>JBAIZL010000001.1:9545000-10145000 GCA_036971475.1 Prosapia bicincta
ATGCGTGTTGCTATGTCTATATATTTCAAACTGTTCTACTGTGTTTAATTTATGGTCTTTGTTGCATGTGTGGAGGATGCTCATGTTATTTTCCATACTTTTGCATGAGTGTTTAGTGTCCATGAGGTGATTTGCGAAGGCGGATTCAATAGTAGTGAGCAGTGCCCTTTTGTGTTCTTTATATCTTTCGGCGAAAGATCTGCCTGTTTGTCCAATATAGAACTTATTGCAGTTGTTGCATTGTAGTTTGTATACTCCTGGGTTATTGTATGTGTTGGTATTGTTATTAATGCTGTATCTGATAGCTGTTTGGCTTTTATTTGTTGTTCTGTAAGCTACATTGTATCCTGCTTTTTTGAAGTGGTGCGCTATCTTATTTGTGAGTTAGTTTATGTATGTGAGGGTGATGAATTTGTTTGTGTTCATGTTTTTGTGGAGTATTTTTCTGTGTAGTTTGTCTATTAAATAATTGTCATATCCATTTTTGTGAGCTAAATATTTGATTGTGTTTAGTTCCTCTGTTTAGTTAGTTGTGGACATAAGTATTTTATTTAGTCTGTGTAGTAAATGTTTGAATGCTGCGTGTTTATGTTGTATTGTGTGGTTCGATGAATTGTGTATCAACGTGTCTGTCGTTGTTGGCTTGCGGTATATGTTGAATTCATGTTTGTTTTAATTTTTTGTTATGGTGATGTCTAAGAAATTCAATGTTTTGTTGTTTTCAAATTCTGCAGTGAACTGGATATTTTTGTGTATTTTGTTTATACGTGTGTGGAGTTGTTGGCAAATGTCTGGTAGCAAGTAATAGCAAAAGTGTAATTTTTCTAATTTACAACCAGCTCGTCATGAACAGCAACAATATTTCAATATTTAAGCTTTATTCGCCCTTCAATGATCTCTTCAAGGGCGTGTTCCGTTCCATGATCATGGTCATCCTAATCCATGGAACACTTGCAGTATTTAATTTGTAGAATGTGTGTAATTAAGGTTACTTTAGACGAGTAAAGGCAGTTTTCATGAAATGTTTTCACTACATTTTGGTCCACAAAAAATATATTACAAGAAACATTAAATAAATTTAAATTCAAAGTGTTTTTCAGGGTACATCAGTCTATATTCATCTCATGTTAAAATATTCATATTTTTGCATTTTTCAATATATAAATAAATAGTTGTGGGTAAAAGATCTTACAAAAGTCCTTTGATTTAAAGGTCATCGTCATAGCTTCATCCTAATTAGGTATGCATAAAGATACCTCGGCAACATTATGCAGACAAATTTACATCGCCCGAACATATCCCGCCGTCTCACAGCAAGTCCCATGTACGGTTTGGCCGGGCAGTAAATCTCTGGTAAACCAACACCGGGGCCGCGAAGAAAGTCCGATGTTTTTCAAGGCGTCTACACTCACGATACTTGTCATTACTCAGGATAGCTGTATAAATAACAGCAAACAAATCACGGCTAGCTCGCTTCGCTTTGCATATTTACGAGTGATCGCATGTCTATCTTTAATCTATGTCTGGGAGAAAGGAGAATGGCAGTCGTGTTGCAAGGGGAATTTATTGTTTGTGAGGTTGGTAGTTTGGAAAGAATGCAGTGCACGTGGTGTATTGTCACGTAAGTGGGTAGAGTCCTGCTTAATATTAAGAGCAGTTATTTAGCTTTATTTTATGAACGCATGCCTATGTTTTCATTATATTACGTAACAAAACAGCACACGCACAAATACGTAGTGTGCGATCTCTCCTAAACTTGCCTTAACACAGCTGTGCACGTAATGCGAGGGGGCGGTGTCAGGTGGAGTCTGTCAAGGAGGCATACAGTAAGCAGTACGTGACTTTGCGTCAATTAGTTAAAATAAGAAAGGCTACTTATTTAATATTTAGATTAATAATTTATAATCAGAAAATCCGATTAAAAATATATCTAAGTATATTTAAGGTTTTTAAATTCTAAGAAGATATTCAGATAACCGACTCTGCATTAAAATATTTATATTACGTAATTGTATCAATAATAAACAGTTACATTCACCAAAGCACTAACCTCTAACTCGGCTTAAGTTGTTACAAAAATCGTGCGGCAAGCATTCATTGATAACTAAGGGAAGTAGGAGCTACTGGTAAAAGCAGATACAGAAAGGCTTTTGAACAAAATCTATCACCATCGTAGTGTATTATCAGACACCCAAGTGATCTATAAGCCTTCATTAATAGCGAATAATTTGTCCCAGAGATCAATACTGTTTAACAAGCTCGGTCAGGTCAATTTGAAAGAGGATTGGTCGTCAGTAGGGTTTAAAGAATAACTTTGGTGAAATGTCAATTAGGAACCCTGAGAATAACATTGGCGAAATGTGAACATGGGTCCAGAGAATAACACTGGCGAAATGTGAATAAGGGTCCAGAGAATAACACTGGCGAAATGTGAATAAGGGTCCAGAGAATAACATTGGCGTAATGTGAACAAGGGTCCAGAGAATAACATTGGCGTAATGTGAATAAGGGTCCAAAGAATAATATTGGCGTAATGTGAACAAGGGTCCAGAGAATAACACTGGTGAAATGTGAATAAGGGCCCAGAGAATAACACTGGCGAAATGTGAATAAGGGTCCAGAGAATAACACTGGCGAAATGTGAATAAGGGTCCCGAGAATGGCACTGGCGAAATGTGAATAAGGGTCCAGAGAATGGCACTGGCGAAATGTGAATAAGGGTCTAGAGAATAACACTGACGAAATGTGAATAAGGGTCCAGAGAATGGCACTGGCGAAATGTGAGTAAGGGTCCAGAGAATGGCACTGACGAAATGTGAATAAGGGTCCAGAGAATGGCATTGGCGAAATGTGCTACTCCAAGGAGCAGTATCCAGCATATTAGCCCTTGACACAAATGATCTACCTCCCAAGATATCCCTTACAAAATAAATGGTATATAAATGCTGAGGTAGGTTGGTTCATTCAGTGACCTTTAGATAAATAAACACTATCAAATATGACCTTCCTGTTATTTTCACAATTGCGCAAAAAAGTTTGTCATGAAATGCTGCAGAAGTATTATTTTAATTTTGGCAACAAATTAAACTAAACGAGTTCGTAGAACCGAACTGAACAATCTAGGTAGTGTAGTAATAATGTTAGTAAAGGATTATTATGAGAACTGTTGCAGGTGTAATCAGAAGTAGCTCCTATAACACTCGAAACGCTATTTACAAGCTGATAATTGTATATGGAAGTGAACTCTTGTTAATGACGACTAATATAAACTCATAAGAAAGCACTTACCGCTTAACGAACATTGGCTATCACAATCCCCTTTGAGTTCTTGATATTATCGGTTAACAATTAGTCAATCGTAAAACTAACTTTCACGAGGGGTAGATTCAAATCTAGCCATTTCTAGGGCTATACACGGATTTATAAAATTCTGTGACTATGTTTCGATGCAGTTCAACAAAACTGATCAGAAATTGATTCTACAATTGTTAATAAAGAGGTATTCTTAAGAGTTATGAGGCAGGATTCAGCCACATGTGTAATTTAACTTTTGCATTTTGAATTCTTAGAATTATCTGCTATGCTCCCATTGATCATTCAAAGAACATCCAAGATAATAGAAAATGTTCATTTGTAATTTAACATATTTTGAGATCACGCTGAATATAGGTCTTTAAACACCTGGTTTTATAACACAAATTTACTTTAGTACAGTACCACACGATCCAACTATCATTGTAAGAATTCTGCAGTCAGCGAAGAGAATTGTGGCGTTTCATAAAACAGCTTTGCTGAAATTTATCAAGAACTTATACATATACGCGTTAATGTGTCTACATGGTAGTATAAGGACTTATACATGCTTAGCATCCTCACGGTTTGCAAGGTAAAAAGGAGAGTTAATTAATAATATTTAAACATACTCATTTTTCAAACTATGAACTTGAAAGAACTGGACATAAGAAATAAGAATTTTTGTTGAATTCAAATCTCTGAAAACAGTTCGAATTAATCTTTTGAATGGCACAAAAAACGAACTACGTACTGGCTGAAAGAGGTGAGAAAAATCTCGTAATGATTAATTACGTTTGATGAAGTCAATTACAGCAATATCAAAAGCATGCGGAATAACGACATTCAAGGACGCGTCCGTTAGATTGAGCACTTGTTAAAACCAGGAAACCACTCTTCACAGTTTACAAAGCAATAAACAAAGAGAAAGGAAAGAAGTACAACTAATTGTTGTAAAGAGTCTGCAATAACTGTCAACATAGATGAGTTGTCAAAGAAAAAGAGAGACCAGGAGTGTCAGCTGGCTGTCAATCAGGAATGTCCACGAGTGGAAACAGGTCTTGGAGATTTATGGCACGACTCCGGGTCTCAATTGATGATTAGTTCCGATTGTTGTCTTTGTCGACTTGAAAGTTTTAATGGGAGAAAACGAATAATCCCCATTCGTTTATGCGGCCTTGGGTTTAGACCTTAATTAGACACACTATGTGTTGTAAACTGCTGGCCTTGTTATAAATGGCATTAACTGTTAGCTTAACTGTAAGTTTAAAAATAATAAATGTAAGTAATTTTCAAGCATTGCATCACATCTAAAAGGAAAGAGCGTTGTTGATATTTTCCCAATTGTTTAAAGCATGAGCTGTAAATTCTTTGTAATACATGTCTCTTTTTCAATTTAGTAATATATTAAAACTGTCTTTTTTGTACGTAGTTTTATGATTTGAGAGAATGAACAAAGGAGGGGTCCGTATTTTAAAAAAAATTTTCATTAATAAAAATACCCAAGTCAAAAAAGTACACTCTTACCTTTAAAATGTAAGCTACAAGAAAAGTATCCAAAATATTCAATCTAAGTAATTAAACAGAGAAAATGTAATTAATCTTCAGACCATGGCTGTTTAATTGCAATCTTTAATATCACCTCTGTGTGTGTGCGCGCGCGCGCGCGAGAGAGAGAGAGAGAGAGAGAGAGAGAGAGAGAGAATGTAATAAAATATTGCGTGGGCAGGGTCTAAAACTACTCTCCAATGGAGCAAAGAGAGGTAATAAATGGCACACAACACTCTTGACCCATAACATCAATACACATAGTTACGTGCATAAGGTTAATAGGAAATTATTGTGGTTAGAGAGCTTTTTGTTATAAATTTACCACAGTTTGTTTCAAAACGATGAAGAGAAATGTCTAACAGGTACCCAAACATGAGAAAGGATTAAAGAAGGGATATTTATTGAAACGTATGGGGCAGACAACAGGTTGTGGAGAACTAGGTGTGCTCTGCATCAGTGTGAAGGAGTTATTACAAACAGAAAGAAGACAGTTAAACGATAAAGTGTATTAGACAATGCTACGAAAAAAAATGTAGGCTCGAAATTTACCCTTACCCAATGTGTACAGAGTAAAATAAAACCCCTGTCATTTTCTATTAGAGAGCATAGCCAAGTAACATAAAAAGAAAACCATACCAAGTGCTACAACAGTTTGTAGATAGTTAATTAACAGCCCGTTAAGCCGGTACTAGGCAGGCGTGTGGTAGGATGGAGACAGCGTCCTTGAAGGTGTGAATTATTGGGAGCTTGAAAAGCGAAACAAGAATGCACCGAGACAGCCTTAGTTATACCGGTTAATATATAGGCAGAGAAAGAGAGAGAACGGGGGGGGGGATCAGATAAATGTTGGCTATAAATACTCTCCCATTTATACAAAGGATGGCGGAGTATTTATTGGAAATTATCTTGGCTGGGCAAGTTTTCAAACTGAACTGGTTTCAATGCAGACGAAATCAATTCGCTTTGAAAAGAAATTGATGCAAATTCACAACTATTAATCAATTATAACGTTTGGTATTGCGTTCTTGTCTGAATATAAATTGGAATACCTCACTTCTAATTGGTCAACAGGCATTTTTTTACAAATCGTCATGTAATTCTAGTTTAAATGATTTGTTTCCACCGTACTTAAACATTATTACACTTTTGAAACAAAAACTATTGTAAAACTGAACAAGTGAAGATGCAATACCCGCCGAAACTTCCGTTCGCAATGGTAGTAGGTAAAATCTAAAAACATCTTTTGTAGGTCGAAATTCAAAAATTCTCTTCCTGAAAAAAATGCGTTGTTTTTAAGGGGTAGCAAACAGTTCTAGTGTTCAAAGTAAAAAACTATCTGCCCATAAGCCCAAGACAATAAGAACTTTTTAAATAATCTTTTTCTAATAAAATTAACACAAATTAAGATTTTAATTTAAGCATATTATTTTAAAAAGAATCCACCTGGATATTTTTAATCGAATGTTTGTGCAATTAGTACAACGAAAACAGTTTAAAACTTATGAATAGATTTTATGACATTCAGTCAAGTTCTAAATTTTGTATAGGAGCCTCGCAGACTTGCATAATTAATTTTACATTCTGTTAACATTGCAGAAAGGTGTAGATTTTAAAGCGCTGTGTTAGTTCACATTCAAAGCTATAATTGTTGGGCCGCCGAGTGGTTGAGAGAGCCCAACGGTTTTGGAGATGTGATTCCTGTATTTGTAGGTTATTTAAAATAATAACTTCTTCTTCGATCTTATTTATCACTTTATTATTTCCTTTAATACACTTACTTCTCAAAAACTCTATACTTCACATTAATAGAATTACTACTTCACAAAAACTTCTTATTATGCAATACTCTTCTGATTCGAGGAGCAACACGCTCCTCGAGCAATCTACTGAGATTGGTAATGGGTGATTGTGTCCCTGTGGTTTTATAGTATTCAGACATTCCTTGAATTATTTCCAGAACATTCTCTGTTATCTGGAATCTTAATGGGTTTCTATAATATTTTAATTGTTTTAACTTAATTACAAATAATTTAGTTATTGCGTCTTTGAATTGAAATATCTATTATGACATATTTGAAAATATAGGGTGTTACAAAAGGCAGGTAACCATTGGGGCACAACACCTCCCTTACCTTTTAAAATGTTTTGCCATATATTTGCAAAACATTTAAATTTCAACTCAAAACATTTAAATTTAATCCTTAAATTTTGATTCAGTAACAATCAATTACAATATTTATTACATTCTCATTATAATTAGTAACCTTCATTCAATTTCATTATAATGTAAATTACAATATAAATGAGATTCATTTATATTTATCTTATTCATAAGTAATTCATTCATTACATTTATTAAATACCATCTATCGTCATAATTATATCAATCAATCATTAGTTACATTCATTATTGTATCTTAATTACATTTATTCGTTGATCATAATCATACTTATCATTATTCTTTAATTTCAATTATTACACATTATATTCCTCAATTATTTTCATTAATCACTTTTGCAATTAATTACATCATTAGGTATCATCATTATTCTTTAACAATATTAACAATATTTAATTATCATCTAATATTAACAATATTTAGATTCATAACTAACTTCAACTTTGATTACTAACATTATCTTTCATTACTGATTGATTAACTACTTTTACAATTCACAATCTTTATTAACTATAATCATTTATTACTTAATTAATGATTAAAATTACTGTTAGTTATTATTTATAATCTTTAATTATCGAATCCCACATAGCTTTTCAATTTATTTCAAAATTAAAATTTCTCAATTAATTTCTTTTTCTATTTTCAACTTTCGGTTGTTATAACTGTTTATTTTGATCGTATTTTCATTAATCGTTCACTTCTTCTAATCTTTCGTAGTGGAATTGCTTGACTCGATGTTTGTTCTAAACTATCTTCATCTTCTGAATTATTTTCTTCCCTTGGTGGTATATCTTCTAGTGCTAGAGCTACTGTTTCACGATTACGTCTAGTTAATTTCATTTTGACATATTTTAGAATGCCACATTTAGTAATCACATACACAGTAATCAATATTACAACTATAATTAATATCATTATTTGATAATAAGTAGCTGAATCCCAATTATCTTCTGCAACATTTATAGGTTCGTATTCTTTCATCATGTCCCTCAATTTGGTAATTCTTATACTAGCTGCATTCAAATCATTTAGTTGATGTGTTAATGGTTTCAAATTTAATTCCTTATGCCTTTTCGTAAAGTTTTCGTATTTTTCAATTATTTTCCTTTCTTCTTTATTCGGTCCAATATTAATATGTGGAATTAATAAATTAAAATTTCTAAATATTTCATTTTTAGTGGTTTCTCTTGATAAAAGTGTAAAACTTGATCCTATAGCCATGCAATCCGGGTTCAAAGTCAATTGACCTTTTGTTGGTAATCTCAAATCTTTTACATACGCCATTATTCCATCATTATTCTTACAGGTGACTGTAATTATTTCATTATCTGGTACTGCAGCATTATTCTTCCAACACTGTCAAATATTCCTCTTTTAAATCTACGTTTATGCTCTATCAAAGCAGTTAATTGTGAATATGTGCCTTTTAACTCTGATAAGGTATGCTGTAATAATTCAAATTTTGGATTATTATCAAACACAGTGGTAAAGCCGTCTCTGCTTATTTGCAATTGTTTCCATACATCTTCTATTAAACGCAATCGTACATCAATAGGTTCAAGAGGTATGTTATATAGAACTTCCCAGTTTTCGTTACTTAATGAAAACCAAAATTGTGGCACAAAATACATTCCTGGGTAATTAGCTATGGTTTTTACTATCACTTGTTCATTTGAGATACCAAAATCGCATGTTAAGGCTATTAATAATATTTTTATCATTGGCTTTTGTTTTTCTTGCATCCTTCGTTTTCTTTTTTTTTTAATCTGTAATAACAATACAAGTTATTGGTATTATCCTAATTTCTTAAATTTTACTTAATCTACGCTTGCAATCTGCTCTTATTGCAAAACAACCCAATTTTGAAAGTTTTAAGGGCTTTCAACCTTAAATCACTACCGATCCATCTGACTGTTACTTAGTTGTATAACTTTATGTCAAGATGCTTCAATAGCTACTAGGCCTTTTGATAGGAGGCCACTGAACCCTAAATCACTAGAACAGAAAGGGGGTTGTTTGTCCTTTTTATTCTAGCTACACCTGAACTTCACGTTCACAACAATTACTTCAAATACATAATTATCTTAATACAACACATTATTTATTACATCTCTCATGTTCATCTATGAACATATTTAACATTATTATTAATCGTTTCTTTCCTTGCTTTGAAATCAATACAAAATTATTACATAACATGTAATTCCATGTCATTCCGAATTGCTTTAATCAATTCACATATGTATTACTTCATATTCACTTTTTATATAATTTCTACATGTACTTCTCACATATATTTCTTCAACATAACATTTAACACTTATTTTCTTCTTTATGTATTCCATTACTTACATTACTTTGTGATTTATCACTTTCCTTAATACAATTTTATTCTTTCTCTTTACTTAAGAATTCTTCTTTTACACCTTATATATTTATAACAAAATCTTTTCTTTCTTACTTTTATATATTTTCAGCACATTTTACATTTAAGTAAGCTATTACCTAGTCATCTAAACATCTCATTCTAAAGGGTTTTAACCGATTTACATGTGTAATATAATCCTGTCTCCCCTTTTAAATTTTATAATTTACTTCATTAATCCTTTCAAGTACCTTGTAAGGTCCTATCCATGGTCTCTTAAGCTTTTTAGATCTACCTCTTTTTACAGTTTCATCATATAGTAACACCTGTTCTCCTGGCTTAAAAATTTTTAATTTAGCTTTTGAATCATAATATTCCTTTACCTTGTGTTTACTATTTTCTAAATTTTCTTTAGTATTTTGAAAAGCTTGTTGTAGCTTTTGTATAATGTCCTGCACATAGTCTTCTTCTCCTAAATTCTGCTCTATTATATCCTTTTTAATTACTTCTGTAGGTAAGTTTACTTCTCTCCCATGCATTAAATAGTACGGACTGTATCCAGTTGTTGAATGTGGTGTCGCTCTATAAGCCATTAGTGCAAAATTAATCCATTCATCCCAGTCGTCTTGGTTTTTGTTAACAAAATGGCATAAATGATTCATCATAGTTTGATGACTGCGTTCTACAACTCCATTAGATTGTGGATGGTATGAATTTGTTTGAATTTTTCTAATTTTTAGTAACTTACATATTTCTGAAAACAATTCACTAGTGAAATTTGATCCTTGATCTGTTGTTAGACTTTCCGGACATCCGTGTCTACAAATTATATTATTTACAAAAGCTTTTGCTATTGTGTCTACCATTTGATCTGGTATTGGTATTGCTTCTGGGTATTTAGTAAATATATCTTGAAAGGTTAGGAGATATTTATTGCCATTTTTTGTTACTTGTAACGGTCCTACTATATCCATTGCAACATGTTGAAACGGTTTAGTTGGAGTGTCGCTGATTTGTAATGGTGCGGGTTTCCTATCTTCTTGAGAAGTTTTTCTTTCATTACAAGATTTGCATGTGCTTATAAAGTTTTCAACATCTGCTCTCATTTTCGGCCAATAGTATTTTAACTTTAGAGCATTCAGTGTTCTTTTATTTCCTTGATGTCCTCCTAACGGTTTTTCGTGGTACTCACTTAATAACTGTTTCTGTTCTTCTTTTGAATCTATCCAATGCCTGTATTCTCCCTTTTTGTTTTTGTGTAATTTTAAAACAATTGGTTCCTTATTTCCTCCTTTGTTTATTTCTTCAGTAGCGTTCGTTTCTGTTATATTTATTTGGTTTATCGCTATTCTACTTAATGCATCAGCGTTAACGTTGGTTTTTCCTGCTTTGTATAAAATTTCGTAGTCGAATTCTTCTAATTTCAATCTCCATCTCATTAATCTACTCCCTGGGTCCTTGATACTGAATAACCATTTGAGTGGTTTGTGGTCGGTTACAATTTTAAATTTTCTTCCATATATGTATGGTCTGAAATGTTTCACTGCCCAAACTATTGCTAATAATTCTTGCTCTGTTGTACTATAATTTGATTCTGCTTTGTTTAGTGTTCTACTGGCAAATGCTATAGGTTGATCTTTTCCTATTGGTCCTTGTGATAATATAGCTCCTAATGCGATTTTGCTAGCATCCGTGGTTATAATAAATTCCTTTTCAAAGTCTGGATATTGTAATACTGGTTCACTTGTAATTATTTCCTTTAATTTTTGAAACGATTCTGTTTGTTCTTGTTCCCATTTGAAATTTGCTTCTTTCTGTAATAGTTTATTTAAAGGTTTAGCATGTTCTGCGAATTTTGGTATGAATTTCCTATAATATCCGATTAGTCCTAGGAAAGATTTAATTTGTTTTGCATTAGTCGGTGTTGGATAGTTTATTACAGCTTTAATTTTTTCAGGATCTGGTTTAACTCCATCTCCACTAACTATGTGTCCTAAAAATTGCATTTGTTGCTTTAAGAAATTACATTTATCTGGTTGCAATAATAGTCTATGTTGACGTAATCTGTTAAAAACAGCTGTTAGTTTTTCTATATGATCATTTAAATTTTTACTGTGAATTATAATATCATCTAAATAAACAAAACATATTTCTCCTATTAGTCCTGAAAGAACGGTGTTCATTAGTCGTTGAAACAATGCTGGTGCTCCTTTCAAACCAAATGGCATTCTGTTAAATTCCAAATGTGAGTTGTTTGTACTAAATGCAGTTTTACATTTATCCTCTTCCTTAATTTTTATTTGATGGTATCCTGAGGCTAAATCCAAAGCAGTATAGTATTTTGATTTTCCTAATTGATCTAAAATTTCTGTAATATTTGGTAATGGATAAGCATCCCCGATGGTTATTTCATTTAATTTTCTGAAGTCAACTGCCAAACGCCATTTTCTCTGTCCACTGTTGTCCATCTTCTTTGGTACAACTACAATGGGTGCGTTGTATGGGCTATTGCTTTCTCTTACTATTCCATCATCTAGCATCTGCTTAACTTGTTTTTTAACTTCTTCTTGATGCTTATACGGTATTCGATACGGTTTGATATTAATAGGCGCTGAATCTCTAAATGTAGGTATTTCATGTTCGATCGAGTCTGTCGCTGTTAATTTATCACCTGGCAGATAAAAAATATCCCTGTACCTATTACAAAGTTTGGTTAATTCTTCTTTTTCATATTTTGATAAATGTTCTAACTTTAGATGTTGTTCTACTCTCTGTTCTTTGCGCTGAATCGCTTTAATTTCCAATGGCTGTAGTTTAAACTGTCTGTCTTCAATGTTTATTATCATTTCTTGTTTGGTTCTGTTAATAAACATAACTTGTGCTTGATTATTCTTTGCTTTAACCAATGTATTTGGCACTGATAATCCTTGTTGAATTTCTGTATTTTCTATTAATCCTTCTCCACTTTTGTCTACAAATATTTGTACTAGTTTCTCTGACCTGGCTGGAATTTGTATGGTCTGTTCCATTAAAGGTATACTATTTAGCCCTACTCTTAATGATTTGTCATTGTAATCTATAGTGGCTTTAAAGTATTTTAAAAAATCTCTGCCTATAACTCCATCAGTTTTTAACTTGAAAGTATCAGGTACTACATGAAAGTCGTACTCTATTGTTGATTTTTCTAAGTAAATTTTGAGCACAGTTCTACCTATAGTAGTAATTGTTTCGTCACTAATCCCTTGTAGATTAATTTGTATTCTATCATCTATTAAGGTGTCATCTTTCAAGCAATGTAATTTAATTAAACAAATATCAGCCCCTGTGTCCAGTAAGAATGGTGAATTTGGTCTAATCAATTCATCTACCTCTAGAATTATCTGTTCATTTCCTGGTGTATTTATTGAGCCGATTTGAACTGTTTTGCAGACCTGCCGACTCCTTATTGGCAGGCTCTTGTCGTTTCCCTGACTAGGTGCCCGTGTTTGTTCACTATGAGCTTTTGTTCTACAATATTTTGCTATATGCCCGAATTTATTGCAATTATAGCATTTCACTATCTTAACCGTTGCATTGGAAGTGGTTGCCTTGTTAGAATAACATTCCGATGATTTATGTCCACTTTTTCCACAATTGTAGCAATTAGCCTTCCTTTGAGGCATTTCCTTATTATATTGTTGGAAACTACTTTTCAAATCATACTGTTTCTGTGCTTTAGCCTCTCTTTCTAAATTACTGGCTACAGATAACGCTTCCTTATAATCCTTACATTTATAGGCCCTAACTTGGAATCTGATTGGTTCCCTTAAGCCAGATACATATTGTACTAGGATCCGGTCTTCCATAATTTTTTGAAAAGTTTCAGCATCGTATTTTTTCTCTCGAATGTTATATTCTGTAATTTTTGCTGCTAGGGTACAAGTTCTTTCCCCATATTCACAAACTGATTCTTTTGAATTTTGCGAAAGCATCGCGAATTCCTTTTCTATAAATTGTATGGCGTCTCCTATACCAAAACGCTGCTGCAAGTGTTCTTTAAGTCCTTCCCATGTATCTAGGTTTAAATATTGTACTGCTTTGAAAGCTGTATCTTTTAATTTGGTACGGATTATCGCTAATAAAATTTTTGATTCGTCTGGCCTAACTAAATTAAACCCTTCATCTACAGCATCTATAAACTCATGTAAGCTATCCTGTTGCCTACCCCTAAATTCTGGAATAATTTTCAGTACTTGTATGGCCCTTAGCCCTTCTTGACTGGATGTTGCCATTTTGACACAATAATTTGTTTTAGTTACAAATTCTAAATATATCTCTCAAAGTACAACAAAAATGTTATACTTAATACAATTATGTACTAAGACAAACGGATCTTGTTAACAACACAATTTCTAAAAACTATTTAGTATTACCAAAATATTTCATTTCTTTACTAATTTGAAAATTACTCTTATTTTTAATTACTTTTATTTAATTTTCAATTCTCTCTAGTTCTTTTTTTTTTTTTTTAAACAAATTTTCTTTCATTTAATAACTCATTAATTACGTTAATTTATTTTGTTTCCTTACTTTTAAACTGTTTTACTTTATCTCAAATTGACTTAACTCAATTATTTCAAATTGCTTTAACTCACTAGCAATCTAGCTTTAAACTTATTTATGCAATAACTTTAGTACTTTACGTTTTATTAATCTACTTCAATGATTTAACTTCAATACTTCATGAACATTAAATCAAAACACAAATTAAAACTATTTTATAATACCTACAATGACTTCTTACAGGTCTCACTGTTCCAATTTCTTGTTGATGTTGCAACTCATACAAATCACAAGACCTTTACACCTGACACCAAATTATGTTGGGCCGCCGAGTGGTTGAGAGAGCCCAACGGTTTTGGAGATGTGATTCCTGTATTTGTAGGTTATTTAAAATAATAACTTCTTCTTCGATCTTATTTATCACTTTATTATTTCCTTTAATACACTTACTTCTCAAAAACTCTATACTTCACATTAATAGAATTACTACTTCACAAAAACTTCTTATTATGCAATACTCTTCTGATTCGAGGAGCAACACGCTCCTCGAGCAATCTACTGAGATTGGTAATGGGTGATTGTGTCCCTGTGGTTTTATAGTATTCAGACATTCCTTGAATTATTTCCAGAACATTCTCTGTTATCTGGAATCTTAATGGGTTTCTATAATATTTTAATTGTTTTAACTTAATTACAAATAATTTAGTTATTGCGTCTTTGAATTGAAATATCTATTATGACATATTTGAAAATATAGGGTGTTACAAAAGGCAGGTAACCATTGGGGCACAACATAATGAACATTTACTATACTTCTTACAAATAGGGAATTGGGGGCTATTAGTAGCGTAATGGTGTAAATGAACTCTTTCTTTTTCACCACGTTCCATTCTTCTACACCATCACACAACACACTGCCAAATGTCAGATGAGGTTAGGTGGATATGCGTACATGAGGAAACAATCAAGCAATTGACGAGGGCAACTCGTAAATTTGACAAGAGAAAAAAGCGTACAAACCAGACGCCAGTTGTAAACCCAGGTGACCTACCATAAATTATTTGCTAATAACTTTCAAGATTTTGGATTTTCCCAGTCAAAATGGGGAAAAAAAAGGGTTTCTACTTTGTCAGTGGTCATTTTGTTTTTAACCGTCGAAATGATAAGTTCGATTTATTTGAAAGAGAATTATCAAAAGAGGCTGAAACTTCGAATCCTATGCGCATGAAACTGGAGTTATACTTAAAATGAAAGAGAAGAAAAACAACGTATATATTAAATCGTACGAAATTAAAAAAAAAAAAAAAAAAAAAAACAGTAACAGAAAACAAAAATACCCAGAAACTGGAGACTAATGTCTTGTTTTAGATCTCTTTCCTACATCCAGAAATTGATTAGAATAAACCCAAGAAATCAGATGGTAAGAGCAAATAAATTGGTCAAGTTGTAATATAGATTAAAATTTTAAAAATTCTGTAAAATGAAAAAAAATTAAAAATATAAAAAATTACTTTGGCTGATTTTAATCACGGCAAAATTAAAACGCAGTCAAACTTTGGAAAAGATTGATGGAAATCAGATTTAGTAGATAAAGTTTTAAAGGATTTCCACCCTAGAGAAACTAAGCGACATCTATGTTCAGCTCAGAAGTAAACTCATTTATGTAGTTTAATGATTTTAGAATATCCATGTACGGCTAAAAGTTGTACGCATATTTCGCCTGTCACAATGTTCTGACGTCATAGCTTGCCCTCACGATCTGTCAAAACCTAATCCCGTACGCATCTTTCGCAATATTCCTGGTGTACGCATCTTTCGTGTAAGCCACACACTCATAAACCCAATGGGCTAGTATCCACAACTTTATTAGTACTATAACGTGTCTGGTTGTAATGTTCTTCTTTACAATGGTCTTGTTTGTATGCAATGCCCTCTTGTGTCTATAACGCCTAAGAAGGCTAGGAATGTGTGAAAGGTTGTGTTTAGAAAGTACATACATTCCTCGTAGCGGATATAGGGCATGTACAACACTCAGATATAACTTAGATGGACCAGAGCTACGGAAAAGGATGTACTGGCACCGGAAACAGGGAAGAAGACATCGCATGGGTAGTGATCCTTTACTGAAGTAGATCCTTTACTGTTCCCATCCGAAGGAAGGGAGGCGCTATTCGCCACTAGGAGTCGTCCGAGAACATTCTATTTCTATTTCGGAATACTTACACACACACACACACACACACACACACACACACACACACACACACACACACACACACACACACACACACACACACACACACACACACACACACACACACACACACACACACGCACGCGCACACACGCATGCACGCACGCACACACACACACACACACACACAACACAATCTTTTATCATTTGCACAGTTAACATATTATCTTAAAGACATTTTACTGGTCAGAACCGTTGCATGTTGTAAGTGCTGAAAAGGCCAGAGCTTGACAAACTCTGGTCCAGGATGAGGTTGTGAGCTTGCTCTGCGCGCGCGCGCACTCGCACACACACACACACACACACACACACACACACACACACACACACACACACTGTAGTATCGTGTGTACAGTGTTGCAAAAGAGTTAATTTTCTACACTCGTACCGGAAAAGATATGGCTCGCCCAGTAACGTAAACCTATTCTCTCCCGGGGTTGTACTGTAATCTACCCGTTTCTCAGAACTATAAACTCTTTGGCTATAAACTTTCTAATACAGTATATACAAATCGTTATATAGCCTATAAACGCGTTTATGTTTTAACATCTGCGTAACTGTTTTTAAAATCTAGCTTTAAATCATCGCTACTTTTAGTAGACGATTCTATTTTCTCCTACTTAACCGAGCATTACTGGTCCACTACGTTATCCCACTCTGTGAACGGTGCATTGCTACCACAGTGAGTTCTGCCTCTGTTTAATTGAACGATAAGGCTTATCTGTTCACAGTCAACATTCAATCTTACGCTTATCTATGACCTGTCAACGTATTCCTACAGTCCCCGATTGCCTTGTTTGTATTCGTGTACAGTTATGTTGATGGAAATCAACGTGATTTCTTCGAAAATAAGTGTGTAAGAGTTAATATACACTCAGATTTTCGTGTCGCATTGGAGGATTTCGATCTAACACTGCAAAAATATTAAGTTAGTATAGACAATTATTAAAAATATTAATTCTAATGCTTATTCTATAATACAAATATCAGACGTGGTATTTTGGCGAAAACTAATAAGTTTATTATTAGCGACAGAAATAATTTAGAAAATGTTATAACTAAGTAAATATTATAAAATATCAAAAGCACAGTGGTACAGTATATTAGTAAAAATATTGGACCTCCAATACCACAAAAAATAACTAACATTACAAGTTACCTTGTAAATAGTAAGGTAGCAAGTAATATTACTTATTTTTTATTACCTTTGGTATTGGCGTTTTGTCCAATATATTTATTGCTACTAAATATTAATAATATCTAAAATCCAAAATTTACTACAAACTTAGTACTAAACACCCAGACGACCTAAAATATTAAAATAATAAATAAAAAAAAAACTAAAAACATCTGTCCATTTTTTTTTTTTTTAATTTTCGTAAGTCTGCGTTGTTTACAATTTAAAACCTTTAATTGTGTTTGAAAACTTAGGTTACTTTGGGTGTTATTGACTATAAAGTGATTATGGCAGAAACAATATACCTGATGCAATATACCTGTGAAATATAGGGAAAATTTCGTGGACTTGGAATAGATCCACTCTTTAGTGGAGTCATAGATGAGGCTACACGTAACCACGTGCAGGGAAACGTGAAATAAAGATAGAGATATGGACTAATGTAGGGAAAATCTCGTGGACTTGGAGTAGATCTACTCTTTAGCGGAGTCATGGATGAGGCTACACGTAACCACGTGCAGGGAAGCGAAGTGTACGGGAAGATAGAGATATGGACTAATATAGGGAAAATCTCGTGGACTTGGAGTAGATCTACTCTTTAGCGGAGTCATGGATGAGGCTACACGTAACCACGTGCAGGGAAGCGAAGTGTACGGGAAGATAGAGATATGGACTAATGTAGGGAAAATCTCGTGGACTTGGAGTAGATCTACTCTTTAGCGGAATCATGGATGAGGCTACACGTAACCACGTGCAGGGAAGCGAAGTGAACGGGAAGATAGAGATATGAACCAATATAGGGAAAATCTCGTGGACATGGAGTAGATCTACTTTTTAGCGGAGTCATAGATGAGGCTACACGTAACCACGTGCAGGGAAACGAAGTGAACGGGAAGATAGAGATTCTGGACTGAGGAACAACTTGGACGAAGTCGCTCCACTCCCTACCGCGGCCCTCCTTTGTCTACCCACCCGATATGTAGAGTGACGAACTGGAGCAAACCTTTCTCCTTTGGAGTAGTCATTGAAACATACGTTTAGTTAATTTATACTTAATACTTACTTTTTTACATTTTATCGATCATTTTCCCTCGGTGAAAAACTAATACGGTTATCATCGCCGTCACAAATCTTTATATTACGCCAAGAATAGAGTGTGAAAACTAAATACTGTACCAATACCCAAGGATAAACTACTACGTGTACTATACAATCGTAAGGGGACTAAGCATTTAACTTATGTAACTTGGAGTAAAAGATAAATACTAACATTACAATTAAAGAACGAAATTCAACTAATTCTAAATTAAACTAAAACTAATCAACGCCAATACGTCACTGATCAGCTGTTTTGCTTTTTAATAATTTAGCCGTATTTTTAATACATTTATGATTCCGTATCTGTTACTCGTTCACCGACTGTCTTCAACCAGACTCTTTGCAGAAAGCCTTGGTTATCATTTTAGGCTTTTTTCGTTCTTTTTCATATTTAATCGACTTTAAACGTAACCTCTTCACTATTCACCACAATATTAGACACATTTTCACAAGCTGCAACGGTAAAAGCAACAAGAAAAGGTATTATTGCTATATTTGCCCATTTAGTAACCCCTTTCCCAAGAAAAGTTAAGCAACGAGTTACAGCTTCACCAAATAAGTAAATTTGGTCAAATAATCGAATCTTAGAAATCACGGATTTTAAATATCTCAATAATAATCTGATATATGTATACTTTAATTAAATAATTTGTAAATACTGTGCCATCGGATATTTTTACAAGCCAAAGAAGAAAAGTAATTTATTATCATCGGTTATTGAGAATTACCAGCTCAATTTTCTCCAGTTTTATCACAAAATTTCACAATAATACTACGTTAAGGTATAACACATACACAAATTTATTCCAGGCCTATAAAACAATAAAATGTCGAAACAAGATTTTTCCAGTAATTCATTCCATCACGAGGAATATGTAATTGTATACGTCAATCTGCAATAACATGATTCTTTTATTTTTGAATTATCTACGTAGTTTCTAATTTAGTGATAATTTTGATAACGTTTATTTCAAAACCAATTAGCAATTAAGAGCTTGTTATAAGAGTCTTAGCAATTTGTAATCCACCGTTACCGATCTCTTTGTACTGAACCAGCCGGGTAATTTCATCCATAAAACCATGTCCCGTCCTGCTTAATTACAAGAAAACGCTCGGCTGGATCTCGCTAACTGGCCGCAGGGCAGAGTTACGGCTAGCCAATTCACTGGCTTCGATTGTGATTACCATTGGCGAACAAATAACAAGAACTCCTCCCCATAAACATTCTCCTGATTGAATACGGAGCCGACTTTTAGCACAAGTACATACCCTACGGCAGCGCCATCTTGTAGACTTTCTCGTCATTATTTGAATACCTGCGGGTTCAGAACTAAAAGACGTGTCAACTAGTTCCGGAATGCAATCACGATGGGGATATAAATATTTGCAAGAAATGTATCGGAACGCGACGCGACGTACGGAAAGGAATGCTGAACCATATTGAAAGTTGCATAAACTGTCATGTAAGTATTAAATTCCACGGTAGAAAACACTTGTTTTTTTTACAGTTAGGAATGAAAACCAGCTGTGAATTGATACAACATTACATGTGTAATTAACTGTTCTCGGAATGCAACTGTGATAGAGACACAACGTTGAAGAACTACAGTGGAATTCGAGCAAGTACGGAAAGGAATGTTCCACATTGTTGAAGAGTGAAATAACATGAACCGTTCTAATTTGTTTTGTTTCATTGTTAGAGTAAGAAAATATGATTCGATTATAAGATGCTAAGCTCAATACTAAAAACATTTAAATAAGAACATCACAAACACAACCACTTATAAAAAATATGAAGTATTTAAAATAAACGAAACCTAATTATAACTCGAAAAAAATTAAGATTGTTACTGTAACGAAAATTTTCAAAGAAATGTTATAAAATAAATCTACAAAGACACAAACTTGAGTTTAAGTGAAAATAAAAATAATATTTATTAAATATTTTAATAAAATAATAAATATTCTAAAATTGTATGAGATTAAATCTACTCAGAACCTGAGCCGGTCAATGACCACAAACATGTCTCAGCATCGACAGACAAGATCCGCGTAAACCACAAATAACACACAGAATTTTGCGCAATGCAATCAACAAGGAATTTAATGGAATGTGAGGTTTATCGTATTCCCGTGGAACAGTAACATTTAAAACCCACCGTTCTATTCCCAAGCCTGAATAATAAAAGAGGGTAGCTTAAAGGTGTAAAACAACATATAAAGAAAGATAAACCATGGCAATCTGGGAAAAACCAGAAGATGAATAAGTAAACATAACGAGAATGGCAGATAAGTATAAGACGTGGAACATATATAGACGAAGATATGAAATAAATATTTTATATAAAGTAAAGCAGGGATAATTAGACACAGTCGTGAGTTAAATATTGACTTGCGTAAAGCCAAGCAAGAGCTGAAATTGTAAAAACAGTATTTATTTATTTTTTTAAGTTTTAATATAACAGACAGCATGGCTATTATAGCCTTCGAAAGATAATAAATTTACTGTGTATATAGGTAAAAATATGGCATGGATAAAAAAATTCCTGGAAAGGGTACAGGGGATATAAAGTGTGGGCAGGGGAACTCCCTTGTTGAAGAGACTCTCTCCAACGAGATCACAAAGATGTGTCTACCCTTTACATCCTCTTGTAAAAAGAAGGATAACAAAGCGTAGATGAAATTAAGTAGAACTAAAGAAAGAGCATAATGATCCTCTGGTACTAGGAACAAGGCTGTTACAGAAGGGCGTGGACAGGATAACTTATGTTCGCAACCCAGATGAAGAGAGAGATCTTTGCCCACTGCCTCTAAAGAAGAGAGAGATCATTGCCCACTGCCTCTAAAGAAGAGAGATATCTTTGCCCACTGCCCCTAATGAAGAGAGAGATCTTTGCCCACTGCCTCTAAAGAACAATAGTTAGATAGTATGGTAACTCCCAACTTTAAAAAAGTCAATCTGCACGGACCTGTTAAGAGATGTGGAATTCTCACTACACAAAGGGGCGTAAAACAAAATGAGATCTAGGTACACCATGCGTTGAACAACACAAGACTCTTGGACATAGGAGTCTAAGAGCAATTTACCAAAGACTTAAACTAAAAGGAAGAAAAAAACTTTACTTTTAGATCCTAGCTTCAATTCAATTTATTGAGTCATAGTATTATATTAGAGGTAAATTTCTAAACTTCCTGAACGAGGTATAGAGTTGTAAAATAACAGTCAATGAAAATAACTAGATGGCGCTTTGGGGTAGACGTTTGTAGCACAGATTCAGTAAATTTAAAAAAAATTTTTTGTAGAAATATGCTGACCTGAAGGCATTATATAACAGACTTACGAGGGATTTATCTTGGATCATACTCTCAAGGACACACGGTTTGGGTTTATGCCCACCTAGAACCAAGTCCCGAGTCTAAGGGTCCAATCCTTAGGTAAGCCTAACCGAGAGGGGATAAATGTCCGATTGCATTAATCAGACAGAATCGAGGTACGGAAATTTGGCCGTTCGGAAGGTTCGACTGGACAGCAGTGTCTGTTTGGAGTTCTTTTCGTCTCAAAGGTAGGCTGGTCACTAGTACAGGCCTTAGACCAAAGAGTGGGCCAGAGCTACTACTAGTTTTTGGCTGGATTCGGGTTTGAGATTCAGGTTAAGTAGATGTCATATGTCTATATTGGAGATAATTCCACATCTTTGGACCTATCTTTGAGTTCTCTGAAAGCGAGGTGGAGTCGAGATAAGTACTGCTTGTCACCATTCTTCTTTATCACCATCTTTTTATCTTCTTCCACACTTTTCCGCATGATCTTGGATCGCGTGTTGTAGTGTTGAAATAATAACAGTGTTTATTCTATACTTTATTAGAACAAATTTAATAGCTTTCTATTTCTAAATCAATATTTAGAAAAATGTGAAAGAAATTTATGTAAATTCCTACTGATTAACAAAGACGAAGTTTATATGTTACCTAGAGCACTATTTATGTTATTGTGTGATAACTATGGCAACAGTTTAAGGTTGTGCAATGGAGGTTTCGACGACAGTCAGTTGGGAAGAAAAATTCATATACATCTTTGAGAAATATTTCTAGGAAAAGTTGGTGTAGTGCCAAGGTGCGCTAGACTTTGACCGTGAGATACTCAGTTCAAACCCGCCAGAACTTTAAAATTTAATTATTTAATACATATTTGAAAAAAAACTGTAGCCTAATAACATCAATTGTCATTGATTACAGGTTTAAAAAAGTGTTTGAACTTGGTTGGATGAATAAAAACGTATTTTATTAACGATTGAAAATTTTTAGAAGACATATATCAGGAGAGTGTGAGCTAATATAATAGAAGGAATTTAAAAATAATAAAACATTTGGTAATAAATAGATATTAGAGATAGCTTCTTCTATCTTTGATAGGGGTTACTATCCAATATATTGCAGCCTGACAGATAAAGTAGTAGTGTTTATTAAAATATAATTACATTTTTTAATTAAAACAAGTAGTTAATTTTATTATTTAAAAACTTTATCTTGCCTCTATATATATATATATATATATATATATATATATATATATATATATATATATATATATATATATATATATATATATATATATATATATATACATACATACATACATATATATATATATATATATATATATATATATATATATATATAAAGACATATTGCGTTGTTAAATTTAATAGAAGGAAATACATTGTTTCTATTTTATTTGTACAAGAAAATGATTCAATGTACGTTTGGGAGCAATATTTCATTCAATAAAATACACTTAAATTCATAAATAATATAATTTAAAAATACAAAATCTGTATTTTTAATAATATGTTAAAAAGGAGGAAGCTCGAGTACTCTCAACACACGGAGCGATTTGAGTTATTACTTGAAAATCCTGAAAGGAAGAGAAGACAAGGGAGAACACGTGTCTCATACTTTAAGAGTTTACGAGTTTGATCTTCCAAAACCATGCTGCTGTTTGATGTTTAGAACACATCTGTGATTAATGTTCATGAATAACCTAAAATAATAGTTAATTCAGGCGAGGGAGAAGAAGATAGAAAGAAAGATTCAATTGGCCGCCACAGGATAGAGAAATCACTGACTTCTACCGCTCTAAGTGCAATTACATTTAAAGGTTATTATTGTCCTTTAGGCACCGATGTTTCTAATATGTCGACGAATTATTCATTCATTGAATTCTTTCAGTCCAGAGGCAAATCCTTCAATGCAGAAGCAAATTTCTCTGCTTCCAGCATGCTGTCAGCACATAAACTAATTACCTTAATGGCATATATCGTGTGCCTCGAGCCTTTCTTCCAGTTCCAGTGCCTTCCACGGGATCCTTCAGCCGACAGTAGATGAATATTATTCAAGACGATACAATCCGATGTTATAAACATTGCCCCCATATGGTGAGGTAAGTCTGCTTTCCTCCATGTACTACTTAACATCTACTGAACTAAAACCTACTACAAATATTTCTTCAAAACAAATCGTACACGTAAGACACAGTGAATAAGATTTAAACCGTGTTAATTATTCTATACAGTTTACAAAAAACAGTTCTGGAACATTAATTATTCAAATTATAAAGGCTTTTTGTTTTTATAATTTGTTTTAGGAAAAATATAGATTTTAAGAGTGTGCAATTTATGAATGCAGCACTAACAAGCAGAGTAAATGATTAGTTACGTCTGTCAGTAAGCAGAATTAATCCGGTACGCTCAGGTCTCGTGTTTGTTCAGCAAGTAATAATTACATCTACCAACACGGTACTTTAAGTTAATCCATCCTCAACCGAATGTTATTGCAATGGACTGTAACCTAGTGGTCTGCTACTACCCGTAGTGAACACATTGAGCGCTTTTTGTGGTTTTGTCGGTCGTTGGACTCTTGTTTTCAAGAAATAAACTTTGCGAGGTTGGTTGGGAAGCTCGCATATTGGAATCGTTGTTTGTCAACAAAGTCTATCAATTTGGAACTTTGGACAGGTGTTGAGATCCGTTGTGCGTGAATCGTTTAATGGCGGCGTGCTTGGGGGAAGTTGGCGAGGTAGATAGGCGATCTTCGGTGGGTTAAAAGAAAGAAAACTTTACAAACGCACTTAATTGATTAGAAAATGCAAATACGAACAACAACCAATGGTTTATAGATCTATCAATAGGATGGACAGGCCGTTATATTTCCATCGTAGATAATATAATTCATTATATATAAAGTTATACTTAAAGATTGCTGGTAAAAATTAATAAGCTGTATGGCATAAGATGATCAGCAATCAAAATTATAAAGCCAAAAATATCATTTAGAGGTACTTAAAATAACATGACTTGATAAAAAGAGATATTATACTTTAAATATGATAAGAAAACTATGAATGTCTCTGAGGGATATTGAAAGTATCGGAAGTGTTCATCATAGTAAGAAAAAAACAACACACTCTGTTATAATATTAAATAAATTATAAATGACATTCATTATAACAGTTAGAAGAACCTGTAGTCTATGACATGGAATAAAAGAGATGCGATTATTCTATCGATTTAAAGAAACGGAAAGGTTGTCTATGGATCATAAGCATTAACCATTTCACTAGTCGGGCTGTGTGAAACTAAAAAAATTGATAGGAATGTATTTCATAAAGAGGGCAAACACAGCAACTATAGTATTCCGAAAATAAAGAAAAGAAAGTAAAATACAAAAGTATACACGGGCGAAATAAAAAAAAATGTGTGAAATAGAGCGAAAAAAGATTATTTTCTGGCGAAAAACAAAAAAAAAATATTTATTAACACAAAACATTATCATACAAAACTAAATATCTAATTTTTATACCTAAAAGTAAACTAAACTACTAGAAAAATATATAGGTGAAAAAACCGCAAAACCACAAAAATAATCAGAAAATAACTAAAATAAGTTACCCAAGATTAAATCCTTATCTACATTTCGATGACAAAGTCATCATCTTCAGAGGTTCCTATTACAAAAGTACAATCTAGAATACAAAAAATTAACTAGACTGACCTTATAATTTTTTTGTATTCTAGATTGTACTTTTTCAATAGGAACCTCTGAAGATGATGACTTTGTCATCGAAATGTACATAAGGATTTAATCTTGGGTAACTTATTTTAGTTATTTTCTGATTAATTTTTGTGGTTTTGCGGTTTTTTCACCTATATATTTTTGTAATATATTGTACCACTGGGCTCTTGATATTGTATAAACTACTAGAAACTAATCACTTAACTTAGATTAGTTGGATTTAGGCGAGGAAAGGACATAATGATTCACTGGTATTAAAAATAGGCGAATATTGTGGCATTGTTTTCCTAGAGGAGACTTGCTCTTAACCTAGATGAAGAGAAATATCTACCCGACATCACGTTTCCTGTACGTTAAGGAGTGTCTGTAGAAACGTGAACGCAACTTACTGACGATATGGCAACGCAATGTAAACCTATGTTTTATACTGAGCACATTGTAATGCCCTAATAATTTTAAATAACTAGCGTTATACTAACTAACTAATTAATAAGTAAACTACTGTTTAATTTTATTTTAATAATATCGTGTTAAAAGATCCTAAAATACAAGTAAAAGCCAAGAACACAATTATCGAATATTATGTGCTCGTAAAAAGCATAATGACACCATATATCCACAAACACGAACCCTTTATGTATTATAAAAGAATTTCATCACGTGTAGAGGTAAACAACGAATCGGAGAGGGGAATAAGCGCGATTTTATGGTCTTGAATCCAAAACAGACTTTAACGGTGGATATGAAATCTATTTAAAGAATATTGTAAATATTGGGGAAAGCAGTAGGAAATCTTTAAACGGGCCGCAGAATTCTGTATCAACTTCATTTTGTATTCTCGCTGACTCTAAGCCGAGGGTTGAATGTTAACGGCGTTAACGCAAATCCGAAGCCAGTGCCCCCGGAATGTTAAATACGCTGGACGGCGCGGCGGAACTCTGCACAATAACCACCTGCGATGAAAAACGCCTTCAATTCTACCCGTTTAAAATTCACCAGCGCCAAGCTGTGCGTGCCAGTACAGCACTGTATTTCTTATTAATTGCACTGTTACAGTTAATGTTTTAAAATGTGGGAAAATTAGTGTTCATCAGGTGCAACACCGCGGCGCGGCGTGTCTTTGATTTTTTTAGCGTGCGTGTCGGGCAAAATGCACTGCATGTAATGGGAAGTTTATTGCAGCCGACCTGTTCTCATCACAGCCAGAAAATAAACGCCGCAAACCTCTTACGCAACCGAAAACAAAGATGATCGCAGCATCAGAATCTAGACTCTGAAAGCTTGTCTCAATATGTATTCGTTTATATTTTAGTAACCCGTATCAAACATTTGGGTTTCGAGTAAAATATAATTTAAATAACGTTTAAAGCAAACTGTGGTAGCGTCTACCACTTCTAATACCACAAGTGGTGATATACGCAAGTGGTTTACGTATAGTTGTACTACAAAATGTGATAGCGTCTACCACTTCTAATACCACAAGTGGTGATATACGCAAGTGGTTTACGTATAGTTGTACTACAAAATGTGATAGCGTCTACCACTTCTAATACCACAAGTGGCATTATATACGCGTGGTATACGTATAGTTGAACTATAATAACAAGTCCTAAACAAAAATAGGTTATAAGTAAAAATGTAATTATTAAATTTCTATCACGTATTGTACTATTAAATTTTTTATTAAAAAAATTAAAATATAATTTTTTGTAATTCTTAGACTTTTGACAATTTAAAAGAGGAAACCTGTAGGCTAATAGTTGCTTAAATGGTCAGATATTTCGATTTTTCCTTTTCACATATGTGTCAAACATAGCCTACGTTCTAAAAATGTTTTCAAGTGACAAAACAGTACTGCTTCAAGAGTTATGTAAATGATTGGAAACACAATCTTGTAAGACATAATTCTCTAGGTATAACCGCACTGTTACACTAAATGCCTGTATTAATGTAGATACAAGGTATCTGGTTAGGATAGAAGTGGTTATAAAAAATGAAGCGTAAACTATCTGGACATAAAATGTAGCACTTCCAAAGTTAAACACGGGCAACGTTTCCGGGTGAACACGGATAAACATTCAGTTTATAACATGTCATGGTAATCAAGATGGCAGTGTTCCGTTTTTTTTGTGCGTCAACGTATTTTGTTTAATGCATTCCATTTGCCGATTTCAATGTTATAATTTGCAGAATTACTATTTTGTGATAAACAAGTCTATTCTAACCGGATATTTTATAGGTATATTGTTATATACGTGTGAATTAATGTCATAATGAGTTTTCTTAACATTGGAAACATTTCCTTAAAACAGTTTTGTGTGTGTTGCTCGACTGTGGCTACATTTTCACGTTTTGCAAATTTCATGTAGAATTTATGTTGTGCGCACTAAAAATCACATGTTTCTTGTTAGAACATATGATTGAAAAAAACACGAGAAAAGAAAAAAACAAAGATAAATACCGTTAAGTCAAGCATGGTTGAAAAAAAATTACAATGTACTTAGTTGAAGGTTACTGAAGATATCATTATTAAGAATAAATACTGCAGGAAAGTCAAAACACAATTGCTAAAAAGTCAAAACACTGAAAAAATAATATTGAAAATTCAAAACAAGCAGAATAAATATTGTTGAAAGTCAAAACAGACAGAATAAATATTGCTGAAAGTCAAAACAGAATAAATATTGCTCAAAATCAAAACATGCAAAATAAATATTGCTCAAAATCAAAACACGCAGAATAAATATTGCTGAAAGTCAAAACACACAGAATAAATATTGCAGAGAGTCAAAACACGCAGAATAAATATTGCTGAAAGTCAAAACACACAGAATAAATATTGCTGAAAGTCAAAACAGAATAAATATTGCTCAAAATCAAAACATGCAAAATAAATATTGCTGAAAAGTCAAAACACAGAATAAATAATACTAAAAATTCAAAACACGCAGAATAAATATTGCTGAAGTCAAAACACAAAATAAATATTGCTGGAATCTCAAAACACAGAATAAATATTGCTGGAAAGTCAAAACAAACAGTCGAAAAACATTTCACATTGAAAATACCATAAAACACTTGTGATATTAAAGTACGTATGTTTAAATGATTCATAAAATTCAGGATATATATGAAGATGAAGCAGCCATTCTCCAAAAAAATAGGTAAAATGAAGCTAATTGACATATTGTTGAGAAAAAATGACTGATAAAGAAAGAAAAACTTGCCGCATGAGCAATGATATCGCAAATTCAGCCTAGTACGATGGCAAAAGCTAGGCGAGATTCTGGCAAATTTCTCCACCATGTTAGTAATGTTAACTTATTTTGAGTAACTCCTGAAGTTAATTTTGATACTCAACCGTAGTCAGCCGTTCTCTATAGGCCCCCGAGCAATTCATTTTCAAGTTTACCAAGAATAACACACGTTTGAATCATTGGTATTAGGTAATTATGATTCGTTATTATAAATAATAATACTCTTCGTGAGTACCAATAAGACAAAATGTGCTTCGTGGAAAATACTTGAGCATTAAAGAGCTAAATCGTGCACTGTAAATGTTGCCCAGACAGTACTTGTAACAAGACAAAGACAACCTTATGCGATTTACCTTGACTTTAGTTTATAATGAAACTAATAAACTGGACAAAATGTCACAAACACTCCTTACGGGAGCAGGTAAAGAATTTGGGCAGTGGTAGATAGGTAGAAGGAAACGGATTAGAAGAGTGGGTTCAAGAAATAACCCATCAAGCCAACCGACGCAGGTGATTTTATCCGGAGAGCATTGTATGCTTGTCACTCCCCTCCCCTGCTTCTCTGCTGCCCACCTCGTTAAGAGTTGTTGATCGCAGAACATGATAATGACTTATGACAAGGTCTCTCCCCCCACCATCGGATTAAAACAACTCTTAGAGTTTGTATTTTGACATCTATTTTAAACAATGATCAACCGACGTCGTATCAAAGTGTGGTAATCTTTGAATTGATTTTTCCTTCAAGTGCTTAACATTCTTCTGATAAAGGTCGACCACTGTTTTTGTTTGTCCAAAACATTTTTTAGGATTTACATAAATTGAATATACAATAGGATTAAGTTAAGCCGATTTGGTTGAGTGAGTTCACAGTTGGTTAAAAGAATATAATTATTAATAAAATAACTTATTAACTTGAATGTATATTATTAATAATAAATTCATACAAAAGTCGAAAAAAAATTTTTTTTTTAAACATTTCAAACATTAATCATTTACTTGAATAATATACCTTTATATAAAAACACTTGAATTTTAAAAATTCAAGAAATTCAAAGAAGAAACTCAAATAACAATTCAAAAATTTTTGTAAAAATCTTTGGAGGTTTTTATTTAAATAAGTAAATTGATGAAGTCTTTGTTGACTAAAATCGTTATAAAACCTTCTATTGTGTAAAAAGTTGTTCAACTATTTTGTATCAAGGGTTTATAATTGTTAATTAATTATAATTACTTTACTGTGTGCTCTTAATTCCTTTTGAAAAAAAAATAAACACAATTCTCACTAACTGAAATTATTTGTGCAATAAAAACGCCACATTAAACTTTCAAACAAAATGTTGGTATTATGTTTATATTTTTAACCTCTTCTCGTTTTTAATATTTGAATGATTATATTTTTTAATAGGATAATATTTGAGCAATGAATCGGTTTCCCATATTAAACGTTCGCTACCGATTTCTTCGCAACTAATGACATTTACAGGCCCAGCTGTTATTTCCCAGTCGACAAACCTACATTAGGTTGCGACACAGTTGCATTCAGGCCTACCATCGCTGAGGAGGCGTTTACCTTGTTCCGGCCCACGCTTCTTTCTTGTCTTCTTCCTAGGCTTAGCATACACGGACGAGCATAGGTCACACATTGCAACGGATACGACGTATTTTGGTCTACAACTGGGATTTTAATAATTAATCTTACAAGTATTTTTCTGTGTAAATATAATTTACCGTGATTTTATTTTAGATTTTTAAATCTTTATACATCAATGCCACTGAGTAGTTTAAAGGCGGGAACCTAGAAGACAAAATTTCTATACATTAGAGTACATTTTTCTGACTTTCCTAATATTAAAACATTTTTTTTGTGCGTTTCCGAATAACTACATTCTTAAAACTTCACACAGTATTTTTAAGATGTATACAAATATTCCTAACAAATGTACTTTTTTTCCAACCTATTAAGGTTATCATCGCTGAACTAAAGTTAAGTTTTAAAATAAATATTACATAAATAAAACTAATCAAAATAAAATAAAGTAAATGTTTAAAGCTAATTGTAACTATCTAAAACTAAAGAACCTAAAATTATACAAAATTTAAATATTATTAAATAGATTAAGGTGGGGTAAGAAAGCGAGGACACGGTCGATAGCCGTGACATCAAAGATGAGTTTGTTAAGAAATACAAAACTAAGTGTTTAAATTCATTGTGTTCTTCCCTTAAGTATAAGTAATTTGGGGTAAAGACTTATTCCTTGGGAGGTACAGAGTCGGTATCTATGTTTTTGAGTGCGTGTTGTAGTTATGGCAATTCCATCGCTTCTGATTTAAGGTTGGCAAGCCTTATCTTCACATCAGGAATGGCGAAATCAATATACAATATCTTCGTTCGATTGTTTTGGCCATTGTTTTTGTCTCGTTTGTAGGCAGTAAGTTGTCTGTGGCTATATGTAATTACTGAGGATAGAGAAGGATGGTGAATATGGGTAAGGTAAAGGTATTAAACTCCTTTGTAAAGGATATATTCATGTATGGATAGGATATTATGGTAACGACTAATAAGGGGAGGCGCAGGGCTTGTAAGGATTAGGAAGGATGGATGAAATTACATAGCCCCAGGGAGAGTACTACATATAACGATATTTGGGTAGTGCATGGGTAGACTCGCTTACCATAAGTAGACAACTCTCAACCGGGGTAGAGAGGTGTCTACCCATTAACCGGTTCCTAGATTGTGAGCTTTCTGCAAGTTTTAATATTAAATTTGCGTTAAAACTATCATTACCGTTTGGTATTAGAAAGATCGATGTAGGAATGTACCTGACTTTCGTAGGTATGTACCTACCTGTGGAGTGGAAGACTGAAGTAAATCTACATTCTTAAAGTTACGAAAGATAACTTCCTCTAACGTAATAAACTACATTTAATATTAATTTTTATTTATTTTAAAAATAATCTTCAGATATTTTCTGTTAGTTTACTTTCTGTTTATAAATTTGAAAAAAAAGGAGGATTGTTGAAAGGGTGTTTATTTATATTGTACCTAAACAAAACGAAAATAAGGTTTAGAACAGAGAACATGAATCTTGTTGAAACTACGTAAAGGCCTGACACACTCCAGTTCCTCGGCGAAGACTGACTAAGTGGATAAAACACGGCGCAGTTCCTTGGTTAAGAACTGTCATTAAGGTCGTTCTGGCGATCGTTAGGCGTGAAAAACCAATAGCTCGGTTTATTTACGTAACAAACTTGTTAATGTATTCCAACGTCGAAGTAACATTACCTCATACATAATGTAACACTGTTAAAAAGCAAAGCGTGGAATGTTCTTGTACCAAATGATAATCTACAGCAATTTCATTCCTACGCGAGTGTTTTAATTATCCCCCAAGTTAGTTATTTAAATTACCCGATAGCAGTTTTGCATTACAATACACGTTTTCCGAACAGTTAGGTTAACTAGGCTATTGTCTTTGCTGCTATCTGGTGATCTCCAAGGTAATTAACCATTACAATGGGAGACTTCACACATTCTGACGTTTGTATTACCGAATTCTGTTCGCTGTGGGGAACACGTTGACGATAAATTGCAGATGATTTTAGTGTGACGTTTGTATGACACCTAAGCAGTAATCATACTTTATAAATCCATTGGGAAATATTTTAATAATAATTTCAAAACTTGCTTTAAAACTCACTCTCACGAGTATACTGTGAATGAGAATTCAGTGAAGATTTAGCATTATTCATTACAGCAAACTATTCAGGTTTTTGTGGAAAGTCAACTTTGTAGGGAAAACTTGCCGTTGAGAAAGAAATTATGAGTAATTTTTAAAGAAAGTAAGATTTGAATATCTCTTGTAAAAATAGATCAAGCATGTTATGGATGGTATGTGTTTTTAATATTTGGAAATTAAGAACGTTTAAAATAAGAAACGAAACGTTTCAACCGATGGAAGACGTCTTCAGGTTCTCTCCATTGCTTGTTGGAAAGAAAATATTCATTTTCAAAGGTATTGCATAATGTTATATTACTTTAAATATTGGAGTAACATTATCCTAATTATTGTAGTAAATATGTCGAAGTGTTTTGGGGGTTCAAAAGAGTAGGTACAATTAGGCTGTTTGGCTCTGAAAGTAGACTTTTCTTGTAGCTTTATGTCGATTGTGATTATTTAGACATACCAGATAGGGTAATATTGTTAGCTTAGATAGTGTCATAACACACCCTTCTTCTCTCTACAACTTATTTCCTGTGAAAGTAGACTTTTCTTGTAGCTTTATGTCGATCGTGATTATTTAGCCATACCAGATACGGTAATATTGTTAGCTTAGATAGTGTCATAACACACCCTTCTTCTCTCTACAACTTATTTCCTGTGAAAGTAGACTTTTCTTGTAGCTTTATGTCGATCGTGATTATTTAGCCATACCAGATACGGTAATATTGTTAGCTTAGATAGTGTCATAACACACCCTTCTTCTCTCTACAACTTATTTCCTGTGAAAGTAGACTTTTCTTGTAGCTTTATGTCGATCGTGATTATTTAGCCATACCAGATAGGGTAATATTGTTAGCTTAGATAGTGTCATAACACACTCTTCTTCTCTCTACAACTTATATCCTGTGAAAGTAGACTTTTCTTGTAGCTTTACAACTTATATCCTGTGAAAGTAGCCTTTTCTTGTAGCTTTACAACTTATATCCTGTGAAAGTAGACTTTTCTTGTAGCTTTATGTCGATCGTGATTATTTAGCCATACCAGATAGGGTAATATTGTTAGCTTAGATAGTGTCATAACACACCCTTCTTCTCTCTACAACTTATATCCTGTGAAAGTAGACTTTTCTTGTAGCTTTATGTCGATCGTGATTATTTAGCCATACCAGATAGGGTAATATTGTTAGCTTAGATAGTGTCATAACACATCCTTCTTCTCTCTACAACTTATATCCTGTGAAAGTAGACTTTTCTTGTAGCTTTATGTCGATCGTGATTATTTAGCCATACCAGATAGGGTAATATTGTTAGCTTAGATAGTGTCATAACACACCCTTCTTCTCTCTACAACTTATTTCCTGTGAAAGTAGACTTTTCTTGTAGCTTTATGTCGATCGTGATTATTTAGCCATACCAGATAGGGTAATATTGTTAGCTTAGATAGTGTCATAACACATCCTTCTTCTCTCTACAACTTATATCCTGTGAAAGTAGACTTTTCTTGTAGCTTTATGTCGATCGTGATTATTTAGCCATACCAGATAGGGTAATATTGTTAGCTTAGATAGTGTCATAACACACCCTTCTTCTCTCTACAACTTATTTCCTGTGAAAGTAGACTTTTCTTGTAGCTTTATGTCGATCGTGATTATTTAGCCATACCAGATAGGGTAATATTGTTAGCTTAGATAGTGTCATAACACACCCTTCTTCTCTCTACAACTTATATCCTGTGAAAGTAGACTTTTCTTGTAGCTTTATGTCGATCGTGATTATTTAGCCATACCAGATATGGTAATATTGTTAGCTTAGATAGTGTCATAACACACCCTTCTTCTCTCTACAACTTATATCCTGTGAAAGTAGACTTTTCTTGTAGCTTTATGTCGATCGTGATTATTTAGCCATACCAGATAGGGTAATATTGTTAGCTTAGATAGTGTCATAACACACTCTTCTTCTCTCTACAACTTATATCCTGTGAAAGTAGACTTTTCTTGTAGCTTTATGTCGATCGTGATTATTTAGCCATACCAGATAGGGTAATATTGTTAGCTTAGATAGTGTCATAACACACCCTTCTTCTCTCTACAACTTATATCCTGTGAAAGTAGACTTTTCTTGTAGCTCTATGTCGATGGTGATTATTTAGCCATACCAGATATGGTAATATTGTTAGCTTAAATAGTGTCATAACACACCCTTCTTCTCTCTACAACTTATATCCTGTGAAAGTAGACTTTTCTTGTAGCTTTATGTCGATCGTGATTATTTAGCCATACCAGATATGGTAATATTGTTAGCTTAGATAGTGTCATAACACACCCTTCTTCTCTCTACAACTTATATCCTGTGAAAGTAGACTTTTCTTGTAGCTTTATGTCGATCGTGATTATTTAGCCATACCAGATATGGTAATATTGTTAGCTTAGATAGTGTCATAACACACCCTTCTTCTCTCTACAACTTATATCCTGTGAAAGTAGACTTTTCTTGTAGCTTTATGTCGATCGTGATTATTTAGCCATACCAGATAGGGTAATATTGTTAGCTTAGATAGTGTCATAACACACTCTTCTTCTCTCTACAACTTATATCCTGTGAAAGTAGACTTTTCTTGTAGCTTTATGTCGATCGTGATTATTTAGCCATACCAGATAGGGTAATATTGTTAGCTTAGATAGTGTCATAACACACCCTTCTTCTCTCTACAACTTATATCCTGTGAAAGTAGACTTTTCTTGTAGCTTTATGTCGATCGTGATTATTTAGCCATACCAGATAGGGTAATATTGTTAGCTTAGATAGTGTCATAACACACCCTTCTTCTCTCTACAACTTATATCCTGTGAAAGTAGACCTTTCTTGTAGCTTTATGTCGACCGTGATTATTTAGCCATACCAGATATGGTAATATTGTTAGCTTAGATAGTGTCATAACACACTCTTCTTCTCTCTACAACTTATATCCTGTGAAAGTAGACTTTTCTTGTAGCTTTATGTCGATCGTGATTATTTAGCCATACCAGATAGGGTAATATTGTTAGCTTAGATAGTGTCATAACACACCCTTCTTCTCTCTACAACTTATATCCTGTGAAAGTAGACTTTTCTTGTAGCTTTATGTCGATCGTGATTATTTAGCCATACCAGATATGGTAATATTGTTAGCTTAGATAGTGTCATAACACACCCTTCTTCTCTCTACAACTTATATCCTGTGAAAGTAGACTTTTCTTGTAGCTTTATGTCGATCGTGATTATTTAGCCATACCAGATATGGTAATATTGTTAGCTTAGATAGTGTCATAACACACCCTTCTTCTCTCTACAACTTATATCCTGTGAAAGTAGACTTTTCTTGTAGCTTTATGTCGATCGTGATTATTTAGCCATACCAGATAGGGTAATATTGTTAGCTTAGATAGTGTCATAACACACTCTTCTTCTCTCTACAACTTATATCCTGTGAAAGTAGACTTTTCTTGTAGCTTTATGTCGATCGTGATTATTTAGCCATACCAGATAGGGTAATATTGTTAGCTTAGATAGTGTCATAACACACACACCCTTCTTCTCTCTACAACTTATATCCTGTGAAAGTAGACTTTTCTTGTAGCTTTATGTCGATCGTGATTATTTAGCGATACCAGATAGGGTAATATTGTTAGCTTAGATAGTGTCATAACACACCCTTCTTCTCTCTACAACTTATTTCCTGTGAAAGTAGACTTTTCTTGTAGCTTTATGTCGATCGTGATTATTTAGCCATACCAGATAGGGTAATATTGTTAGCTTAGATAGTGTCATAACACACCCTTCTTCTCTCTACAACTTATATCCTGTGAAAGTAGACTTTTCTTGTAGCTTTATGTCGATCGTGATTATTTAGCCATACCAGATATGGTAATATTGTTAGCTTAGATAGTGTCATAACACACCCTTCTTCTCTCTACAACTTATATCCTGTGAAAGTAGACTTTTCTTGTAGCTTTATGTCGATCGTGATTATTTAGCCATACCAGATAGGGTAATATTGTTAGCTTAGATAGTGTCATAACACACTCTTCTTCTCTCTACAACTTATATCCTGTGAAAGTAGACTTTTCTTGTAGCTTTATGTCGATCGTGATTATTTAGCCATACCAGATAGGGTAATATTGTTAGCTTAGATAGTGTCATAACACACCCTTCTTCTCTCTACAACTTATTTCCTGTGAAAGTAGACTTTTCTTGTAGCTTTATGTCGATCGTGATTATTTAGCCATACCAGATAGGGTAATATTGTTAGCTTAGATAGTGTCATAACACACTCTTCTTCTCTCTACAACTTATATCCTGTGAAAGTAGACTTTTCTTGTAGCTTTACAACTTATATCCTGTGAAAGTAGCCTTTTCTTGTAGCTTTACAACTTATATCCTGTGAAAGTAGACTTTTCTTGTAGCTTTATGTCGATCGTGATTATTTAGCCATACCAGATAGGGTAATATTGTTAGCTTAGATAGTGTCATAACACACCCTTCTTCTCTCTACAACTTATATCCTGTGAAAGTAGACTTTTCTTGTAGCTTTATGTCGATCGTGATTATTTAGCCATACCAGATAGGGTAATATTGTTAGCTTAGATAGTGTCATAACACACTCTTCCTCTCTCTACAACTCATATCCTGTGAAAGTAGACTTTTCTTGTAGCTTTATGTCGATCGTGATTATTTAGCCATACCAGATAGGGTAATATTGTTAGCTTAGATAGTGTCATAACACACCCTTCTTCTCTCTACAACTTATATCCTGTGAAAGTAGACTTTTCTTGTAGCTTTATGTCGATCGTGATTATTTAGCCATACCAGATACGGTAATATTGTTAGCTTAGATAGTGTCATAACACACTCTTCTTCTCTCTACAACTTATATCCTGTGAAAGTAGACTTTTCTTGTAGCTTTATGTCGATCGTGATTATTTAGCCATACCAGATAGGGTAATATTGTTAGCTTAGATAGTGTCATAACACACCCTTCTTCTCTCTACAACTTATATCCTGTGAAAGTAGACTTTTCTTGTAGCTTTATGTCGATCGTGATTATTTAGCCATACCAGATAGGGTAATATTGTTAGCTTAGATAGTGTCATAACACACCCTTCTTCTCTCTACAACATATATATCCTGTGAAAGTTGACTTTTCTTGTAGCTTTATGTCGATCGTGATTATTTAGCCATACCAGATAGGGTAATATTGTTAGCTTAGATAGTGTCATAACACACTCTTCTTCTCTCTACAACTTATATCCTGTGAAAGTAGACTTTTCTTGTAGCTTTACAACTTATATCCTGTGAAAGTAGCCTTTTCTTGTAGCTTTACAACTTATATCCTGTGAAAGTAGACTTTTCTTGTAGCTTTATGTCGATCGTGATTATTTAGCCATACCAGATAGGGTAATATTGTTAGCTTAGATAGTGTCATAACACACCCTTCTTCTCTCTACAACTTATATCCTGTGAAAGTAGACTTTTCTTGTAGCTTTATGTCGATCGTGATTATTTAGCCATACCAGATAGGGTAATATTGTTAGCTTAGATAGTGTCATAACACACTCTTCTTCTCTCTACAACTTATATCCTGTGAAAGTAGACTTTTCTTGTAGCTTTACAACTTATATCCTGTGAAAGTAGCCTTTTCTTGTAGCTTTACAACTTATATCCTGTGAAAGTAGACTTTTCTTGTAGCTTTATGTCGATCGTGATTATTTAGCCATACCAGATAGGGTAATATTGTTAGCTTAGATAGTGTCATAACACACCCTTCTTCTCTCTACAACTTATATCCTGTGAAAGTAGACTTTTCTTGTAGTTTTATGTCGATCGTGATTATTTAGCCATACCAGATAGGGTAATATTGTTAGCTTAGATAGTGTCATAACACACTCTTCTTCTCTCTACAACTTATATCCTGTGAAAGTAGACTTTTGTTGTAGCTTTATGTCGATCGTGATTATTTAGCCATACCAGATAGGGTAATATTGTTAGCTTAGATAGTGTCATAACACACTCTTCTTCTCTCTACAACTTATATCCTGTGAAAGTAGACTTTTCTTGTAGCTTTATGTCGATCGTGATTATTTAGCCATACCAGATAGGGTAATATTGTTAGCTTAGATAGTGTCATAACACACTCTTCTTCTCTCTACAACTTATTTCCTGTGAAAGTAGACTTTTCTTGTAGCTTTATGTCGATCGTGATTATTTAGCCATACCAGATAGGGTAATATTGTTAGCTTAGATAGTGTCATAACACACCCTTCTTCTCTCTACAACTTATATCCTGTGAGAGTAGCCTTTTCTTGTAGCTTTACAACTTATATCCTGTGAAAGTAGACTTTTCTTGTAGTTTTATGTCGATCGTGATTGTTTAGCCATACCAGATAGGGTAATATTGTTAGCTTAGATAGTGTCATAACACACTCTTCTTCTCTCTACAACTTATATCCTGTGAAAGTAGACTTTTCTTGTAGCTTTACAACTTATATCCTGTGAAAGTAGCCTTTTCTTGTAGCTTTACAACTTATATCCTGTGAAAGTAGACTTTTCTTGTAGCTTTATGTCGATCGTGATTATTTAGCCATACCAGATAGGGTAATATTGTTAGCTTAGATAGTGTCATAACACACCCTTCTTCTCTCTACAACTTATATCCTGTGAAAGTAGACTTTTCTTGTAGTTTTATGTCGATCGTGATTATTTAGCCATACCAGATAGGGTAATATTGTTAGCTTAGATAGTGTCATAACACACTCTTCTTCTCTCTACAACTTATATCCTGTGAAAGTAGACTTTTCTTGTAGCTTTACAACTTATATCCTGTGAAAGTAGCCTTTTCTTGTAGCTTTACAACTTATATCCTGTGAAAGTAGACTTTTCTTGTAGCTTTATGTCGATCGTGATTATTTAGCCATACCAGATAGGGTAATATTGTTAGCTTAGATAGTGTCATAACACACCCTTCTTCTCTCTACAACTTATATCCTGTGAAAGTAGACTTTTCTTGTAGTTTTATGTCGATCGTGATTATTTAGCCATACCAGATAGGGTAATATTGTTAGCTTAGATAGTGTCATAACACACTCTTCTTCTCTCTACAACTTATATCCTGTGAAAGTAGACTTTTCTTGTAGCTTTACAACATATATCCTGTGAAAGTAGCCTTTTCTTGTAGCTTTACAACTTATATCCTGTGAAAGTAGACTTTTCTTGTAGCTTTATGTCGATCGTGATTATTTAGCCATACCAGATAGGGTAATATTGTTAGCTTAGATAGTGTCATAACACACCCTTCTTCTCTCTACAACGTATTTCCTGTGAAAGTAGACTTTTCTTGTAGCTTTATGTCGATCGTGATTATTTAGCCATACCAGATAGGGTAATATTGTTAGCTTAGATAGTGTCATAACACACTCTTCTTCTCTCTACAACTTATATCCTGTGAAAGTAGACTTTTCTTGTAGCTTTACAACTTATATCCTGTGAAAGTAGCCTTTTCTTGTAGCTTTACAACTTATATCCTGTGAAAGTAGACTTTTCTTGTAGCTTTATGTCGATCGTGATTATTTAGCCATACCAGATAGGGTAATATTGTTAGCTTAGATAGTGTCATAACACACCCTTCTTCTCTCTACAACTTATATCCTGTGAAAGTAGACTTTTCTTGTAGCTTTATGTCGATCGTGATTATTTAGCCATACCAGATACGGTAATATTGTTAGCTTAGATAGTGTCATAACACACTCTTCTTCTCTCTACAACTTATATCCTGTGAAAGTAGACTTTTCTTGTAGCTTTATGTCGATCGTGATTATTTAGCCATACCAGATAGGGTAATATTGTTAGCTTAGATAGTGTCATAACACACCCTTCTTCTCTCTACAACTTATATCCTGTGAAAGTAGACTTTTCTTGTAGCTTTATGTCGATCGTGATTATTTAGCCATACCAGATAGGGTAATATTGTTAGCTTAGATAGTGTCATAACACACCCTTCTTCTCTCTACAACTTATATCCTGTGAAAGTAGACTTTTCTTGTAGCTTTATGTCGATCGTGATTATTTAGCCATACCAGATAGGGTAATATTGTTAGCTTAGATAGTGTCATAACACACTCTTCTTCTCTCTACAACTTATATCCTGTGAAAGTAGACTTTTCTTGTAGCTTTACAACTTATATCCTGTGAAAGTAGCCTTTTCTTGTAGCTTTACAACTTATATCCTGTGAAAGTAGACTTTTCTTGTAGCTTTACGTCGATCGTGATTATTTAGCCATACCAGATAGGGTAATATTGTTAGCTTAGATAGTGTCATAACACACCCTTCTTCTCTCTACAACTTATTTCCTGTGAAAGTAGACTTTTCTTGTAGCTTTATGTCGATCGTGATTATTTAGCCATACCAGATAGGGTAATATTGTTAGCTTAGATAGTGTCATAACACACCCTTCTTCTCTCTACAACTTATTTCCTGTGAAAGTAGACTTTTCTTGTAGCTTTACAACTTATATCCTGTGAAAGTAGCCTTTTCTTGTAGCTTTACAACTTATATCCTGTGAAAGTAGACTTCTCTTGTAGCTTTATGTCGATCGTGATTATTTAGCCATACCCGATAGGGTAATATTGTTAGCTTAGATAGTGTCATAACACACCCTTCTTCTCTCTACAACTTATATCCTGTGAAAGTAGACTTTTCTTGTAGCTTTATGTCGATCGTGATTATTTAGCCATACCAGATACGGTAATATTGTTAGCTTAGATAGTGTCATAACACATCCTTCTTCTCTCTACAACTTATATCCTGTGAAAGTAGACTTTCCTTGTAGCTTTATGTCGATCAGGAATATACCTTTCGACAACAAAATGGCTTTCGGTAAGTCTTACAAGGTAGCAATTAATACATAGTCTACTTAATTTGATTTTCGTATTTTCAAATCAAGAAACGACCTCTATTTGTAGGTTTTCGTTTGCTGAACTTCCTTCCAACCGCCGCATTCGTTAATCTTCCAAATCTTGGAGTAATGCAACACATTAGTTAGCTTCGCTTTCGCTATCAGCTGTGGATTACATTCCCAAATCACGTCTGGCCCAGGTTGTTAATACTCGAGCCTCAGTCGTGCTTCAGCCATAACGTTTAGCCACAGATGTGCTATATTACAGCATTTTTAAATTGAATCTGTTACGCTAAGCACTTACACCAAATGTCGGAAAATACCTTACAGAAACAAAGCATTTACCTCACCTGACAACCATCATCGACGATTTAAAACTTACGTTTAATTCGTGTTAGTAAAGCAGTGTTGGGTTATAAATTTTGAATTAAAAAAATACGCCTAATATCAACAGCAGAATAAACGATTCCAAGTTTTGTCTAGATCTGATGACTGAACGTTTTTAAGGCGCAGGGAAAGAGTGCAAACCTGTTCATACCTTTAGAAATAATAAAATTCCTGTTACTTCTGGGTTATAAATAGACTATCCTTGGACATTTGTACGGTCTGATAAATAAACTTATTATTTTTGTTAATGAAAGAATTACAATCTAAAAAACAAATTAAACAGAAAATAATTGTAAAATTCAGTAAACACTTATAAAACAATATTAGGTTGATACAAAGTGAATCAAGTAAATTTGCAACTAGTTTAAACACTAGGCTCCTACATAATTAGTTTGTGAAATTTGTGAATGTACTTCTAAAAGACTTAAATAGACTGATAGAAATATTCAGCATTTTTTATGTAGGCCTACAAGTTAGTAGAAACTCCATATTTCTGTCTAACTTACTAACACTCGGCATCGAGTCGAGGACCAAGGAAAGGTTAACTCCAACAGGTGTCTCGTTTTCAGTGTAAATGTTTGACCACGTGGCGTATAATTATTTGTAACACCTTTTCCACCCCAAGTAATTTCAGGTAATTATACCCTTTGGAAAGCGACAGTTTCGGAACATAAATCAATACGGCCTGTAATTAAGCTGGGAGACATGTTGGGCTCCAGGTGACTTTCTAAAACTAACAGAAAGCGGTTCCCCAACAACTTAAGTACTACTTGCTCCTATATTGGACAAGCTGTTTGCTTAGGCGTCATAAAGACCTGATCGTAATAAATATAGCAAACAGGTTCATAGACCTTAAGATTGCCTAAATCTCTAGAAGAACCTAAATGTATTTGACCTAAATAATTCTATATTCTGAATACTGCACAACATTCTATTTACAACTTCACAGACCAGAATCTCTGCTTCACCTGTAGCACAGAATCAATGAATATAGTTCCCTACGTTAAATAAACAAACATTACTCGTACGTATAAACAATACTCGAGCTGGCTTGTGAGTTAAGGTTATAAACACAATAAATATACACAACTCACAATTATAAACTCTAATTTCATACGCGTTTCGATTACTAAAGTCATCAACATCAGTGATGCTTTATACGTGCTTTATCATCAACATTTATACGTTTGTAGCAGCATCAATGTAGAAGATGACACAAGTCATAGAACCGCGTATGAAATTAAAGTTTGGTCATTATTGATTGTGTATATTTACTCGTACTTTAATTTTGTTCCTTAAATTGGGTTTATTAAAGTCACGTAAACACGATGTATGTTTACGTTACACATTTGTTCTAAGTTAATAACTTAATCGTGTTTGCAGTTGTATTGATTGTAGTACAAGTCACCATGTGAAACAAAATCTAAGTTCAACGCAACAGAGAAATATTTATTTTCCCTCGCGAATTGTATTGTCCACGATGATCGCTGAAACCCGTTCCACTGAACAAATTTATAATTAAAGAAAACCCTACAGAGGTACGCCTTCGTTCGCACTAAAATATCCTCATCAATATTAAACTGTTTTTTTAAGGCAATGAACTGTATTGTTTACGTGAAATCAGTTTACTGTTACCCTGCAAAATTAGTTCTTTTAAATTGTTTAATTCTCCTCAGTGACCAAAAGTATCGGCAAAGGCTAACTTTTAATAGTTTTTTTTTTTTTTTTTTTTTTTTTTTAAACCCAATACGTTGCTTATGTTCGAATTTTTCCCATTAAACTCTTGTTTTGAAAATAAATTTGGTTCTGGCACTCGAAGGAGTCCCGACAGAAGTGATAACTAAATAGAGCTAATAGTTTCGCCAAATGTTTAACGAAAATCCGCAAAAATATGAATTAATACATTTTTTATTCAATTTTTACATCTGAATTTGAGGAATGTATTTAATAAAGACTAATACATTCTGTAGTTAATAATAAAATAATGTGGGTAGCAAAAAACATTCATTACATGTTTACTGAATATAATTTTTTTTAAACAAATTCAATTCAAATCAATTCTTTCAAAAATATAACACGAGCCTACAAATTTTTTTCTCTTCAAAAAATGTATTAAAAATACATTACTCATCACTATCGTTATATAGCATTATTTTTATTGAGATTTATCCAAATTTAAATAAATTAATATATTTATTATCTGATCAAAACTATACAAATATTCTTTCAGCTTAGCTTGTGAGGTTATGTTAAAAACAAATAAAAACATACACAAAACTTAAAAATTAATCACTTATTTACTCATACTCGTTTCAATGACAAAGTCATCATCTACGAGTGTTACTACTACAAACTCTGGAGTTTTAAGTCAGAGTTTGTAGTAGTAACACATACTGATGATAATGACTTTGTCATTGAAACGCGTATGAGTAAAAAAATAATTAATTTTTAAGTTTTGTGTATGTTTTTATTTGTTTTTAACATGAAATCATGTTATTTAGAAAATATATGCTATAAGGTATGTGTTTAAGAAATAGTGTGAAGCGAAGAGAAAGAGTTAATGTCTGTAACAGCCGTTAAAGAAGATATCACTTCGAAAACCTGGGGATTCAGCAAAAGAAATCGTAATCATCGATGTATGGTGCAAATTAAAGAAACGCTCAACCGTACGCTTCCAGCAATAACGCTCCAACGCCGCTAAAAGCTTTCGCATTAAATCACTATAAAACATTTCACTCGACTTGCTGTTCGAAATGTCATCACTGGGAAAATTACTTAGTTAAGATGCCTGGGAAACAAGATGTTTGTAGCAGCCTACATTTATTAATAGCCATAACAGAAGGCTATTGCGGGGGGGAATTATACAGACTAAATAAGGAATACATTTCTTAGAAACACAATGCAACTATAGAAGGACATTCCAAGTGCTTTCTACAAGTCAAACGGAAAATATCGCTCTTGTAATAAATGCCCTATTTCTGTGCTACCCCACTCCTGCTGTTGTGGCTAATTACTTTGCTTTTACTTTGTACATTTCTCTAATTGTACGTAATACTCATTTAATTAGCTTCAACATTAAAAAGTAAAAAATGTAACCTATAAGCTGCGACATACAGGACTTTATAAAGTACATTCTCGTATCTTCCACTTTAAATGTTTGAGAAATCATTCTTAAAAATCCGTCGAATCCTCTAAAATAGTTACTTATGAAAAAAATCACCAATATAATACAAATTTAATGATATAAATTTATGTTATATTTGAATATCTTGTAACATTAAAAGTAATACAATTTTTTAACTCAAAATCTAAGCATTTATTTATTCCCGTTGGTGCAATAAAACTACGCCGTTTAAACTCCAACTTTGAAGTCTCTTCAATTATGGCTCATAGCAGACTATTTGGATCCATTATAATTTGCTAAAAACCGTTACACTTATAAAATAAACTTCTTTATCAAACACTGTAAAGCATTCTCTCACTTCATATATTCCCGTCTATTAAAATGTTGATTAAAATTATATATCGCACTTTTACATTGCGCATCATAACGACCTAATGGAAACAAGCAGTTAATTGAGCAATGCATATGTTTTAATACGCACGCTTTGAATTTAGCAAGAGATTTTTTTAGCCTTATTTTAATCCAATGTTTTTTAATTACAATGAATTCTACAATATCTGATTTGGCGGAAATTTCGATCTCAATGACGAAAGAATATTTTGTTAAGATAATTATAGTATACAATCTAAAGTTCTTGTGCGATCTGGAAATGTTTCACGTACTTACAAATAATAACTTTAATAGAAAAAATTGTGAATCAAGAAAAACATTTCCTCGTTTAAAGTATTGTTAGAGATTTAAGACTTCGTTTATATACCAGCGAGGAAGTCTCCTTGGCGTAATATCCTTCTACGGCTTGCAGTGCATTCCGATACCAACGCTTAGTAGTCATATACGTTTACATAGAGGCGGCGAGTTTTCGAGAACTCTGTGGCTCGGTTACAAGCGGTCAGAACTGACCGTCCCCAATTCTAATGAATCCTACCACCACAAACTCCTAACAAGCTCTCCCAACGGTTCGCCGTATCTTCACACATATCTTTCCCGTTTCTCTCGTGCTTTTGTTCTTTTCTAATTAATAATCAAGATTGAAAGTTTACTTTTATTTCTGTCTGAGCTTCTTAACTCACGCTCTCCAAGTTAATATATAACCTTTATCTGATGATGGCGCGAGTTAAGTGAAGGGAACGACTGATTCTTATCTGTCGGGCTGACAAAAATGTTAATGAACATAAATAGTTGATTATTTGGTTTGCAATCGCTCGCATTACACTAAGTACTCGGTTTATACGAATGATTAAATTTAGGAGGAGGGTAGAACGCAACTGACGGGGGCCAAATTTCAACTATTGAAGGACTATTGGTCGTAGACTTATGGTTTTCCTAAATCGATAAGTTTATAAATCTTATTAGTAGGCCCCCTCTACATGGTTTAAAAGAAATTTCATATGTCTCCGACATTGAACCTTCGCGTCTGAGGCGAGATGGAATTTATTAAGTGACGCAATTAGGAAAACTTTTTCGTATTGAACATTTTTTTTAAGGCGAAAACCCAAAATTGGTTATTACAGCCTCTCCCAGATTGGTTAATATTCAAATTCTAGTTTATTAAATTAAATAAACTAATTCTAACTAAACTACATAAATAAACTTAGAACTAAGTACCTAACCTAAACACATTATCCCAACAAAGGTGGTCAAATAGAAATTAAATAATTAATAGGTCTAATGGTAACTCTAAAACTATAACTAAAGCTAAACAAAAAATATTGTTTAACATAAATAAATGAAACCTCTCAACCACAAATAACTTTCTTCTTTTATTTAAAACCTTATGTACATATCGATTGCATATCAATCATCCTCAGAGGTAATTTACAATAAAAATAAAAGAAGAAAGTTATTTGTGGTTGATAGGTTTCATTTATTTATGTTAAACATTCGTCTCAGTTGTTTCATACAGTTAAAAACATATTTTTGTTCATAGTTAAACAATACTCTTGTCCTAGTTTTACACTACTTAACTAAGTGAATACGTAATGTAGTGTAAGTAGTGTAAAATTAGTTAATTCAGTGAATTCAAGATGATTACAACAAGAAACTTCAATACTCTTGTATTTTAGTAGTCAGAAGATAACACGCGGGAGATTTCTTCAGTTTCGTTTATTTTGAAGACATATTTATCTACTTATATTCTTGGACGACACAAAAAATTATTATTTTCGTTAAAAAGCGAGCCTACAATAGTGACAACCACGGACATGTTGTAATTTTGTATAATTTTTTTGAAATATGAAACTCGACGTATTTTATGTTTTTTCTGCTTCTTTTCAAGCGTTTATTCATGTTATCTATACGTGTAAACATTGCTGAAATATTTGCAAACACCGACGTAAAAGAAATTCCTGCGCCATATTGTCATAAAATGTTTCACAGGATTTAACTATATCGAATCAGGTACTTAAATTTTTTTATTTATTTTATTACCTAAGCAGTAACCGTTCTTCGTACTCAGTTCTCGTACTTTGGTTATCATGCATTGCAGATCATTCTAGACAAACTAAACAACCTTCGACAAATTAAAACTATGATTTAGACTATTAAAAACACCAACTGCAAGGATTATTTATTTAACTAAAACTAGTTCAGTTTTTCTAGAGAAGTAGAAAGGGCCAGAGTTGGACGGCCATGTTAGCTCCTCGTGTGTCCAACTACCTGAGCAAGAAAAGGGACTGATGGATGACTTCTGGACGCTTTGTTTGAGATGTTAGCCCAAACCTTGATGGATGACCGTGACAAAGTCAATGGGCAACAAAAACTAAATGGCGAATCTATTGTTGTCCCGAACGTTTCTGATGCTTCGTGGCAAATAGGTTACTCTAGAAGCAATACTGTCAGGTAGTGCTGTAGAATTAAGCTCTCAAACACTGTATACGTTGTACGTATTTACCAAGTAGTTAAGCTACCATCGATTAGGCAAGCAGAACAGCCCAAGAAGTGAAAACACCATCAATCAAGGAGCAAGGAAGTTATTAAACGAGAGAGTAAGAAAGAAAGTCAGAGAACAAGCGAGAAACTTTAATGCTCAATCACTTGTCCGCCATTTTACAGAAATCATTTTCAATATAATTTTTTTTCTGGCGAGAAACGAGAAACAATTGTTGTCATCATCGCCTATCAAGGGTAGTGAACAAGACCACCAAACTGGAAAATATTTATCTGCTAAAAACGTGCTAGAGAAATCTAGGATTAAAGAACCTAACCTATGATTAATTCCCAACATTTAGGAATTTTTATCTTGTTAAAATTAACAAAACTAGATTTCAACTAATTTTAAAAAATGTTAAATATATTTAGATGGAATAAGAAAAGCGATAACACTGACAACAGACGTAGCAGCTTTTTACAACACCACCTTGTGTGTTGCGAAGGTACGAGTATAATAGGTGTTTAGAATATTTAACTTGATTATTAGCCATAAAATGGTTTTTTAAACAAATTGATACAATTTTGAAATTCTACATTGTTTAAAATCATTAAAGTTTTATTAAACAATGTTTTGCTATAATTAAATAAGAAACGTTTAGAATTACTTTCTCATAAGCGTTTTAATGATATAGTAGTTTTATAGCATAACTTTATTATCAGTAACTTATTAATTTCATTTTGTGTAGTTTAACCCACTGATGATGATGAATTTGTCATTGAAACGATATTTTTTCTGGCGTAAAACCAATAAGTTTATCATCGCCAACAACAATACTTAAGTTAGAGTAAACTAAAATAATAATAATATCTTAAAACTAAAAACTAATACTACAAACCAAAGGAATAAACACTTAGTCGAGTTTTATTAACTTAATAAAAGATAACTACCAGCATTAAAATTATATTAACTAAAACTAAACAAGAAAGATTTTAATTTTATTAAATAGATTAAGAAAGCGTAAGGAGGCCATGACAAGAAGGTGAAACGCTGTAGGAAAAAACATAGGCCTACTAATTGGAAGTTGGTGTTCGCTTTTATTTAATCGGCCTTTGCTCGTAAGCTAAGTTCAAATTTTGGTTTAATATCTTGTCGTTGACTATTACAAGTTTAAAATATCTTTTCTAAAAATATATTCCCTCGTTATTGTTTTGCATAATTAGGCCATGCAAGGTCAGCTATAAATATAAGGCGGTTAATTATTCCTGCACTACAAGCCAAGTCACATTCATACAGAAAAGTTGAAGAAAAATCTTGAAGAACAAGTCTTTCGCCTCGTTCGATTAGAAACCTGTTGGTTTTCCACTTTGCGATAAGTACGGCCTGAGGCGGGGATGGTAATGGGATAATCGAATTAAAACACTTGCTTCGGTGTTGAAATCTTACACGAACACGTCAACGACTGGAAAATATGTAAGCCTACACTCGACAGGAAAATAAGCGGTGAAAGCTTTGCATTTCGTTCATAAATAAGTTAATCTAACTGCATAATGTAAACCTTTAACTCGACACTCTCTACAGAATTAAACACCTGTCACGAAGCTGGAGGCTGCAGAGGGAAAGCGGGTTCTAGAAGCGGAGTCTGTAATTGGCGTGGCGGCATGGCAAATTATTGTTTGGGTTTGTGGTAAGAAGTCATTGCTGCGGGACTTATCCGCAAATAGAATAACAATGGGCATGCGCACTAGGGCCCGGCTCATAACCTTTTTATTGGTGCGTTCTTCGAATAGAAATACCTATAATGGAATACGTTAATTATTGCAAACAGGGCAAGATCAAAGAGCGCAGTGCAGATGGGACCTCAGGTATTTACGGAAATCAGCTGTTACGATGTTGCCAATGTTAATCTTAATAATTGTAATCCATAACTAAGCATCAAAAACTTCGTCTCGAGATAAGGTCTTATCTCCTCAATAAGGTCATTATACGATTGTAAAATACTTGAGTTGAATAAAAGAAATTTTAATAATTTGTCAACATGCTTGTATATCTCCAAATTCGTAAATAATCTCGATTTTGTTCTGATTTTTTTTTCTTGCCGAAAATCCAATTTCTGTTATCATTGCCAATCAACTGTATAATGTAAACCAAAATAATTAAAATAAAACAGGATATTTTTTAATATTTTTTGTTCTATTCATTTTACACGGACAACTAAAACTACAAAGCGTCGACTAAAATAACATCCTAAAACCCTCGTGTATAATTTACAGACTGGATAAAACTACAGGCTTTGAGCTCAGGAGGAAGAAATTTTACAAATAAATAATAATGTAGTTCAGCTTTGTGTAGGCGCGGAAGGATATTTTTGAACTTTTAGGGCTCAGAATTTAAAATAATGGCTCGAACACCATTGGTAAAAGTAAACGGAAGGGCGTAAGAAGTAACCATGGCTTCGAATACGCCACGGGCTCAGAAACTCGAGTTATTCAAAGGAGATCAACTCTAGATAAAGAAAGATAAGAGTAAGGGCTATCAAACAATAAGGGAAGTTGTAAAGAAGTGTCTAAACACTGGGGGCAATGGTTGTAAGTTTTAAATATAGGTTTGGGCGGTGCGGGCTGCCCACACCTGCAAGGGCGAGCTTCGTATCAAACCAACAGCTAAGAGTATTGTAACAACGGAAATACATAGGTGTGCGTGTGTGTGTGTGTGTGTGTGTGTTGTGTACAGTGTTGTTTGTGTGGTCTGTTTTTGGGTTCATATCTTTTTCAAGTATTGTGTTGTTCATTAAATAACCACTGGAGGAATTAGGAAAGAGGATTCTTTGCGAGACACCATAACGTGAGACCTAGCAAACAAGTTGTAGCCCTAAATAAATATTGTTTTCTCAAACAAAAAATGTTTAATTTCAATGCAATTGTTTACATTAATTATCGTTACAAAAACGAAATACCTAACACGCATTCCTTAATAAAGTATTTCACGAATAGTCTCTCACTCGCGTTACTTTACAAAATATAAACATGTAACTAAGAACATTAAGTTTACTAACGTCGACTAAACGTAAGTAAAGCAAGCAGTTACCGTGCATTGCCGTGAGTGTAGTATTGCGCAGCACGTAGGCTACTTGTTGTACATAGATGGTAATGAACATCTGGAACATATGTTTGTGAGTAATGTTGCGTTTTTGCCGTTAATATGTTTGTATTACCAAACTGTGTGTATATTTATAATACAAAACATTGCATTCTGTATAAGATCTATTTAATTATACAAAATAAAAGCATAATGTTCATAACATAAGATGTTTAATCATGAAGTCAAAGTTATTATTTTATAGCCAAACTTAACCTGACACTTTATCACTAATATGTAATATAGCTATATTTAACTGTAATATAAAATAGTTTTCTGTTTTATAATGCAGTATCAATTACTCTGTAGCTTTGTGCGTGTTTGTCGTCATGTTTCAGTTTTTTAAATGTTCTATTTTTGCTTTGCCGTATTTAAAATCATTTACATCTTGGGTTAGTCACAGGTATTTTCAATTATAATTGTGAACGTGAGAAAAAAACGTAGAGGCAGTATTCCTGAAGATTTATTGTTTAAATAACATTTTCTTTCTACGTTATAGTCAATATATCATTAATTTTTTTCTTTTTTCCCAAACTGTGCGATTACAGATTTTGCTAAGGAAAGCTAAGGAAACAGAACAGCCCCCTTCTCTGATGGAACCTTCACTTTGTTGGCGCTAACATTGGGTTAATAATTCCCGTAATATTTTTACTTCAAATGGGCGCCGCACAACTTACAACCGCACTTATACGACAGCATTTAAACCAGAGAATGTAAAGTGGGCCCTATTGCTGTACGCGTTTTGAAGTAGACTCGACATTTTGCACAAAATCTTGGAACGACCTCTGTAATTACAAAAGGTTACTTTAGATAATCAGAGCACAAAAGTCCCTTCATTAGAATGATCGTCGCGAGAGCAAAGGGGACTCGTTCCTTTCTTAAGAAATGCTTAATTAAAACGTACAAAATGAAACAAACAAGTCGCGCACTTTCTTTCTCTTCGCGTCTAATTATGTATTTTATAAACTTTGGATCTGGTCAGACGGGGGCCCAAAAGCAGCCATTACTTCACACGCTGCCTGCAATTACGCTTTGTGCACATTGCTTAATTTAATTTTTTTACAGTTTTATTAAAAAAAAAAGATTTAATTACAATTAATTTGAGACTTTTTACTCAAACATTTGAAAGCAAAGGACTACATTTTGGAATATGGAATTAATGTGAACTTAAACGACGAAAATTAGCTGCCATAAAAGTTTTAGTCAAAAGGTAATGAACTTTCTGTCCACAAAGATTTCACTTTATTCAAAATTTATTCTAACAATTCCGCCTGAAAAATTATGGCTCGTGGAAGAGTGAATGGATACGCAAAAAGAACCATTTAGTGCATGACCAAATCGTCAATGACACTAATCCAAAAAAAGACGTTTTGAGAAACTGCCCTTCATATTTTCAGCAAAATTTGTTGAATGTAACAACAGTAACGGAACTGAGGATTTGAGAAATTGCAAGAGAATTTAATCTTACGGCAAAACGGGACAAACATTTATTTCTGAACCAATACACGACAAACTCTGATATTTTGTTTTTTACAAATTTTATTCGGAACTAAGTTCCGACATATTTTAGTCAACATATTTTGTATTAAAAAATTATTTCAATGTAACAAACCAAAGTGGTTAAATTTGAGAAAAAATACAATCATAAACTCTGTTTATTAACGAAAACGAATTCATATAAACTTAATGTCACGAAATAAAACCAAGTATAATATTGTAGGATTACCCATGCTATTATGTTACATAGGTTTGGTGTAAAAAAATCAAATTAATTCGACAACCTAAGCTAAGTGAAGCCAACATCTTTCGTTGAAATGTAAAATTCAGTAGGCCTATATCTTTTACAACGTATGAAACAGTTTTTCTGAATGGCAGGTACTACCTATTAAAAAGATTTATATACCATCCTATAAAAAGGCGATGTAATATTGTCAAACCTTAAAGGTAGTCGAGTAAGCAATAATCCCTTCCCCTTGATTGCAGAATCGCAATAGCTCCTGTAGGAGAGCGGGGCTCTGTATTTACCTTGCCTGAGGGATTAGGTTAATTTATCAAGATCTCCCTATTGTATCATGTTAAATTTATAATGTGTATTTTAACAGCATCGTTGTATTTACTACATCTGTGTAAAGGTTTATCTCTAGTCACATAAATAAATCCCCGACTCGGACGGAAAAACGTCACAAAATAAGGTTTAAAATTAATTTTGAAATTTTGATGAATTATAAGTAACGAGATATTGGTTAAACATAATTTACTGCTGCTAGGGTTTGGGACATGGTATGTAATATAATCTTTACTTATAAAATAATGCGATTCAAAATGGAACGTTAGCCGGGTAAGTAAACGTTTTGAACTGACAGATGTTGGGCGTTTGTTTCAATGCAGGTGTCAAAACTCCTAAGAACATAATTAAAACTTTACCTAGCTTTTTATAAACCAGGAAATTAGTTGAAATTTAATATTTATTTTTACGGTAGTAGATAACTTCCTATAAATTCTTGAATTTTATAGTTTATTACGTTCGGTGAATCTTAATTTAATAACTTTAGCATTAGTTTATGACTATCCGAACTTTAAATTTTGTAAATTTGCGAAAACTTACAGAGACAGAACGTTTTCGATTGCTTTGTGGCGATCTGAGACACTGATGAAGATCGCCACATAGCGATCGAAAACGTTCTGTCTCAGTAAGTTTTCAACTAATTTACAGAATTTAAATTTCGGATAGTCATAAACTATTGTTAAAGTTATTCATTCCTGTTAATGTTTGAAACTATTGTTCAGAATTACGGGATTGACTTTGGGGATATGTGTGTACATTTTATAAATACGTAAGCTAATATTTTATCTGTTATAAAGATTGTCAAGCTTATCGTGCATGCCCTAATGGTAAAAAGACAAATAATCGATCATTCCCACTACTTATTGCTAATTTGTAATAGCTCCTGTAAGATAGTGGGGCTCTGTATTTACCTTGTCTGAAGGATTTCGTTAATTTATAAAGGTTTTGGGATTTTATCACAAAGTTTTTTTTCTTATATACCACTTGTTCGTGGCAAAACGTTCATAAATAGAAGTTTGACAATTATCTTAAATCACAAAAATAAATCCTTTCTATAGACTAAAAGCGTGACAGAATAGGCCCAAAATTTAAACTATTCCTGAAATTCTGATGAGTTTATCAAGGTTTTTACAGTTATAAGCTCTGCTACAAATATAACTTTTTTATTATGTTAAGCATGTTATATATAACTATTTATTGTTCACTTGATTCAAAAGAAATCTTTGACCTGAAGTAATACATGTAAAGTTCTAAACGGTTCATTTATAAAAAAATGTATTGGGAGAAGAGTTTATCGCTCAATACATACAGATTGGTTGAACTCTTAACACCTTGTTTCCATTAATTAATATGAAAGATATGTACTTGGCATTTGCATCTCATTAAACAAATTACTTATCGGTATTAAATGCGAACGTGATAATATTAAAGTTAATGGTGTTGTTTGTTGAGTTTGATAATTGTTCATTATATAACTTTTGTTAAAATGTTTGGTGAAAGAATTAAATTTCAGAAGCTTATTTTGTAAAAAAATAAACATTCTATTCTAGAGAATCTGAATAAAGATAAATTTTATTCTTGAGCTTGATTTTATTTTAAAAAAATATATCAATACGTGACGAGAATTGGATCAATGTATCTTAAATTACGTAGGTAGTAGGTTAATGTAGTTACATTGTAAGAAACGTTAGGGTTGGGTTTCGAATTTTAAATATTTTACCCTGTAAGCAAATAAAATAGATTCAGATTCTTCAAATAAACTGTTTCTTGCTTAGAAGATATAATATTTATATAACATATGTGAAAAGGAATTTTAATAGTATGGTCAAGAATTGTACGGACCTATTGCGTCTAATGCAGTTTTTTGTTTTTGGATATTTTAGAATACACTTTCATCATGAAGAAAATTTAGTATCACAAAGCATAGGTAATTGTTTAACCTTACATTATTTGAAATTATTGATATACTCGTCTTCAATTCTGTTAGGAATATGTCTATATGTTAGAGTACAGTTTCCTGTCATTCCTAAAGATTCAATACTCTTCTCCCTTGACGCGTTTCGGAGTAACTAGAGTACGATTTAAGTTTTGAAAATGGAGTTACTCCGAATCGCCTCAACAGAGAAGAGTATTGTAACGTTAGGAATGGCAGAAAACTGTACTCAAACTTATACTTACATTATTTATCGGCATACAACAAACATAACTCTGCGGTTATTACTCGCTCTTTTAATTAAGCATTTCTTCAGACATTGAACTACTGTCACTGTAATATTTATAAAAATAAATTTACAACGTTTATGGTTGAGATAGGTTTGATTATAAAAAAAAGGAAGATTTGGGTTTTTAACGTAAACTAACCGATTGTCGATCTGAATAATTAATTGGTCTTTAGCTTCCTCTGTTTTACTACAACATTGAAGCGTAAGTAGCTAGCTTTACATTGGAAACTTAATTTTGTTGTCTTTTTAACCAACGCTGATACTTCGTAGCTATATAATATTTCAATAAAAATATATAGGGGCTTTATATTTTTGATATAATGCTGATTTATTGAAATTCAAGCGCGTTAATGAATTAAAGCTATAGTTGTATTTCTTCAAATTTCAACTACTGAAAAATTTACTAGAATTGTTTTTTTTATTTAGAAAGTATTTTAAGCATTTAAGTATAGCCTACTGTATTTAAAGTATTTTAAGCATTGAAGTATAGCCTACTGTATTTAAAGTATTTTAAGCATTTAAGTATAGCCTACTGTATTTAAAGTATTTTAAGCATTTAAGTATAGCCTACTGTATTTAAAGTATTTTAAGCATTGAAGTATAGCCTACTGTATTTAAAGTATTTTAAGCATTGAAGTATAGCCTACTGTATTTAAAGTATTTTAAGCATTTAAGTATAGCCTACTGTATTTAAAGTATTTTAAACATTTAAGTATAGCCTACTGTATTTAAAGTATTTTAAGCATTTAAGTATAGCCTACTGTATTTAAAGTATTTTAAGCATTTAAGTATAGCCTACTGTATTTAAAGTATTTTAAGCATTTAAGTATAGCCTACTGTATTTAAAGTATTTTAGAAAGTACATATGTAAACATTAGTATTGGCTATAGTTCTAATTTTCGTCAAAAATTTATATTTTCCATTATGAAAGAATACAGTTATTCAAATTGTAAGCATAGTTTTGTTCTTTTTGAAATTAAATTGTTTCATCAAACACTTAAGAGTACACAGGCCTAATGATACAATTAACAAACACTTGCCACAAACATCGCCATTAACAATAATTAATATCACGTCCGCATTTAATCAGTAATTTGTTTAATGAGATGCAAATGTCAGGTACATATCTTTCATATTAGTTAATGGAAACAAATTGTTAAGGGTTCAACCAATTATTGTTACAATCTGCTTATCTGCTTGTAAACTCTTCTCCGAATAATTTTTTTTTAATACTGTATATGAACCGTGTAGAGCTTTACATGTATTACTTTAGGGCAAAGATTCACTTTTGCATCACAGAATTATTTCATAATAAAACAATAGTTTTATATAACATGCCCCACACACAAATTAGCAATATATTATGTTTGTAGCAAATTTATTGTTACTTATAACTTGAAAAATCATGATAAATTCATCAGAATTTCATAAATAATTTTAAATCTTAATTTGTACGCTATTAGCCTTCCTAACTGGGGATTTATTTTTTACTTACGATAATTTTCAAAGTTCTTTTTACGTTCGTTTCTCTACAATAAAGAGGAAAATACAGTGATACTGTTGAAGTAAACGTAACAAGAAGTTTATTATCTTAACTTGAAGATAAAATTCTAAGGCCTTTATAAATTAACGCAATCCTTCAGGCGATGTAAATACAGAGCCCCACTTTCCTACGGGAGCTATTAGAGATCAGCGATAAATAGTGGAAATAATCGATTACTTGTCATTTTTACCATTAGGGCATGCACAATTGAGTTTGACAATTTCTATTAAAAAAATATTAGCATACGTATTTATAAGTTGTACACAAATATCTCCTAATAAGTCAAACACGTAATTATAATTATAAACAACTGTTTCAAACTTTTAACGTTTACAGAATTTTATACTACAACCGTAAAAATAAAAGTAAAGATTAAATTTCACCTAATTTTAAAACAATTTTTTAATTTCATTTCCAAGTACTATGCAGTATATTTAGCTGGTTTATAAAAAGCTTCATAGTTTTAAATTTTGTTCATTGTTTTGACACCTGCATCGAAAACAAAGACCCAAAACATCCCGGTTTAAAAAGTACTACACATTAAGAAAACAAGCACTACGTCAATAAAACCGGTGCCATAACACTTACCCATGTGTAAAGAATGTAATCCGAAACACTAACACTACATAGTCACAGATACAACGCGCCACCGATACAACCAACTCGTACCTCGTCAGCAACTGGACTGAAGTCTACAGAGAGCAGTACACCTCTTCAGCCCCTCTCTGCACTTCCCCCTCCCTCTCCTCTCACTAAACTACCTCGTTTGAATCCTTCGCACTCCCAGTTTGTCACGCTCTCTCTCTCTTCGCCTAAACACACTGTATTTATCTTTCTAACCACTGTCTGTCCCTTCTCCCCCCCCCCGTTCCCTTCTCTACTGTTTGGTTAAACAGTTATCTCTCCTTATTTACATAATAATTTAAGACGACACTGTTAAATGTGTTATGCTGTTTATACCCACAACATACAACATAATTAATTTTACAATACCAGCATTTTGTCCTCTACACTGTACATAAATCACCTGTATCATACAGGTTTCCAGCACGCTCACTCTTTTCGTATTTTAATTTAATTGTTCTTCACGGCGACATGTATAATAAGTTATGCTAATCACTTTGGCAGGATTCATTTTTCATCCGAGTTTGAAGCGCTATGAAAGTGTGTCGCGCGGCTCCGGAACGCGTGAAGAATTGATTCTTTAAGCTTCCGAATCTTTGCTTTATGAAACAATCCCGTTTTTAGACTGGAGAAAGCCCTGCTTGCATGTAGGAATGCGAGGATGCTTTATACACGCTTTTATAATTTATAAACGTCGCATGTTTCACTTCTAGTTTGTTTTAAAAGTTGGTAGTCATGTTTATATTTAAACCTATAATGTATGATTTCATATCATAACCTGCAAATATAATTTTAAAATAGTTAAAACTATTTTATCGTTAATTATCGAACATTTGCAGGTTAGTAATAAAAATTAATTATAATAAAGTCTTTATTTGTGTCTGTGCCAGTTTTGTTTGTATTGTAACTTCACAATAGAACGCCTAGACGTACGTTTTGGGGGTTAACCTTCTCCTGAATGATTACAAAGTGGTCTTTTAATCTTTGACCGGCTGAAAAAATAATTTAGTTGGTCAGCTTTCTAACGAAATTAACATAGTTTTCAAACTTCACAGGGAAATTCAAATTTTGTATCTTCTTGATGGTTTTATTATAAAAGAATGCGACAGTAAAGCGGAGGCTTAAATACGCGTATGCTATGGTTGTCGAAGAGGGAAATGTTTGGGAGGACACGGTCGAACTGGGCCCACGGCCAAAACAACCCTATGCGGATTACCGTCAGCCCTTAAAGGTTCAGGATTGAATTGGGCCCTTGGTAAGTCGGGCAACGTTAGTTTAGTTAAGTGATCAGACATTCGCTTTTATTTTAATGTACGATAGAATTAAAAACTAAAACATAATGGGAGCAAATAAATACAATAAAACTTTACTAAAACATAAAGAAATATAAAATTCATTAAAAATACTGTACTTTCATATTTTAATTATTATTTAAACTTATGAATAATCCTGGTCAATAACGTAGTGCCGCCAGGTCAAGCGAGCATTCCATTATGTGTATGTTACGTTTTTGTTAAAACGGTGACAAGCTGAACCGTTAAAATTGCCATCTGGCAATGGTGTGGCCGGGGGGGGGGTTCAATTTTGTGCACATATAACATAAAATATTATTACACAACTTTTTTTTCCAGGCGAAAAACCTATTGAGGTTATCATCGCCTAACTAAAGTTAAATTTTAAAATAAATATTACATAAATATAACTTATTAAAATAAAATACAATAAATGTTTAAAACTAATTGTAATTATCTAAAACTAAAGAACCTAAAATTATACCAAATTTAAATAATATTAAATAGATTAAGGTGGCATAAGAAGGCGAGGACACGGTCGATAGCCGTGACATCGTCCCTTAAAACCACCTTTAAACTACCTCGAAGATTGTAACGAATATACAAATTGGTCACCTCATCACAATCAAGGAGAATGTGCTTGATTAAGATGGTACTTTTACAAAACGGACAAAGTGGTGGATCGACATGTCTCATCAACCATCCATGCATTAACAAAGAGTGGCCGATACGAAGTCGAGTTACCACCACTTCCTCCCTACGATTCGAACGAACAGATGTCCTCCATGGTCGGACGGTATTTTTGATGTCCCTCAGCTTGTTTCTATTTACATTTTGCCATTCTTCGTTCCAAACAGAGAATAGTGTAGTTTTAACTTTGCATACAAAATCTGATGCCATCACACGTTGTGTCGATGGCACCATACCTGTAGCTAATTTTGCACCTTCATCTGCTTTAGTGTTTCCGTACAGTGACCAGGTACCCAGAGAAATGACACCTCGACACCTCATAATTGGAGCCTGTGTATAGAGCACAAGATCCAACTAAAGGGTTCTTAGTGTACATTTCCTGAATAGCCTGGAGAGCACTTTTGGAATCACAACACACAAGATATTTAGATTTTGCAGACGGAATTGATCTTAAAGCTTGGAAAATTGCATAAAGTTCTGCAGTAAAAACGCTACAGGCTGAGGGTAATCCGTAAGTGAAAGTTTGTCCTTCCATATAAAATGCAAACTATTGTAATATGCTATCCCATTGTCCAGTTTTGAACCGTCTGTGAACATAGTCACAGTATGTGGGCGAGTTAGTTGTATCTGCAAAAACTGACGATAAATAACGTCAGGAGTATTGTGTTTTAGGTACCTGGACAATGAGAAGTCACATTTTGGCTTTTGTATTATCCATGGAGGGATGTAGCATGATGTTCGTTCGAATATAGGTGGAAGTTCTAAATTTAGATTGCTAAAAATGAGCAACGTTCTTATTCCAAAGGGAGCAGTTGAACGTTGACGCACATTGTAACGATCCTCGAGGTGGTTATCAAAAACTGCTTTGAATGCCGGATGTTTAGGTTTGCTTCGAAGACCAGTGTAATATGAAAATTGTAGCTTTTGACGTCGCACTGAGAGAGATGGTTCTCCAGCTTCAACTAGAAGGCTGGAGATTGGGCTTGATCTAAAAGCACCAGTAGAAAGTCTAAGCCCAGCGTGATGTATTGAATCCAGGAGTTTCAGAACCGTAGGTCGAGCAGATGAATAGGCTATACAGCCGTAATCTATGCGCGATCTTACAACGGCGCGATAGAAACGGAGCATACAGGTTGTGTCTGCTCCCCAATTTGTACCACTTAGAACTCTCAACATATTCAATATCTTGCTGCACCGGGTCCTCAAATCACGAACATGCGGATTCCATGAAAGTCTTTTATCCAATAAAAGACCCAAAAATCTCACATTATCCGCGGTCTGAAGCCGCGTACCACCAAGATAGAGAATAGGTTCCTGGTGTTGCCTGCTATACACTGGGTCTTCGAAGCCGAAAACTTGAAGCCTGTAGATTTGGTCCATTCTTGCAATTTATTAATGACCAATTGTAAGGATCTTTCTGCTGTTGCCATACTTCTAGCAGCCACATATATACAAAAATCGTCTACAAACAGGGAACAGTGGACCGGTGACTGTTATCACACAACTATTTATATTTATATAAAAAGAAGAGGTTTCAATCGTTTAAAATAGATGTTTGACCACCATCTGACCGTAAACACCTATTTTAGATGTATTTTAAGCTAAGGTGGATGCAAGAATAACATTTTGTAGGTCATGATTTGTAGAGGTGTGGGCCCAATTCGAACTATCTTCGAACTGACCATGAGTTCAATTTAACCGACGATTTTACTACCCTAACAGACCGTGGGCCCAATTCGACATCACCCGTTTGGAAATGTTCACATTTTTGTGAAACTGAATTTCTAAAGAGCGTCTAAATTCACTATATTGTTTAACGAACTTCCACAGAAGTCTCACGTCTCAATAATACTTCATGGAATTGTAGTTTTTTGTAAATTAATTTTAGAGTTTGTTTAAGATCTTGTTCTTGTATATGTTACTTAAATGTAATGTCTAATTGGTACTCTTCAAATTTGGAATGTACTAAAATTAATAAAAAAATGACTATAAAAATTGTTTTTCTCCATGTAAGTAACCCTATATGGTTATCACCACCTATACAGAAAATATCTATAACTAGACCTACTATTGTAATTTCACTCATTTTGTCTATTTGTTTCTAATTTTAAGCGTTCGAGTGATATAAATTGTGTACATTTTAAAAATTTACCTTGGAATATTTCCAAAACTGCCTCCCTTTCCAGAAGATTTCCTGGTTGCGCTTCTGGTTTTGACAATACCACTTTCAACTAATTTAGTGAAATTTTTGTTAATAAATATTAGAATTTTCTGCTCGTAAAGGCCCTAAGAAAATATTTGCAGTTTAAACTTGAAGGGTAAAGGCGTGGTCGTGCTACTCACAATACAGTTATGGGCTTTGCACTGGTTAATTCCCTGGAAGAATGCTGTCAAGGAACCTGTATTACTTACTAATCAGCGAGTGAGTGAGTAAGAAACAACGGTACCTGAAGCAATTTCATGGTAGGCTGGATGGAGGTTGTATCTATTTATAGGTGCTATTATTGTCATTAACTTGAATGTATTGTATTTTATAAAAACAATTCTTTAGAAACTTTTAACAATTTAAGAAGTACATTAATTGTTTCCATCTGTAAAGATTTACTAGATAACACTATAGACTTCAAAGTTGTATCGACAGTTGCCTATGGTAGCACTAACTTTTCACCTGTGGGCTTATGTCTGATTGCCAAATACATCCATAGAATTTTCTTTTAATTTTTAATTAATATAAACTACAGTAGAACCTCTCTAATTCGTCACCGTATTGTATTCATCATAGAAATAACAAACATTGTCTGCACTGTTACGTAGTATAGGCGCCATCGGAAAAAATGACAGACTTTTTTTTTTTTAATGTAGATTTAATACACCGTATTTTTTCTTACTAGTGTTGTTGTTCTTACAAGGTTCTGTAATACGTTTTTTCATGTCTTTTATAAAATCTAGAGTAACGTACTGTATGTTTAATCACGAACTATACTGCAGCTACTAGTTAGTGTTTTAATAGTGCTGTTGACGTAAATAATGTAGGCACAACATTAATTACATAACATTACGAATTTATGTTCTATGTTTACTCAAAAGCACATATTATTTTACAACTACCGTAATTTGTCTTTTTCTACTACAATTTAACCTGGGCAGCGTTTTTAACGTTCATTTAAATTATTATAGACTAAGTTAATGTAAACAAATTATTTCAATAAAAATTAAAAGTAGACATTATTATAATTTTCTTTTTAGTGTTTTAGTTGAACAACCATACTTGAACCATCCTTCAACTATTTAGCCCCTATGTAGGATAGTAAAGGATTTAAGAACGTAGTAGCTTAAACCAGTACCTCCTATTAGTAGAAGGTGTAGGGGGATATATAGTTACGTGAGCAGGGTCACTTACTTAAAGCATACGTACTCTCTATCGGGGTCACAAGGGGGTGTGCAATTACCCTCGGTGTTCTAAATTATTGAAAAAAAGTTATATTATTAATGTTCTTTCCCAAACATAATTCGGAGTTACAATTCGAGTTAATAATGGAACACAACTCTCTAAACGTCCTCATTTAGACAAAGGTAAGTGCTTCTATGGGCAAGTATGTGCATATTAATAAACGTTAAAGTGTAGACTATAAATTGCCTACAGCTCGAAAAAAAGGAAAGGCTATTCCACTAAAATTTATACATCATGGCGTGAATATTAAAAAATTTTTTTTTACTATTAGTTATTCCTGTAAACCTTTGAGCCAATTTTCTATATAATTTCCACTGCATGTATGTACTTGAATTTTAAGTTAATTGTGTATTTTTCAAATTTAGAATCCGTTTCAATTAGGAAGAAATTTAACTTTACTTTTTTTTAAACCCGTGTCTAATTTTATGATTTAGAATGGCTTCAATTTTCTGCTTTATTTCTGAAATTCCAAAAAGAAAATTTCTAAAACTCATAAAATAATTCCAGTCTTAGGCGTTTTTTAAAGCTTTAATACATGACACATTCTACTCAACTTTAAAACCAGGTGTAAATTGAAAGATTTTCTATTTTGTGAAAGGTTAAAAGAAATTAATGACAAGATACGTAGGCAGAACGAGATATTTAGTCAAATTGTAATTTTATAAACTTCCCTATGAAACCCCCGTACTTGAGGAGTATCTATCTCTGGACTGATCATACAACTATGTGGACCATTACAAATATCAGCGGAAAAAACCAAAGTCAACAAGCTGAACATTAAATATAATTTTTAGTGGAGCATCATCGGGGCAACGTTTTGTGTTTGGTTTTATTACGCACGATGTGTACGTCAGCTACATACAGGGCGGCGCCTATCCTCGTACGAGGTATCCTTCAGCTACATACAGGGCGGCGCCTATCCTCGTACGAGGTATCCGTCAGCTACATACAGGGCGGCGCCTATCCTCGTACGAGGTATCCGTCAGCTATATACAGGGCGGCGCCTATCCTCGTACGAGGTATCCGTCAGCTACATACAGGGCGGCGCCTATCCTCGTACGAGGTATCCGTCAGCTACATACAGGGTGGCGCCTATCCTCGTACGAGGTATCCTTCAGCTACATACAGGGCGGCGCCTATCCTCGTACGAGGTATCCGTCAGCTACATACAGGGCGGCGCCTATCCTCGTACGAGGTATCCGTCAGCTACATACAGGGCGGCGCCTATCCTCGTACGAGGTATCCGTCAGCTACATACAGGGCGGCGCCTATCCTCGTACGAGGTATCCGTCAGCTATATACAGGGCGGCGCCTATCCTCGTACGAGGTATCCGTCAGCTACATACAGGGCGGCGCCTATCCTCGTACGAGGTATCCGTCAGCTACATACAGGGCGGCGCCTATCCTCGTACGAGGTATCCTTCAGCTACATACAGGGCGGCGCCTATCCTCGTACGAGGTGTCCATCAGCTACATACAGAGCGGCGCCTATCCTCGCTCGAGGTGTCCGTCAGCTACATACAGAGCGGCGCCTATCCTCCCACGAGGTATCCGTCAGCTACATACAAGACGCCGCCTATCCTCGTACGAGGTATCCATCAGCTACATATAGGCCAGGAAGGTATCGTGGAATTAAGGTAGCGCTAACCTTTACCAGACGATGAATTTATTTTATGAAATTTTTTGCGATAAACCAAATAGGTTATCCTAGACGAAAAGAATTGTTACAACTTAAACTAATTATTACGTTAATTAAACTAATATTACTAATATATTATAAAGTTACTGGTAAACACCTAAAATTAAAATTAAAGAATTAAAACTAATTCTAAATTTAAATAGCTAAAACTAAACACAAATACAATTACATATAATTAAATAAATTAAGGTGTCGTAAGAAGGCGATGACATGGTCAATGGCCGTGCCATCGTCCCTCAACACTACTTCTAAACTCCATGGAAGACATTAACAGTAAAATAACCATCAACTCATCACATTCAAGCGGATCATGCTTGACTGTGATGTTACTTCCATAAAATTAACGCAGTGTGGATCCTCGTGTTACGAACATTCTGCGCAAGGGACTTTAATCCTAATTGCGAACAAAGGCAAATTAGCAATCAATGCCGAGTGTTCTTTGTGTTGTCCCCGCGTAGGTTGTCCCACTTTTTAATCTTTCTTTCTTTAAGATGATATGGAGCCGCCACCAGTTATTCTTTTAGGGAGAAATAAGAAACCCTTCAGAGAATTGTCGAATCTGTATTATTTATTCAAAAGAAAAAGTTCAATGTTAAGTTTTTGATGAATATATGTTGATATTTACTTTCGGAACCTCTGTCCCTAATATAACACAAAATTGTTGATATTTACTTTGGGAACTTCTGTCCCTAATATAAAAAACGAAAATGTTGATATTTACTTTAGGAACCTCTGTCCCTAATATAAAACAAAAATGTTGATATTTACTTTGGGAACCTCTGTCCCTAATAAAAAAAGATAAATAGAACTTTTATATTTTCAGGAACTACTGTCCTGGATTTATATGAATATATAAAATATAACTTGAAATATTTCAGGAACTACTGTCCTGGATATAAGATACATATAACTTCAAATATGACTACGAATTAATATTCATTCCTGACTACTAACTACTGTTCATTCCACAAGACAGAGCAAAGCTACATCTTGTGCTTTGGAGATTCTAGTTCGAACAAAACAATAATTAGAGTATTATAAATATATGAATTAAGACTTAGCATGAAAACATTTAACTAGAAATTGAAGCTAGTTATGTAACACTTCACTTTGAAAACCGACACTTTTGACGTCTGAAGAAGACGGAGTCTGGAAAAAGACTGAATTGTATCATTTGAGATTTTTCATCATCAAAAACTCATTAATTACATTCTTGTACATGATGACATTTTTACAAGATAATTGCATTTTTACATGTTTTGTCACGAATACAGAAGCTTCTAGAATAAATTATATAATTTCTTTATATAACAATTCCAATTAAGTGTTGTTTACAATAAATTGACAAATTACGTTTAAAATTATATAAGGATTTAATTTATGAATAATTGAGTAATTATGATATATCAAAAGAAAAATAATAATTTAGGTGAACAAATTACAAAAAGGTATAAAAAGGTGCTAACTATTACAATAGGTGATATGAAATTAAGTGCAGATATTACATCTTCAGTAAAAGGTGGACGTTAGGAATTAAAGAAGATACTATTTCAAAACCTTCGTCAAAGAAAGATGGGCTCGGCTATTTAGATAAGCCTAATGAAATATGAAAACCATATAACTAATAACTAAAGCGGATAAAGCATCTTAGAAAAGGGGACCGTTCATTAGAGACCAACAAGTAGATTTCCTCAGAAATATTAGTCAGACTTGGGCAGTTACTTCACTTTAACGTTACTGTTATTGCATCAGATTAGTCGGTTATGGTTCTGATGAAGGATGACTTAATTAATTTCTATAAAATAAGTTATTCTTAATATTATACTGAAATTTATTTATTTATGTTTAAGAGCCTTTATTTTATCTAAACACCGTTATCGTATTTGACCCCATATTCAAACTAAAAGCGTATTTATTCTTAATCACGAGCGATAAACTCCAGCTGTGACCTTGCAGCTTCCCGTATTGACGATTGGAGCCGAGAGAGCTGGGAAACAAAGGGGTTAAGGTTTGATGGATGGTTTTAGGAATAACAAACTACCCTCCTCCTCTATCCTTCCCCCGTTCGGTGAATTGATGATTTTGAGCTAGAAAAAGTTGAAAGGAAAACAGCATGTATTGAAAACGCTGGGGAATCTGCACACTTGATACAATATTGTGGAATTCGTTATGTTGTGGAACTTGATGGAATTAACGTCTTAAAAACTTAGTATTGAGTATAAAAGAAAGATAACAAGGAAAATAATTTACTAGAATTAAATTAGTGAGTTACAAAGTATAGTATAAATCTACAAAGCTAATAAGTATATAAATATATTTTGCCTGGAGTTAAGTTTGATCATCTTGTAATGGTAGAATAATTTCCTGCAGCAAAACCATTTCTAGTGATATCTTCAGCAGACGCGTTTCGGACTTAGTGCATTGTGTAATATTTTGCACCTCATGTCATACCTTATACCGTAATTTCAATACCTTTTATAATAATTTTGCCTTGATATTTTTCTATTGTTAATCTTAATTACTTGATTATTCATAATTAAGTTAAATCTCTATTTTTATATTTTTAAAACATAAAGAATTTTTTGTCGGAACGCCTTATCAGAGTGAAGTTCATGAACATCTCAGCATACAAGCAACAACGCCATGGTCTTCCGCAAGGTGCTGTCTCCATCAGCTGCCTCCTGTTCAACGTAATGATTAACGACCTCATTGACACGATCAATAAAACGTCTGGTGTCTCTTGTCTTCTTTACGCTGACGATGTAGTTGTTTGGGCTACTACAAGCAACACCAGCCACTTGGAGTCTACTATCAACTCAGTTTTACAAGATATAGCGAAGTGGGCAGATAACAATAAAACGTCTGGTGTCTCTTGTCTTCTTTACGCTGACGATGTAGTTGTTTGGGCTACTACAAGCAACACCAGCCACTTGGAGTCTACTATCAACTCAGTTTTACAAGATATAGCGAAGTGGGCAGATAACAATAAAACGTCTGGTGTCTCTTGTCTTCTTTACGCTGACGATGTAGTTGTTTGGGCTACTACAAGCAACACCAGCCACTTGGAGTCTACTATCAACTCAGTTTTACAAGATATAGCGAAGTGGGCAGATAACAATAAAACGTCTGGTGTCTCTTGTCTTCTTTACGCTGACGATGTAGTTGTTTGGGCTACTACAAGCAACACCAGCCACTTGGAGTCTACTATCAACTCAGTTTTACAAGATATAGCGAAGTGGGCAGATAACAATAAAATTAATAATAAGTGCAGAAAAAACAGTGTACCAACTTTTCACCCTGTCTACAAAGCCTCCAATAATCCAACTCTCATACAAAGGAACCAATCTCCCTCAAACAACTTTGTCGAAATACCTTGGCGTGAAACTGGATACCAGGTTAACATGGAACCAGCACATTCAAGATACGGTGGAGCGAGCGGGAAAATAGTTAGCCTCCTGAAGAGACTGACAGCTACCAAGTGGGGTTGTACTCAAGATGTTCTCAACACAGCCTTTAAAACCTATGTGAGACCCACAATGGAATATGCATGTGAAGTAGTCTCTTTAGCAAACAGCAGCAACCTCCAAAAGATTAACAGAATACAGAATAATGCTCTAAGAATAGTCACTGGAGGAGCTTTTTCTACACCAATTTGTGCCATGGAGATCCAAACAGACACCGAACCCTTAAGTACCAGGCGAGAGAAACCTACACTGAAGTTCTGGGAGAGATCCAAAAGAGTTGACTACAGGTACTGGCCGGATACAAGGCAGCCACACACCGCTTAAAAACACAAACAACTCCTCTTTAACACATGCAAAATCTAAGACCTAAATATAACATCCCCCTAGGCAGTTCTGCGCCCATGAAAACTTACAATACAGTCTTTGGCGCATCACCTTTAATGAATCTTTCACTGCTGAGCCAATCAGCCCCCAAATATCTGTCTAAACCGGATAAACTACGGAAATCTGCACTGGAGACTATACATACACTACATCCTCAAGAAAATTGGCTCCTCATTTATACAGACGGTTCTATGACTTTCAACACTGGAACCGGGGCAGTAGCGTACTCACAACTTTTTCAAAAAAGTCAAGCAGTTGGGATATACTCAAGCAACTACGATGGTGAGATAGCTGCAGTAATAACAGCCGTTAAAGAGCTGAGGCTAGCCGCAGAGAAAGAACAACTTATCATTGAAGTTCCAAGTTCCACAAGAGAGATTTCAATTTCTATGATTTATGTATTCATATTTCAAAATCTTATTTCTTTCAAAATTATATAGAAGATTATATAGTTTAATACAAATCACCAAAACCTCATTCTAAACGATTGTTTAACTGAATAAATAAAAATACAATTTTGTTTCTCAAAGGTTTCTTATTTTTCCCTCTAAAGAATAAGTGGTGGCAGCTCGTAGCCTCTAATTTACCTCTGATCTAACAATTTAGAGGACATTACGTAACCTGATCATCAGGAAAATCTAACAGTGGATCATCACATGTGGTGTCAACGTTGAATTAACTGCGAGGACGATCACAAAATTGGCGGCAGCGGCGGGATTATTCCGAACGATCATCTTACGATATTACCAAACGATCATCTTACGATCTTACCAGACGATCATCCTACCAGACTATCGGCAAACGACCAGCCATAGCACCGACGCGCCTACTACTTACGAGCAAGACTCCTACCTGTGACATTCTGTTATGAAACTAATCTACGCGATTCTTGTAACGTTGTATATAATATATATACATAATTATATTTCATTTGAGAAATTAGAATTATATAAATTCTAAAATAAGTAACGAAAGTAATATAAAAGCGTACTGTAGCCAGCAAGTTTATGTAATTATAGCATAGGGAAGCTAAGTTACATTTAACCTAATCCCAGTAGGGCTTGTTAGAGATTAAGAGTTTATTTTATAGTAAACTTATTTTATTATAAAAGTACCGGTTTCTCTAAAAAACAGGACGTAGCTTTGTCGAATCGATAAAGTGATCTACCTTCTTTTGTTTTTTTTATTCAAAATTTTATTGAGTTTATTAAAATTATATTAATTCTTTATTGAATATTTACTAAAAATTTATATCAATTTCTTTACTTAAATAATATTTTATTTATTGTTTATTGATAATTATTATTTTGATAATTACAATGGCAACATCAACACAAAATACAAAGATAACAGGTTCAATTAAAATAGAATCACTAATTAACATGGTTCCAAAGTTCGACGGAAACAAATCTCTACTTTATGACTTTATCGATAATTGTGATCTAGCAACTTCATTAGCTACAGATAACAACAAAAGGAAAACTTTAACTTTTATAAAAAGTAAAATCTTTGGAAATGCCAGAGCCCTAATTCGCAATGGAGAATTCGACACATGGGAAGATTTACGAACGCACATCATAGAACCTTATTCGGACAAAAGATCCCATGCACAATATCAACTGGATTTGAATCTTTGTAAACAAGGTTTCAATCAAACCAGTTTCCGATTACGCACTCAAGGTAGAAAACTGTCTTATTAAATTAAACAACAGTCTTGATCCTAATAAAAATTCAGAAGAACGACAAGCTAAAGTAAAACGTCTACCTACTCGGGCTTTGAATATTTTTATTAGTGGATTAAATAAAGATTAAAACATACTCGTTAAAGCACAGAGACCTCATACACTTGAAGATGCAATAAGCCTAGCTCAAGCAGAGGAACTAGAACAAAAATCTCGACATGAGATTAATAATTATGTTAATCGTCCTACATCATTTCAAAACACTAGACTTTTTAATAATTCGAAACCTTGTAATACTAAACCGTTTATTAATACTACTTCTAATACACAGCCGTGGACTAACAGACCTCCTACAAATCAAAATTTTCAAAAATATAACCAACTAAGAATGTCTGATCAAAACATATGTAGATATTGCTAAAAACCAGAACATGTGATTGAACAATGTAGAAAAAGAGAATATAATAACAGGTATTTTCAAAATCAAAATCCTAATATGAATTTTCAAAATTCTAATCAGAATTTTCAAAATCAAACCAGAATCGATACTACCAAACGGAATGAACAATACAAACCAAAGCAAAATACAAAAAACTAATAAACCCCCCAAGTGACTGTCGTACTCAGGGAGAACGACATATAAAAATCGACAGAATATAACTTAAAATCAGAATCAGTTCATTCATAAAATTTATCAAACACAGAACATAAGGTGTTATTACCGAACTATAATTAAACATATAAATCAATTAAGCGATACTGTAACTATTACACTTCTTATAGAACAAAATGATAAATTAAAATACTTTACATTCTTAATAGATACCGGAAGTGATATAACAATATTTAAAAAGTCTAAAATAAAATTCCAAGATGAAATCTATTCAAACAGTAGAATTACAGTATATGGAATCTCTTTAATGAATTACAAACAGAAGGCTCCTGCGATTTACAAATCTTAATAGACAATAAACGTATATACATAGCTTCCAAATTTTTAATGACAATTTAATAACAATAAAAACTGAAGGCTTAATAGGAAATGACCTCTTTAAAAAGTAAAACTATCAAATAGATTATAATTCTCATACCCTCACAATAAATAACAAACTCAAAATTATACTAGCACTAATCAACCCTCAGCAATTCCTTTACCTTCTCCACGTCCTACAACTCCTACTAGAAGATGGAGTATAGGATTTAAAGGCGAATAGAGGACGATTCTTCTCGATAAGATGGGAGGAATGTAATATATTTGCACCTCATGTCATACCTTATACCTTAATTTCAATACCTTTTGTAATAATTTCGCTTTAATTAATATTTTTCTTATTGTTAATTTTAATTACTTAATTATTCATAATTAAGTTAAATCTCTATTTTTATATTTTTAAAACGCATTTTGTCAACTATGTTGTAAACAATACAATTAAGTATAATTGTTATATAAAGAAATTATGTCATTTCTTCTAGAAATTTTAGTCTACGTGCCAAAGAGTACGAAATGAATTCTTATCTCATGATATAATGTCTTTTATCAAATGAAATTATCTAACTAATGAGCTTTTGGTGATGACAAAAATCTAAACTCTTAGTAAGTCTTCTCTCTCAGCTCTTCAACTCCAGACTCATCTGGGAACAGCTCCTTCATGTCAACAGGTTGCGTAAGTGTACTTTACTTCACAAAATCTTATAAAACTGGTTTTTATTACTTTCAAATTTCTCTAAGTCAATCAATATTCAATCTTACTTCTCCTAATTCAAGTTCTATTATTTTGTATTCTTCAAGTTCCTTTATTTCAATCGATCAATTTCTCTCTCTCTCTCTCTCTTTCTATATATATATATATTTCTATTTCTGCTATTTCTATCGTCTCCCATTCAAACATATAATCATACAGCTAAAGACGGTATGGAAATTCTATATCAAGTTCTCTATAAGGTAATCTAGACGAAACCCACACCTCGTGTCCATTACGCCAGAGTTGAAAGCTCCTAGGTTGGTGAGTACCCATAGCAGTGAAAGCCTCTTAGTTGGTGAGTACGCCAGAGTTGAAAGCTCCTAGGTTGGTGAGTGTCCATAGCAGTGAAAGCCTCTTAGTTGGTGAGTACGCCAGAGTTCAAAAGCCTCTTGGTTGGTGGGTATCCATAGCAGTGAAAGCCTATTAGTTGGTGAGTATGCCAAAGTATTGGTACGTACTAGTCTAAACCCAATGGAGTGAGTCGTCATCGTAACATTCCGACAAATTACATACTTTCTATTGCGTACTAAAATACAGTGCTAAGGCACGTTTCGTAAGAAACATAATTTCTATATCTAATTATATGTCAATCACCCAGGCAGTAGATCCTGAGATATTCTAATTCCTATTTCTATATCTATGTCTAAATCGGGGGATATTCTAATTTATTTATAATACATCACTCAGGAGGACCTGCAGTGATCATCATTCAAGTTCCAAGTTCCACAAGAGAGATTTCAATTTCTATGATTTATGTATTCTTATTTCAAAATCTTATTTCTTTCAAAATGATATAGAAGATTATATAGTTTAATACAAATCAAAAAAACCTCATTCTAAACAATTGTTTAACTGAATAAATAAAAATACAATTTTGTTTCTCAAAGGTTTCTTATTTTTCCCTCTAAAGAATAAGTGGTGGCAGCTCGTAACCTCTAATTTACCTCTGATCTGACAATTTAGAGTACATTACGTAACCTGATCTTCAGGAAAATCTAACAGTGGATCATCACATGTGGTGTCAACGTTGAATTAACAGCGAGGACAAAATTGGCGGCAGCGGCGTGATTATACCGAACGATCACCTTACGATATTACCAAACGATCATCTTACGATCTTACCAGACGTTCATCCTACCAGACGATCGGCAAACGACCAGCCATAGCACCGACGCGCCTACTACTTACGAGCAAGACTCCTACGTGTGACATTCTGTTATGAAACTAATCTACGCGATTCTTTTGTAAGTTTAATGTAGTTGTCTTGTAACGTTGTATATAATATATATACATATTTATATTTCATTTGAGAAATTAGAATTATATAAATTCTAAAATAAGTTACGAAAGTAATATAAAAGCGTACTGTAGCCAGCAAGTTTATGTAATTATAGCATAGGGAAGCTAAGTTACATTTAACCTAATCCCAGTAGGGCTTGTTAGAGATTAAGAGTTTATTTTATAGTAAACTTATTTTATTATAAAAGTACCGGTTTCTCTAAAAAACAAGACGTAGCTTTGTCGAATCGATAAAGTGATCTACCTTCTTTTGTTTTTTTTATTCAAAATTTTATTGAGTTTATTAAAATTATATTAATTCTTTATTGAATATTTACTAAAAATTTATATCAATTTCTTTACTTAAATAATATTTTATTTATTGTTTATTGATAATTATTATTTTGATAATTACAATGGCAACATCAACACAAAATACAAAGATAACAGGTTCAATTAAAATAGAATCACTAATTAACATGGTTCCAAAGTTCGACGGAAACAAATCTCTACTTTATGACTTTATCGATAATTGTGATCTAGCAACTTCATTAGCTACAGATAACAACAAAAGGAAAACTTTAACTTTTATAAAAAGTAAAATCTTTTAAAATGCCAGAGCTCTAATTCGCAATAGAGAATTCGACACATGGGAAGATTTACGAACGCACATCATAGAACCTTATTCGGACAAAAGATCCCATGCACAATATCAACTGGATTTGAATCTTTGTAAACAAGGTTTCAATCAAACCAGTTTCCGATTACGCACTCAAGGTAGAAAACTGTCTTATTAAATTAAACAACAGTCTTGATCCTAATAAAAATTCAGAAGAACGACAAGCTAATGTAAAACTTCTACGTACCCAGGCTTTGAATATTTTTATTAGTGGATTAAAGAAAGATTTAAACATACTCGTTAAAGCACAGAGACCTCATACACTTGAAGATGCAATAAGCCTAGTTTAAGCAGAGGAACTAGAACAAAAATCTCGACATGAGATTAATAATTATGTTAATCGTCCTAAATCTTTTCAAATACTAGGCATTTTAATAATTCGAAATCTTTTATTACTAAACCGTTTATTAATACTACTTCTAAGACACAGCCTTGGACTAACAGACCTCCTACAGATCAAAATTTTCAAAAATATAACCCACCAAGAATGTCTGATCAAAACATATGTAGACATTGCAAAAAACCAGGACATGTGATTGAACAATGTAGAAAAAGAGAATATAATAACAGGTATTTTCAAAATCAAAATCCTAATATGAATTTTCAAAATTCTAATCAGAATTTTCAAAATCAAACCAGAATCGATACTACCAAACGGAATGAACAATACAAACCAAAGCAAAATACAAAAAACTAATAAACCTCCCAAGTGACTGTCGTACTCAGGGAGAACGACATATAAAAATCGACAGAGAAAATTATCTTGAAATCAGAAAACGTTCAATCAGAAAATTCATCAAACATAGAACATAAGGTGTTATGACCGAACTTTATACATTCTTAATAGATACAGGAAGTAATATAACAATATTTAAAAAGTCTAAAATAAAATTCCAAGATGAAATCTATTCAAACAGTAGAATTACAGTATATGGAATCTCTTTAATGAATTACAAACAGAAGGCTCCTGCGATTTACAAATCTTAATAGACAATAAACGTATATACATAGCTTCCAAATTTTTAATGACAATTTAATAACAATAAAAACTGAAGGCTTAATAGGAAATGACCTCTTTAAAAAGTAAAACTATCAAATAGATTATAATTCTCATACCCTCACAATAAATAACAAACTCAAAATTATACTAGCACTAATCAACCCTCAGCAATTCCTTTACCTTCTCCACGTCCTAGAACTCCTACTAGAAGACGCAGTGCACGTCTAAAAGATGGAGTATAAGATTTAAAGGCGAATGTAGGACGATTCTTCTCGATAAGATGGGAGGAATGTAATATTATGCACCTCATGTCATACCTTATACCTTAATTTCAATACCTTTTGTAATAATTTCGCCTTAATTAATATATTTCTATTGTTAATCTTAATTACTGGATTATTCATAATTAAGTTAAATCTCTATTTTTATATTTTTAAAACGAAATTTGTCAACTATGTTGTAAACATTACAATTAAGTATAATTGTTATATAAAGAAATTATTTAATTTTTTCTAGAAATTTTGGTCTACGTGCCAAAGAGTACGAAATGAATTCGTATTTTGTGAAATAATGTCTTTTATCAAATGAATCTATGTAACTAATGAGCTTTTGGTGATGACAAAAATCTAAACTCTTAGTCAGTCTTCTCTCTCAGCTCTTCAACTCCAGACTCATCTCGGAACAGCTACTTCATTTCAACAAGTTGCGTAAGTGTACTCTTCTTCACAAAAGCTCAAACTCGTTTTTATTACTTTCAAATTTCTCCAAGTCAATCAATATTCAATCTTACTTCTCCTAATTCAAATTCTATTATTTTGTAATTTCAAGTTCCTTTATTTCAATCGATCAATTTCTCTCTCTCTCTCTCTTTCTATATATATTTCTATTTCTGCTACTTCTATCGTCTCCCATTCAAACATATAATCATACAGCTATAGACTGTATGGAAATTCTATATCAAGTTCTCTATAAGGTAATCTAGACGAAACCCACACCTCGTGTCCATTACGCCAGAGTTGAAAGCTCCTAGGTTGGTGAGTACCCATAGCAGTGAAAGCCTCATAGTTGGTGAGTACGCCAGAGTTGAAAGCTCCTAGGTTGGTGAGTGTCCATAGCAGTGAAGGCCTATTAGTTGGTGAGTATGCCAAAGTATTGGTAAGTACCAGTCTAAACCCAATGGAGTGAGTCGTCATCGTAACATTCCGACAAATTACCTACTTTCAATTGCGTACTAAAGTACAGTGCTAAGGCACGTTTCGTAGGAAACATAATTTCTATATCTAATTATATGTCAATCACCCAGGCAGTAGATCCTAGGATATTCTAACTCCTATTTCTATATCTAAGTCTAAATCGGGAGATATTCTAATTTATTTATAATATATCACTCAGGAAGACCTGAAGCGATTATCATTCAAGTTCCAATTTCCACAAGAGAGATTTCAATTTCTATGATTTATGTATTCATATTTCTAAATCTTTTTTCTTTCAAAATGATATAGAAGATTATATAGTTTAATACAAATCACCAAAACCTCATTCTAAACGATTGTTTAACTGAATAAATAAAAATACATTTTTGTTTCTCAAAGGTTTCAATTTAGAGTACATTACGTAACCTGATCATCAGGAAAATCTAACAATGGATAATCACATTTGGTGTCAACGTTGAATTAACGGCGAGGACGATCACAAAATTGGCGGCAGCGGCGGGATTATACCGAACGATCACCTTACGATATTACCAAACGATCATTTAACGATCTTACCAGACGATCGGCAAACGACCAGCCATAGCACCGACGCGCCTACTACTTACGAGCAAGACTCGTACGTGTGACATTCTGTTATGAAACTAATCTACGCGATTCTTTTGTAAGTTTAATGTAGTTGTCTTGTAACGTTGTATATAATATATATATATACATAATTATATTTCATTTGAGAAATTAGAATTACATAAATTCTAAAATAAGTAACGAAAGTAATATACAAGCGTACTGTAGCTAGTAAGTTTATGTAATTATAGCATAGGGAAGCTAAGTTACATTTAACCTAATCCTAGTAGGGCTTGTTAGTGATTAAGAGTTTATTTTATATTAAACTTATTTTATTATAAAAGTACCGGTTTCTCTAAAAAACAGGACGTAGCTTTGTCGAATCGATAAAGTGATCTACCTTCTTTTGTTTTTTTATTCAAAATTTATATTGAGTTTATTAAAATTATATTAATTCTTTATTGAATTTTTACTAAAAATTTACATCAATTTCTTTACTTAAATAATATTTTATTTATTGTTTATTGATAATTAATATTTTGATAATTACAATGGCAACATCAACACAAAATACAAAGATAACAGGTTCAATTAAAATAGAATCACTAATTAACATGGTTCCAAAGTTCGACGGAAACAAATCTCTACTTTATGACTTTATCGATAATTGTGATCTAGCAACTTCATTAGCTACAGATAACAACAAAAGGAAAACTTTAACTTTTATAAAAAGTAAAATCTTTGGAAATGCCAGAGCTCTAATTCGCAATAGAGAATTGGACACATGAGAAGATTTACGAACGCACATCATAGAACCTTATTCGGACAAAAGATCCCATGCACAATATCAACTGGATTTGAATCTTTGTAAACAAGGTTTCAATCAAACCAGTTTCCGATTACGCACTCAAGGTAGAAAACTGTCTTATTAAATTAAACAACAGTCTTGATCCTAATAAAAATTCAGAAGAACGACAAGCTAATGTAAAACTTCTACGTACCCAGGCTTTGAATATTTTTATTAGTGGATTAAAGAAAGATTTAAACATACTCGTTAAAGCACAGAGACCTCATACACTTGAAGATGCAATAAGCCTAGCTTAAGCAGAGGAACTAGAACAAAAATCTCGACATGAGATTAATAATTATGTTAATCGTCCTAAATCTTTTCAAATACTAGGCATTTTAATAATTCGAAATCTTTTATTACTAAACCGTTTATTAATACTACTTCTAAGACACAGCCTTGGACTAACAGACCTCCTACAGATCAAAATTTTCAAAAATATAACCAACCAAGAATGTCTGATCAAAACATATGTAGACATTGCAAAAAACCAGGACATGTGATTGAACAATGTAGAAAAAGAGAATATAATAACAGGTATTTTCAAAATCAAAATGCTAATATGAATTTTCAAAATTCTAATCAGAATTTTCAAAATCAAACCAGAAACGATACTACCAAACGGAATGAACAATACAAACCAAAGCAAAATACAAAAAACTAATAAACCTCCCAAGTGACTGTCGTACTCAGGGAGAACGACATATAAAAATCGACAGAGAAAATTATCTTGAAATCAGAAAACGTTCAATCAGAAAATTCATCAAACATAGAACATAAGGTGTTATGACCGAACTTTATACATTCTTAATAGATACAGGAAGTAATATAACAATATTTAAAAAGTCTAAAATAAAATTCCAAGATGAAATCGATTCAAACAATAGACTTAAAGTATATGGAATCTCTTTAAATGAAATACAAACAGAAGGCTCCTGGGATTTACAAATCTTAATAGATAATAAAAGTATATACATAGCTTCCAAATTTTTAATGACAATTTAATAACAACAAAAACTGACGGCCTAATAGGAAATGACTTCTTAAAAATGTATAACTGTCATATAGATTATAATTCTCATACCCTCACAGTAAATAACGAACACAAAATTATCCTAGCACTAATCAACCTCAGCAATTCCTTTACCTTCTCCACGTCCTACAACTCCTACTAGAAGACGCAGTGCACGTCTAAAAGATGGAGTATAAGATTTAAAGGCGAATTGAGGACGATTCTTCTCGATAAGATGGGACGAATGTAATATTATGCACCTCATGTCATACCTTATACCTTAATTTCAATTCCTTTTGTAATAATTTCGCCTTAATTAATATATTTCTATTGTTAATCTTAATTACTGGATTATTCATAATTAAGTTAAATCTCTATTTTTATATTTTTAAAACGAAATTTGTCAACTATGTTGTAAACATTACAATTAAGTATAATTGTTATATAAAGAAATTATTTAATTTTTTCTAGAAATTTTGGTCTACGTGCCAAAGAGTACGAAATGAATTCTTATTTTGTGAAATAATGTCTTTTATCAAATGAAAATATGTAACTAATGAGCTTTTGATGATGACAAAAATCTAAACTCTTAGTCAGTCTTCTCTCTCAGCTCTTCAACTCCAGACTCATCTCGGAACAGCTCCTTCATTTCAACAGGTTGCGTAAGTGTACCCTACTTCACAAAATCTTACACTGGTTTTTATTACTTTAAATTTCCGTAAGTCAATCAATATTCAATCTTACTTCTCGTAATTCAAGTTCTATTATTTTGTATTCTTCAAGTTCCTTTATTTCAATTGATCAATTTCTCTCTCTCTCTCTCTCTCTCTCTCTCTCTCTCTCTATATATATATATATATATATATATATATATATATATATATATATATATATATATATATATATATATATATAGAGAGAGAGAGAGAGAGAGAGAGAGAGAGAGAGAGCACATGTAAATATATATATATATTTCTTTTTCTGCTATTTCTATCGTCTCCCATTCAAATATAATCATACGCCTAAAGACTGTATGGAAATTCTATATCAAGTTCTATAAAGTAATCTAAACGAAACCCTCACGTTGGGTTGCAGTCGTGTCCATTACGCCAGAGTTAAAAGCCTCTAGGTTGGTGAGTATCCGTAGCAGTGAAAGCCTCTTAGTTGGTGAGTACGCCAGAGTAGAAAGGCTCTAGGTTTGTGAGTATCCATAGCAGTGAAAGCCTCTTAGGTGGTGAGTACGCCAGAGTTCAAAAGCCTCTTGGTTGGTGGGTATCCATAGCAGTGAAAGCCTCTTAGTTGGTGAGTACGCCAAAGTATTGGTACGTACTAGTCTCAACCCAATGGAGTGAGTTGTCATCGTAACATTCCGACAAATTACTTACTTTCTATTTCGTACTAAGGTACAGTGCTAAGGCACGTTTCGTAAGAAACAGAATTTCTATATCTAATTATATGTGAATCACCCAGGCAGTAGATCCTGAGATATTCTAATTCCTATTTCTATATCTATGTCTAAATCGGGAGATATTCTAATTTATTTATAATACATCACTCAGGAAGTGATTATCATTCAAGTACAAGAGAGATTTCAATTTCTATGATTTATGTATTCTCATTTCAAAATCTTATTTCTTTAACAATGATAAGATTATATAGTTTAATACAAATCACCAAAACCTCATTCTAAACGATTGTTTAACTGAATAAATAAAAATACATTTTTGTTTCTCAAGGGTTTCTTATTATTCCCTTAAAGTATAAGTGGTGGCAGCTCTTAACCTCTGAAATTAACAATTTAGAGTACATTACATAACCTGATCATCAGTAAAATCTAACAGTGCAATTACATAACCTGATCATCAGTAAAATCTAACAGTGCATCATCACTTGTGGTGTCAACGTTGATTTAACAGCGGGGACGATCACAATTGTTCAATGCTGCCCGTTAGGGACAAGAGAGACTCTGTGATTCTTGTTTGTGGCTCGGATCAGTCAACCACTGACCACATGCGACCTGATTGCTAAACCTAAGTCAAGGTTAAAACATTGAAGTAGTCAATGGTAAATGTTACGAGTTTAATCAAACCACGTTTGAGGTTGAAATCAATATTTTTTAATACACTAGTGTGTATTTACTAATGTATTAATAGACTAGTGTTTAGTGAGGTTTGAGTAAACTCTAGTAACACTTACCGTTGTGAGTAAATTGCACTCACTGGCTAAGCACTAATTTTACTAAACTGTAGTTGTCATTTCCGTTGTAATGTTATTGCTAAGTAAGCGTTTCTTGTCTAAATAGCAAAAGCATTTGTTCTTTAAACAATATTCACCTACGTTTTGTGCAGAATGACAGAAAAGAGTAAAGAAACTTCATAAAACTTTAAAGTTAAACAAATTAAAATATATTTTTAAAAAAGTCTTAAAGCAATCATGCCGTATTTTAACAGCTTAGTTATTATTTGAGTATTACTTACTCAGGTATTGTGTCTTTCGTTTTATTCCTGATGACGAAACCAGCTGCCAATGAATTTCACTTAGACTAACACTTCCACCAGTGGAAATACTCCGTGGATCTTGAGTAAAGAAACCTTACGACTGACGTCACAAGTTTTACTCTTTGTATCTCCCTAGTCCGTACCCTGCAACAGAAAAGTTACATTTAATACTAGTTTCGTGAAAAAATAAAGTTACAATTCCGATCATTTTCAGATAGTTGTATTTTAATGATGGAAATAAGGAGCACTATAACTTAGGTCTATAATTTGTTGTTATGTACTCACATTATATGTATTATGTATGTAATATGATACTATGTAACTTATTAATTTCTTATATTTTAAATGACAGAATAATTCTCTGTATTACGTATTGTTTTTCAAATAATTCAGGCTACAAAAATAAAACAGAAAGTCAATACTCAAATAATTGATCAATGTGTGTCATTTCCGATGGAACTTTCAATCAATTTAAAGATGTAATAGTTAGTTATTTTCCATGCCTTTATACTATATGATGTAATCATTGACCAATGTACAAGTAAACTGAATAAGTTATATACACACCTAGCGCCAGTTCTTGTCTAGTTCTTGCCTAGTCTATTTCTTGTCAAAATCTCGCCAGTCCTTGTTAAGTCTTTGCCGAGTTATTATTCAGTTCTTGTCTAATTTTTGTCAGTCGTCTCGCATAAGCTTTGCTTCAGTTTCAATAATTGTCAAACTAATTTATATCTTTAAATTCAACTACTATTTTCTAATTCGCTTACTATTTCTCGTACGAAACTACTATTTTCTAATTCGCTTACTATTTCTCGTACGAAACTACTATTTTATAATTCACCTACTATTTCTCGTACGAAAATACTATTTTATAATTCACCTACTATTTCTCGTTCGACGCGAATTATTCAGTTTACTTATTGCAACATCTTGTATTTGCTTTATCAAATAAATTCTTGTTATACTCAAGTGAGTGTTTCATTGTCCGCGCCCCTTGCAAACACAGGGGCACAACACATTTAATTGGTGGCAGCGATAGGATCCCAGAAGAGGGATTCGAAGAAAGGATTCGTAGACAAAGATCCCAGAAGAGAAGAATACATTCCAAAGAAGATATCCCGACAAGGATAATGACGAGGATTCCAGAAAACCCCAGACAAGACTCTTACGCCAGCCAGAACACTGTACTCGTAGCACGACGCTTTGGGCACAAGTTGTTTTACTGTAAGTCACTGGCCGTAGAATAAGTATAGTAATTACGAATTATAATATGTTTGAAATTAGTTAAATTCTATTTCAAATAAGTGTTTTTTGTCCTTGCTTATATGTAGCTATCTCAGCTTATGAAATTAGCAAGTAATAAGTCAAATACTATTTCTTTTAACCTAATTTTAGTAGGACTATGTTGTGAATTAAAGTTTGTCGTAGTAAAAGATTACTTGCTTCTCTAAAAAGCAAGACGTAGCTATAATAAAATTTGACATTATAGTGATATAATTAGGAATTCAATTTATATTCATTCTTTAAAAATTTTATTTTCAAGTGATTCTAAAACATATTAACATTGCCAAAATGACAACTCCAACTACATAACAACACACGTATCAGATACAATCAAATTAGATAATTTAATTAACATGATACCAAAATTCGATGGTAATCGATTAACTTTTTATGATTTTCTTGACAACTGCGACCTTGCACATTCATTGGCAAAAGACAGCAATATAAACATTTTACTTACATTTATTAAAAGTAAAATTTCAGGACATGCTAGAACACATATTCGCAATAGGGAATTTGACTCATGGGAAGATTTACGACTACACCTAGTTGAAATCTATTCTGATAAGAGATCTCATGCACAATGGCAACTAGAGTTAAGTTTATGTAAACAATTACATAATGAATCCGTTTCATCTTATGCTCACAAGATAGCAAACTTTTTAGTTAGACTAACTAACAACCTCGATACTTCTCTAACGTCAATTAAACGGCAAGATAATGTCAAACTATTACGAACGCAAACACTTAATATTTTTCTTACTGGTTTGAGTAAAGATTTAAATATAATTGTAAAAGCTCAGAAACCACAATCTCTTGAAGATGCTATCAGTTTAGCACAAGCAGAAAAACACGCGACCAAAAAGCTAGACATGATATTAATTCTCATTTTCCCCGACAAGTTAATCATAATCGAGACAATTATAAACCTTCTAAAGCACCTTGGCACTATTCAAATAGTTCTAACCCATTTTCTGATCAAGTAAAGCCAAATAAATATTTTGAAACACAAAATGCTTTTGCAAGACACAGAACGCATATGGATACACCTTCTACAAACAGTTCAACGCCAAAACACTGCAAATATTGTAAAAGTTTGGGACACCATAGAGGAATGTCGTAAACGAATATTCAACGAACAACAACGTCAAAAGAATGTTTCAACACGATTTCAACAACCTAAGAAATATTTACAAACAACATCTCTAATTCACCTACTATTTCTTGTACGACGCGAATTATTCAGTTTACTTATTACATCTTGAATTGCTTTATCAAATAAATTCTTGTTATACCCAAGTGCGTGTTTCATTGGCCCCACCCCTTGCAAACACAGGGACACAACATTGTGTTAGTTATATAGGGGAAATAACGCGAAAATGTATCAAATATTTACATAGTTAATTTTAAAACAAAGCTATTTGTAATGTAATCTTTAATAACAATTGTGAACAAAGGATATACAAACAAATTATTACAACAACCTGTTCATATACATTCCATACAAAGCACTTTGGCAACATAAATACAATCCGAATATTAAGCTCTCCGTTAAGAATAATTTTCATTTGATTCGTTTTTGTAACCAAAACCTAGAGTTTTACCACTTTTTTAGAGGAATTTACTAATATATGAATTCATCCAGCAGAATGGTAAAATGGCGTGACTTGAATAGTATTTTGCGCGTTCAAAATTATTATGTGGCTAAACGCATGGGCCTGTAATGGATAAACTACCTCCTGTCGGGCCTGACGCTAGTCACTCGGACGAAAGTCACGAGTTTAAGGTTGGATTTGTGGTGGCAGAGGTCTCATTAACTGGACTGTAGATTCCCAAACTTTATGGCTAAAACTGTGTTCTTTGGCAAGGGAGATTAGACCCGAGCGCCTAGGTGATCCATTGCTACATCTCTTCCGTTTCAACTACTTTTATTCAACAACACATAGCACAACCACACTGTGGCACTGTTAGAGAGTAGGGATTAGTAGGGATTCTGCTACAGTCACGTACATTCACTTAAAGTACATTCCGATTTGGTAGTAATTCATTTGTCGTTTAAATTCATTTTTCTAACTAGAAATAAGTCTTAGAACATATTCTCAGAAAATATAGAGTTCAGACAATTGGTATTAAAATAAATCTAATCAAAGCTTTAAACTTCATGACAGCTATAAGTGTAAACACGAAAAGGCACTTAACATTTCAGAGTGTTTCAAAGTAGCTCTCACAAGAAGAATACAATAACTCTAATGGCAATAATCGTCTTAGATCTACAATTAAAACTGTTTTCGGGGAAGGAACGGTTAAAAATGTGGAAGTTATAGGCTGCGGTTTTATAAAACGACAACTCTGGAATTGTTTTAACATTATGAAGTGTTAAATTATGCGGTCGAAGATTTCCCACCCCATCCCTTCCTCGGCAGCCCCGTTTGTCACCCCAGCTCTTGAAACCGACCTCCACTAATTAAAGTAAATTTTACTTGCAAAGGCTTTTTAAAAATTAATTAACTTTAAAAGTATTTAAGCGGATTTTTCTCTTTTATACATTTCTTTGGAGTTATAACGGCGCTGTAATAATAGGCCAGTTGAGGAAACAAAAACAAAGCAGTGCTGCCAACTTCGGACAAGGATATCGGATGTTTTCAAGAGGCATTTCTTTTCGACATTAATTAATACGTCGGCTTCGCTATAGGCTCGGGTTAACTTCAATCACGATCCAGACCTCAGACGGACTGCTTCAATTCGCCCCTCTTTCATTTTACACTCCAGTGGAGTGAAATTACGGTTGTTAGAGTGGTGTGCAACGAATTCGTTGGATAATTTAAGGACAGTTATGTTATTTTTTTTATCACCATTGTTCAACAATTTAAAGTCAATAAAGGTTCTGAACGATGTTCTGTTTTTTATACTCAGTACATTTTAACAGGACTTGCAACATATTTTTGAAGCATTTTATTATTTATTTAATATTTCTTTTCCAACATGATTATGTTTTTGACATAAACCAATGAGATTATCATCGCCTTATAACTAATACTTATTTAATTACTACTACATTTTATCTACGAAGATAGTATTACACATTTAACCTAGTTTAACCTAAACACAAGTTTTAAAAACTAATTCTATTTTAAAACTAAACGAAATAATATTAAAGAAATAAATTATACTGAGTAAAACTAAACAAACAAGATTTTAAATATTATTATATAGATTCAGGAGGCATAAGAAAGCGATGACACGGTCGATAGCTGTTCCATCGTCCCTTCCTTAACCTTCCTCGAAGATAGTAAGTTAAATACAAATCGGTCAATTCATCACACTCAAGCAGAATATGCCTGACGGTATCTCCACAAAACTGACTTTGCGGTGGATCCTCGTGTCGCATCAACCATCCATGCGTTAACAAAGAGTGGCCGATGAGAAGAAGGGTAACCACCACTTCTTCCATAGGGTTCGAACTAACAGATGACCTCCATCATGGTCGGACGGTTTTCTTGATGTCCCTCAGCTTGTTTCCATTTAAAAAATTTTGCCATTATTTATTCAAAGTAAGGAATAGCGTATTTTTAACGTTGCATACAAAATCTGATGCCATCAGACGTTGTGTCGATGGCACCATACTTGTAGCTAATTTTGGACCTTCATCTGCTTTAGTGTTTCCGAATATTCCACAGTGACCGGGCACCTAGACAAATGACACCTCGACACCTCGTAATTGGAGCCTGTGTATTGAGCACAAGATGTCTCCAACTAATGAGTTCTTAGTGTACATTTTCTGAATAGCCTGGAGAGCACTTTTGGAATCGGAACACACAAGATAATTAGATGTTGCAGATCTTAAATAGAATAGATCTTTAAGCTTGGGAAATGGCAGAGTTCTGCTGTAAAAACGCTACAGAGGTAAAGGGCTGTCCAACATGACTATTATCGTTTATGAAGGGTTAGAGGTAGGGAATAATACTTTCTGGTAAGCTAAAAAGTTAATCCTTAACATAATCCTTTACAGAAAATTTGTTTTGCGAAAAACCCGAAAAGCTGTTAATTTTGCCTGCACGAAATATTCTAAATATTAATATGGCTAAACTACTGCTATAAACTACGGCACTAGACTTAAACTAGGCAGTTAAAACTAATAAAACAAAAATGAACTTTATAATTAAAGAAGTTAATTAAATTAAGCTAATTCAAAATTAACCCAACTAAAACTAACCAAAATTATAGTCACGTTAAAATTATCATTATTGTTTAGTACGAGGAATATCTATGGGGCATGGTCAGCATCTGTGGCCGATGCGTCGAAGATATCATTCCGGATGTAGATCTATCCTCTAAGGATTTCTAAAAGTATTTTCAATCACGAAATAGATATATTTATTTTAATGTCAATTTTTACTTGTTAATTAAAAAAAAGTATTATGATATTTTCTAAATTATTTTTTATTGTAGTTATGTTTTAAAAAAATATCTGTAGAACATTTAGCTAAAGTTTTATCATTTATATTGGAGCCTGCTTGCACAAACAAAACGAATTTAAAACGGGGAACATAAATCTTGTTAAAGCTACGTTTTCGGATAGGACTGATACACTCCAGTTCCTTAGCGAAGACTGACTAAGTAGAGCAGTTCCTTGTTTAAGAACTGTCATTAAGGTCGTTCTGGCGATCGTTAAAGCAACTGTTTACGTCCCACCGAGAGGAAGGGATGATGGAATTAGGAAGGGCCAAGGGAAGGAGGTAAAGATCTCCGGATACTGGGTTTAGGGGAATATGACATTGCTTATCAGAAGAAAACCCGCTCCCAACCTGGGCGTACAGTTATTTCTTGTGAGAGTTAGTATTTACAAGAAAATAATATTACAAAATAAAAATTATACAAGAAGTTAATCAGGAAGGAGATTTTTGTTTTTATTATTTTCTTGGTATTTCAAAGGTTAAACATGAGAAATAAGACATCATCGGGACAATCATACTTAGCGCAACGTACGACCATAAATATAATCACAAACTCTACGAGAAGTTATTGGAAAAGAATTGGAAACAGGTTGGAAGCATAACCGAGAAAGATTTAATGATTTCGCTCCTAGAATTTTGTCAGAGTTGTTTCTCAGAGATTGGCCTCGCGGAGAGTCACAAATGTTTTTATTGTGAAAACCAAATCATCGTCGTCACAAATTCTTAAAAACCAAATATTAATAATTACTAAATCTAAACTACTATTTCAAACTTAGAACAAAACACTACTTGTATTATTTGAAGTAAACGATAAATAGTAATATTAAATTTAAACAATCTTTTGTGATGTAATTAAATACGTTCTACACATATTGCTTAATAAAATTACCGGCAAATGCGCTTTCTCTCTTTTTTGTCGTAAACCAAACAATTTTATCATCGCCGACACGAAATGTATATCTAAAATCTATACTTCTACAAACGGGGTAGATTAGTAGTAAAATAAAAGATACACTCTAGTATTGCAATAAATGATTGAATTAAACTAATTCTAAATTTAAGTAACTAAAACTAAACAAATATGTAATTAAATTATAGTCGATAAATGTAGATGGCGTAGGAAGGCAATGAAACGGTCAATAGTCGCAAAAAATTCAAATATCACTTTTACATTTGAAGGGTCCAGGGGAAAAGGAGTTTAGTCAATTTTTTTTTCAAAACTGGGTTTATGATGCCATTCGATAGATTCACTTGATAGATTTCTTGTATTAAAATATTACAGGAAAGAAACGAGCTTAGTCCCTTCAAATTAGCTAATGAAAAAACAGCGTACAGGAGAAGAAGGGGCTAAGTCAGATCTCTACTGGGAAAAAAGGAGGTAAGTCAGCTTTTAGTCAAGTGACCAGTGACAAGCCTGCCAATTCGTCTTTAGTTCTGTCACTCTCTGCTTGGACATTTATCGCTGTGTTTCAGGTTATGTTTGTGTAACTAAAGTTAGTTTGGATTGTGTTGTTTACATTTGAAGTAATTATTTAGTGTAGTGATGGAAATCGATAGTGATAATCGTGGAGAGGAACTTCAAGTGATTTATGGTGCAGTGAAAACAAAAAAGAGGAAGAAGTTTGGTCGTATGCAAGAGGTGAGTTAGAAACTGAGCTTACAAAGTCATGTGACAGGGCCAGACTGAAGGTGCAGTAAGCTTAACTGCTTCCAAAATATTCCACAAGATAGTAAGAACAAAATAATTACAAACTTTAATTTATTATCCTCAGTTGATGAACAGAATTCTTACTTTTGCGGACTAATATCTGTACAAGAGATTCAAAACCGGCGACCGCGTCAAAACGAGAAAGAGGCTAATTTCCGTGAGGCTTCTTACTCGTACAGAGTAAGAAATTTAGATGAAGTAAATGTAATGAAAGAAGTACAAATATGCCGTAAAGCCTTTTTGTCTCTTCATGGAGTAGGAAAGAAGAAACTGGAGGTACTACAAAAGGGACTGAAAACAACAGGGCTTGCGCCGAAAGACAAGCGTGGAAAGCACTCTACAAAGCATAGGAAACTGAGTGAGGAAAAAACTAACGCTGTCAATGAACACATTCGCTCGTTCAAAGGAAGAAAGGGTCACTATAACCTGTCACAGGCTAATAAAATCTACCTATCTGAGGAGCTTAGTATTAAAAAGATGTATGATTTGTATACTGGAACGTATAAGGACTTGCCTGTGTCTTATGAGACATATCGGACAATTTTTTTCCGAGAGTCACAACATATCTTTTGGGATCCTAGAAAAAACACATGTAGCACGTGTGATGAGTTAGTTGTAAAAATGAAAAACATAGAGGTAGAAAAATCTCACCTAGCTCTTAGAATTGATGTTGGTTTACTCGGCGATCTGAATAAAAAACTCAACCAACTTAAAACAGAACACATGTTGCACAAAAGGAAGGCTGAGATGTTTTATACCAGAGAAAGAAATGCAAAAGCTCGAAGCTTATTGAGTGAGTTTGAAGAAGCCATCTGTTTTGACTACCAAAAAAATCTCCCAGTTCCAAATATACCAACAAATGACGTGTATTGCAGACGTCAATTATCTGTATACACGTTTAATATTCATATATTGTCAACTGCTCAAAGTGTATTTTACACATACTCAGAAACAACTGCCGATAAGGGTAGTGACGATGTCTGTTCAATGATCCTCGACTTTGTGTATAATTTTTTAGATATAAAGGTTCTTCGCCTGGATCTGTTTTGTGACTCGTGTGATGGCCAGAATAAAGATTACACAGTGTTTAGGTTCCTCCACAGTCTGGTGCACACCGAAAACAGATTTGACGAGATCAAAGTGTGCTTCCCCATAAGACATGGAGACAGACAAGAATATGGGTAATAGCCAAGCACTGAGGAAGGCGACTTCGTCGCTGAAACTAGTTTGTTTTGTGTTCTTATTAAAGACTAATTTTTGTGAGATTTGAGTACACTACTTTAACTTTTACCTATGTGAATAGTTCTCACTAGCTAAGCTCTAAATAACTAAAGAATATGGGTATTATAAAACAACAAACTAAAAACAAACACCCTAAACAATGGGCGAAAGTTTTCCAAGAGGCAAGAATCAAACCTAGGCCCTTCAATGTGGTTGAAGTTAAACAAACGATATTTAGGCAGTGGACTGAGCACTTGAGTAAAGGTTATATTAAAAAGGGACGGCTGAATCCCAAGAGAATTTACCACAACAAGACTAAACAAAATAATATTTTAGTCATTGTTAAGTAATAAACAATTTAAATAAAAATAATGTTGAAATTTTATTGAAAACTATCACTTTTCTAGATTGTAACGACAGTGTTACTTGAGACTTGCCCCCTTTCTTCCCAGGAATGGCATGACTTACCCCTTTCTTTACTAGTAAGAGGGTCCTTTTTTTATTAATTTTAAATTTTTTATGAATTTAAACATATTAGAACCTTAAAACGATGCGATTAAGTACTCATGAAGTTGAGGTTTAAGAAAACAACTATATATGTTATAATTATATTATATATTAGTCATCAAAACTTGAAAAGGCTCTACCATAAAATTTAGAAAAACTGAATTAGCTCCTTTTTTCCCTGTAACCTCCATTTTCTTTCACCGGTTTATTGTTAGGGGTAGTGGGTAATAAACCCCTGTTGACCACATCACAGAACGAGACTACTTTAGGCAAGCGACACTGCCCACTCGAGATATAATTTGACCCACTGCAAGTACCATATATTCCCTTTATTTCACCTAATATTATTAATTGTCATATTATTATTTTCAAGCAATGGTATACAGGGTAAAGCTATATATGGTACTCTGATAGAGAGTACGTCTGCTTTAGTTAAGCAAACCTTCCCACGTACAGACTAACATACCTTGTAAATGTGGTATTATTAATAGGTATATTAATACCTTATTAAAAGGTTTATATACCTTTTAAGGCCTTCCGTATATACCCCATACATTTTAAATGTTTATGGCACTGCCTTAACCTTACCTAAATTCACAATCGTTGCTTGTCCTTCGTCACTGAGTCACATCGAATAACAGCGACCAAAGAAATCTATAAAACTTACTTCACAGGTAACATTGTCACAATGAATTTCTTTCGTAGATTTAAGGCGAAGAGCAAGCAAGTGTGACTAAGGGTAGGATTAAGACAGAGCCATTAAGGTATACGAAGGATTATGGTTCACGTACTCTCTAACGGGATTATACAGAGTTGGCAACCCGTTACACCCTCCTTGGAATCCGAATGGAAGACCAATGATGGTCTAGGGTCTAGACCCAGATGCAAGGATATTCATATTATATTTGATACTTGCAGACATACAGATTTGCTTGGAATGTACACATTTCGTGAACGATTTTTTTTCAGGCGAGAAACCAATGATGGTTATCGTCGCCAAAAGCAACTTAATTAGAAAATTAAAGAATAAATAAAACAAAAATTACAAAACATTGCAAATAAATATAAAACAAACAACAATAAACAAAAATGAATAGTATTAAAATATAAAAATAATATAACGATAGACATGTAACAATAAATCTGTAACAATAAAAACACTATAACAATAACATTAATTAAAACATATTTAAAAATGGATTTAAAATTAAATTTCAATAAATAAAACTAAACAAAATAAAATAAATACTTAAAACGAATTTTAATTTTCTAAAACTAAACAAAATATAATCATAGAACTAAGTTAGACTAATTCTAAAATAAACTAAAGAAAATTAATAAACAAAAATTTTAAATGTTATTATATATTCAGGTGGTGTTAGAAGGCGATGACACGGTCGATAGCCGTGACATCGTCCCTTAAAACCACCTTTAAACTTCCTCGAAGATCGTAACGTAAATACAAATCGGTCAACTCGATCGCTCTAAGCAAAATATGCTTGACCGTGATGGTACCTCCACAAAATAGACAAAGTGGTGGATCCTCGTGTCGCATCAATCATCCACGCATTAACAAAAAGTTGCCAATGTGAAGTCGAGCAACCATCACTTCCTCTCTACGATTCGAACGACTTCCATGGTCGGACGGTATTCCTTATTTCCCTCAGATTGTTTCCATTTACATTTTGCTATTTTTCAATGCCACCGTAATTGTTGAAAATTTTGCACCTTCGTCTGCTTTTGTGTTACCGATTATTCTGCAGTGATCAGGCAACCAGAGAAATGATACCTCGAAACCCCGTAATTGGAGCCTGTGAGATTCATTAGTAATTAGTTGTTAATTTTATATTTTATGATTATCCAATGACTACCTTTAGGTTTTAACGATTAAATTAAATGCGTAATAATATTGCTAAAGAAATATAATTTAGTTACCAACAATGAAAGAGTATTTGTACATAGCCTTGTTAGTCTTATATAATATACAATATCAAGAGCACAGTGTTGCAATGAAAATATTGGAAACAACCTCAATACCATACTATGGCATACTATGATAAACAAATAAGTGATAGGACAAGTTACTCAAGATTAAAAGTACCCTGATGACTATGTAATCATCAGAGGGTCTTATTACAATCTAGAAAACAATAAGTTACAAACTAGACTGACCATTTATTGTATTCTAGATTGTAATTTTGTAATAAGACCCTCTGATGATCACATGATCATCGAAATCTACCTAAGGGTATATTCTCAAGTAACTTGTATTATCAGCTATTTTGGATAATTTAGGGTTGTTTCCAATATTTTTATTGTAATATTTTACAGTTTAGTCTCATTCCTGGATTTGAAATATACCTCTGATATTTTCCTCAACGAATGGACGAAAACCACAGATAGATGCACTTTCATTTTTATCTTACTTTTCTATTTACTTTGTTTGTATAGTTCGTTATAGATAATGAATCTTTTAAAAACTAATCGCACAACAGAAACAATGTTTTCCATACACTTGAAGGTATTTCTTGTGTTCTACCTACAAGGGGGATGAAATTCACTTTAAATCCAACGTGCTCCAAACTTCTTCTCTTTTTGTCAACTTTAACGTTTGTGCGAACAATGAAAGTTTCTCCAAAGTTTTCTGAGTTAGTTTTAACAGAGTACATAAGTAGTTCTCATTAAAACAGGTTACTTGAAGTATCGAGTAGTTTGAAGGCGAAAGTTAATCCAAGGTGTTTAGTAAAATCTTGGAAATTAAATGTTCAGGGATTACATACCGATTTAGAAACACAACACAACACACACCCACGCGCACACGCACACACACACGCGAGCGCGCGCGCACACACACACACACACACACACACACACACACACACACACACACACACACCGTTAAACACAATCCAGCTAACCGAGGACGCCTTATTTTTCCAAAACCGACCAGCGAGATCTCGTTTACTTATACCTGATAATATTAAATATTTCGAAAAATAATAATTGAGATTTATTATAACTTCAATTCTGAATAGTACGTTAATTTGATTTAGGATTTAAGAGTTATTGTTGAAAACATTGCTTTATTTTGTGAAGAGTTATTTTATTTTATTAATCTTAATAATACAGAAATATATTAAATGGTGACGAGAAATGAAGTCTTACTTGAAGCTTTACAATAAAATAACATAACGGTAATACATCTAAACCTACTATTGTTCCTCAATGATAAAATCCTCATGATAAAAACAAGAAAATAAAAAAAATAAATAATAATAATTACTTAGTATGGTTGGGCAACTATCTAGAACTCAACAATCGAATGGCAGATAAGGATGACAAGAACAAATAACGTGTACAAACAAATAGGCTATTTAATTAATAGTTAGTTACCTGTCTACAAAATATTTCCAATTATTACCTGCTTTGACAGCACTAGATTTACCTAAATAACAAAGATCCTTACTAAAAAAACTATTTGCACCTACTCCTAATGACGCTGCAGAGCAACATAAATACTACTCCAGAGTGGAGCAAGGAGATTAATATCAATATGTATGAGTGAGCTGAGAAGACTGAATAGGCTTATGCATTGCAACTTTAATTGTTCTTATTGTAATAGAACTGAATTGATGTCAATTTCCGTACGAATCAAGTGATTGCATAATATACAGATAAGAGAAAGTTGCTTCAAGAAAAAAATCTTTACAGAGAACTTTTGATTCAGTATTGGTATTGGAGTTTTCATAAAATGGTAATAGTGAAATGAGTTTGTCTTTGCCAATACCTGAAGATAATATTACAAAAATTTTTTTATATATAAAATGATAAGAAAAGCGTAAGGGTCTTTCATACACAACTTCAAGCTAAGAGTCTTGATGGAAAATGTTTCAGATTGGGTAACCTTAACCACAGAGTAAATCTTTGCAAATTAAAACATGTAGTGTGAGTTGAAATGCTACTCAAAAGAACACCTAGGTAGCTTCGGAATCTCTAAAACAAATAGATTAAATGAATTTAGGCCTAATATAAAAGTGATAGAATAACAAACAACATAATTAATCCTAGAAACTATTTTCACAATTATGATGACCAATTCAGGCAAAATGATTTAAATAGAAACAGAATGTAAATAGCATTAAATAAATTCGATAAAATGAAAATACCTGGTTATTAATTAGTATTTCATGAGAATGTGAATATGACACAGGTACTACAGTGTATACGATGTCAATAAGGAAATTTTAACAAGTGTTTCCAAACAAATATATAGCAAAAGTTTAAAACATACTTTTGAAAACTTACGTTAGTGAATCTATTATATTGTGCGGCATTAGTGTAGTGCAGGTACCTTTAAACCAAAAATCCATTAAGTTGGTTTTAGTTGTTCAAAATAATATTGAAAATATATTTGTTAGGAAATGGACTAGTAAACCGGACTAAGTGAACACATGAGACGTCACATTTATATATAAAAAAGCACAATATATGAACCAGAGATTGAAGTTGTTCTTGATATGAGGGTAAACCTTCCTTTAATGAAAGATTATAAACCAGTCATTATCAAACCTTAAAGTAGGGAGACAATATTTAGTAGGCCACTGTGGCAAGTTGACACAATCCTTGTAATTGTTGTTCTGAAAAGTTTGTAGCACTTAGAATGCCATTTAAACAGGGTTTAGTAGTGAATGAGTTGATGAGAGAGAAGTACCTTCGTTTCTTTTCACAATTTGTTTGTTATTTTACTAAATAATTAAATTTTACCCTCGTTACAATATATTAGATTCCCATACAACACGCTTTTATCACAAAGTAAGGTTTAGAAAAAATAAATGTAAAAACTAGAGAAAAAAAAGAGTTTGGAGTTGTTACCAATGAAGCGGAACTGCTTAAAAGATTGGAATATTGAAACATCACAGAGACGTAATACATAAAGACGTAAAAAGACCGTTCTCACAGCAATATATATATATATATATATATATATATATATATATATTAAATTCAGTATTGTAAGAAAAACTGTAATTTAATACATGAGAAAATTAAACACGTGGTTTAACGAACTTAATGTATTTCTTCAATTACTTAATTTATTTGTAATAGTTTAGTTAATTTATTTGTATTAATAACTTATTGTAATGTTTTTGATTTTATGTTAATTTTGCCATGAATTTTTATGAGTTAGATGTTAATTCCGTATATTATACTTGTAGGCCTCAATGAGGACGACAATTTAGTCGTCGAAACGTTGCAAAATTCCTAATAAATAGATTTCTTTGATTCACGCATCAACCGTGTTTTTATTTAATAACAGTTTGAATTTTAGCAAATATCATAAGTCAACACAATCATTATGGTAATACACAAAATTCTGGGTGGCAACATACAGGACTCGCCAATACTGAGGTATGCTTATACTCGTATAACGCAATGTCATTGTATACACAATAAATAAAATGTATTCTAAGGATTTTATTTAGAAATTCAGGCAAGAGTCCTTGTTCCTGAAGATTAAACGTGGTGTTAGAAAGTTTATTAATTTGCATTATTCCAACCTAATCATAGAGTTTAAGTAAGTACGTGCTTTACTCAACCTGTATTCTCCAATTTATGGGTTTTATTTAGGATATGCCTTGTCAATTTACTTAAATAAATAGAATAGCAACCAGATGGCATTGTTATTATGATACAGTAGAAGAATCATATATATATATATATATATATATATATATATATATGTGTGTGTGTGTGTGTGTGTGTGTGTGTGTGTGTGTGTGTGTGTGTGTGTGTGTGTGTGTGTGTGTGTGTGTGTGTGTGTGTGTGTGTGTGTGTGTGTGTGTGTGTGTGTGTGTGTGTGTGTGTGTGTGTGTGTGTGTGTGTGTTTGTGTAGAATATCAAATATGTTTTCCTGTTAGAATTATTTTTAAGATTAAATAATTACAGGAATAATTTATTGAATAAGACACTCAAAGCTTTTTGTTGGTTGACATTACCAACATCCTCAGGAATTACAATACTAAGAATATTAGTATGGCTTATTCAATAAATGTATGTATATATATATATATATATATATATATATATATATATATATATATATATATATATATATATATATATATATATATATATATACACATATACATATACAGAGAGAGAGAGAGAGAGAGAGAGAGTGAGAGACAAATTTAATGTTTTTCACAATATGTTTATTAATCACATTATTAAAAAACCGACTTAAAATGTAAAATAACTTCAATTTTTAATCAGCTCTTTTATCCTATAATTAACTTTATCGTAATCAATACGTGTGTTAAATTAAACTTTAAATAGTAGGCTATTAATAGACTATGTTTAAGGAAATCGAGGGATGTGGAAGACATGTTATGGTCCCCTATCAGATTTTTATCTTGAGTTGTTTAGATTTTAACGGTTTTTTACATCGAAAAGCTAAGACGACATATTTTAACGGCATGATTGAGACTAAGAGAGATAGAGAGGGAAGTACTAATAGTTGTAGCATTCATCATTCAATAAACGACGAAGCTATAAATTTGAGACTAGAGTTTCAACCAACGTTAATTTCCAATGAGTTTTGCTGGTTTTGCTATAGAATTATTGGATGTAATTTTTAGTCGAAATATGTGTTTAACTATCCCAGTAAATATAAAACCATAATAGGTGCATTGAAATATTTTTAAACTTAAAATAATTCCCAATACATTATTTTTATTAACGTTAAAAATTGTACAAATTGTGGGATAAGTAGGTTAAATCATGTTTTTAAACTAGTAACATTAATAGATTTCACATAATTTATTAAAGAAATTGAGATACTCTCATTCCCAGACTGACCTATTATTGTGTTCTAAGAACTGACCCAGTATGTTGTTAGTAAATAATGTTTTTCCAACACATTTACTTGGGGTGAGCGACGTAGTTTTCAAGATTTGAACGTTTAATTTATATAACTGATTTTTTTTCATTTTATTATGTGTTAGTATAATGTTGTTACTATTTACAGTAATTTTCTTGAGCACTTTTGACTAATGGTTTTTCCGAAAATTAACATAAAACGATAAGTGATTTAAATACCCCGGACAAGTGCCCCCTACTCACATTGCAAGACTGATCTATTATTGTGTTTTAAGAACTGACCCAGAATGTTACTAGTAAATAATTTATTTTACCAACACATTTACGATGGGGTGAGCGCCGTAGTTTTCAAGATCACCGAATTCAAATTCATAAAGTAAATTTTGGAAAAATTTCAAATCCACGTGTGAGAGATCTGCTATTCCAGCGTACGCAGTTAAAGGCTTTAGGTGTACAGGAATATTCCTTTTAATCCGGAGGCAATATCTGAAGATATTTTCCATCTCAAATATTTCACAACACCACTAGTTCAATCACTGCAATCCGAGGAATACAGGACGTTAGTTAATCTCCTGAACCAACAAGAATTCATTCAATCTACAATTGCAAACGGAGAAACTACCATCATGACTGCGACAACACTAACACAAGGACCACTACCAGCATATGATGATTCAGCACGTACATCACAGCAACAGTTGCCAAGTTGTTCTTTGGAGTTCTCAAAGGTCCCTACGAACACCAGTAAAATATAAAAAAGTACAAGCAACAAGAAAAGACAATCAAGTAGTCTACTTACTCCTCCAGAAAATATTGAAGAAAGCAAAAGTAAAAAAAATTAAAACTAGAAACATTCAGAAATGATGACAAGGAGATGAAACTCAAATCCAAGAAAAATAGACGATTAGATAAAGTTTCAGAGAACTTGGATAGCCCCACTAACAGTGACAGTAATTGTTTGGATGGATCGATGTTCCATGTGGATTTTGCAACCTCAAGTTATTATTTTAAAGCATCAATTAAAAGAGGTGACTGGGTATATTGTAAATGGTGTAAAATATGGTAACATGAAAAATGTGTAGGTGTATTTGGTAAACAACAATCTATTTGTGGAAAGTGCTTGTAAACTGATCGGTTTCCATTCAGAAAATAAGACTTTTCGCCGTATGCTACTTACGGAGTGATATGCATATTTTATTTTTTTACTGTGACAATAAGTTTTTATTTCCCTTTTTTTCATATTTGTGATGTAAAGTTTGATTTGTTCATTTTTTAATGCTTAGTTATTTAGTAGTTGCCAAGTTCCTAATTATTGTAAAGTATTTTAATTATTTCATCAGATTTATGGAAACATGTTTTTAATAAACATATTTAGTAGTTACTAATGTCTCAGATAACATTTTAACCCTGCAGAAACCATTTTCCAGACCAAAATTAAAGAGGTAAACACCCTCGAGCCCTTGAATGACTCAAATAGCTCCGAGTTGTTTTACAGCGAGTCTTTTGACAACATTTATCTTATTACCAATTTGTACGATTATATTATATAACTCAATTTTTTCATTTTATTATGTGTTAGTATAATGTTACTATTTACAGTAATTTTCTTGAGCATTTTTGACTAATGGTTTTTCTGAAAATTAACATAAAACGATAAGTGACTCAAATACCCCGGACAAGTGCCCTGGTCTACCCTACTCTCATTCCAAGACTGATCTATTATTGCTTTCTAAGAACTGACCCAGTATATTGCTAGTAAATAATTTACTCGTATTTTACCAACACATTTACGACGGGGTGAGCGCCGTAGTTTTTAAGACCACCGAATTTAAATTGGGCTTTGAACGTGCAACAGGGTTCTATGTGGACCCGATTCGGGGACACGTGCTTGTAAATATAGCACAGTTTCAGTAATTAATTAAACATTGTTATTTCAGTGCCAGGTCTGTCTAAATATACGCAACTATAGGTTTTTTTGGGAATTCAGGTTAGTTATTTCTTACTACTGAAACACTTTCTCCTGATAAATTATCTTTATTTATATTAAAAATAGGAAACACGGACACTCAAAAAATTAACATTTATACCAGGGTGTATGACACTTCGAAAACTTATTCAGAAAATGTCTGGTAAATCCCAGCGCAGATGTTTGCCTTCACTATTTAGGCTTTTGTTTCGGGCTTGTTTTCCAGCACACCTGCAAAACCGAACTACTGTATATGTTGTTATGTATTGCGAATTTTCTCAGGTATTCATATTGCATATTATGTTATTTACTTTATAAATTACATGTATTACGTATGAATCAGACTACATTATTTAAAATAAGAGTGACCAAGTCATATTAGTAACTTTACAATTAACTTTTATGTTGACTTGAAGATGTCATTAGTTATTTTCCATGCAACATGTAGCCTTATTCTAGAATATTCGATGTAATCATTGATCAATGTACAAGTAAACTGAAAAAGTTATATATACACCCCAACAAGGGCGGAGAGCCAGTCTTGTTCTAGTTTTATCGTACTCAGTTTTGTTCATTCTTTTCTCTTTTAAACTCTTGCGCAATATATGTGAAATAGTTAATTTGTCTCTATTCAGACATTTATTTCATAATAATACTTTGTAATAACTCTGACGAGTTATATAAGTCATATTATTCTTCTTATTATATTTATGTCCCGAGAGGACGTAACTTGCAATCATTCTTTACTTACGATATTCGTTTCATACGATATCTCAACGTAACTCATTCAGTTTACTTCTTAATAAAGTTGTAATTATTCACATCATTAATAAAGTTCAATTATTCGTTGTATAATACGTGCGAGTTTTATTTGGTCGCATCTCTTGAAAACACAGGGATTGGATAACACAAGGGTGGTTGTCACATAATTGGTGGCAGCGGTGACATGAATACAATATTTCAGTGACGATTTGGACGATATCTTTGTTGGGAGGACACCCCGAGACATCGCAATCACGCAGAGAACGACGGATCACAGCGATTTCAACTTCTACCTACTTAACAAGACGAACGACAACGCTCAAGTCTCCTACACCAGTGAGGGAACACCACACCATCTCGATGATTTGTGCTCTGTTTCTGTGAGTAAAGACTGGTTGTAGTAACATTAATGAACTTTCTTTTAGATTTATTATATCTATCTTTCAAGTATTCATATACAGTAGGATACAATACACTACTCATACAAGTGTGTAGCTATTAAGTTTATAAAATATTTCATTTAGCCTAAATCTAGTAGGGCTTAATAGTGATTTAAAGTTTGTCTAAATATAAGATTACTTGCTTCTTTAAAAAGTAAGACGTAGCTATATTAAATTTAAAAATAGGCCTATAGTGATATAATTAAGGATTCAGTTTGCATTAGTTCTTTTAGTATCTATTATTGCAAAACGTATAAGATTACCAAAATGACATCTCCAACAACAATAACACAAGCGTCAAACACAATAAAACTAGAATCGCTAATTAACATGATACCAAAATTTTACGGTAATCGCTCAACATTTTATGATTTCATTGACAATTGTGACCTTGCGCAATCATTAGTACAAGACGATAGTAAGGATAAGTATATTTTATTGACATTTATTAAAAGCAAAATTTTGGGACATGCCAGAGTTCACATTAGGAATACGGAATTTGATTCATGGGAGGACCTAAGATTACACCTTGTCGAAACATATTCCGACAAACGATCTCATGCACAGTGGCAACTGGAACTGAGTCTATGTAGGCAACCTCATAACCAACCCGTATCAGCTTATGCACTTAAAGTAGTAAATTGTTTGGTCAGATTAACAAATAGCCTTGACTCTACACTAACTACCGTTGAAAGACCAGCTAACGTAAAATTGTTACGAAAACAAGCCTTATATATTTTTTTAACAGGACTTCAAAAGGACTTAAATTTAATCGTAAAAGCTCAAAGACCACAAACACTTGAAGACGCAATTAGTTTAGCACAAGCTGAGGAACGAGAACAACAAGCAAGAAACGAACTTGACTCTTTTTCACACAGGTCGTCACATAAAACTTCAAATATAGTACATACTTCAAAAAACCAAAATACACCTAAAACATATTCTGTAAATGTTCAAACACCAAAGCAATGTCAATACTGTAAACAATCAGGACATACTATAGAGGAACTTGTATGCTTTGTTTTATAAACAGCAATTCGAAAAACAGTCGCAACAATCGAAAAAACCATTTCAACAAAATCAATCTGCCGCTTCAAATCGACCGACTTTTATAAATCAATCGCATGATAAAACATCTTTTGATAACCCGCAAAGGCATTTTCGACAAAAATAACATCGACGTGATCAACGAAACATCAATTTTCCTAAACACGCAATTACCCAATAAAATATTATTTTAATAAACAAAACAATAAACAAAATCAAAACGATGATATTTCAAAAAACGAGTAAACCTCCCAGGTGACTGTCGTGGTCAGGGAGAACAATGGAATAAAATCGGCAAAAAAAACAATCAAATTACACATACAATAGGAAGTACAATATTGATGAGTTCCCTAATGTTTTTTATGTCCATTTACCAATACAACAAGTAGACGTCATGAAAGAATATGTATTTCTTGTAGATACTGGAAGCACTATAACTAAAATTCTTCAATCTAAAATACGTTATCAAGACTTAATAAACGTTCAAAATACTAGAGTATTACTGTACAAGGAATTACTAATGATTCCCTACATACAATAGGAACTTGTGATTTGAAAATTCTTATAAATCATGAGGCTTTAAATCATTCTTTTAAAGTAGTTGATGACAAAACAACTTCCTTAACATCCGATGATGTTACTAGGGAATGATTTCTTACGAATGCATAATTGCCAAATAGACTATAATACAAATACTCTTCTAATAAATAATACACACGTTCTGCACTTAGAATCAGAAGGAATACAACCCCATGTATCAACTGTTTTAATGCCAAGGACTGGAAATGTCATAAGTACTTCCTTAACTAACCCCGAACTCCAGCAAGGCATAATACCAAAAACAAAACTCATGGATGGAGTATTACCAAGGCAATGTAAATACTGTAAACAATCAGGACATACCATAGAGGAATGTCGTGCTTTGTTTTACAAACAGCAATTCCAAAAACAGTCTCAACAATCGAAAAAACCATTTCAACGAAATCAATATGCTACTTCATATCGACAGACTTTTATAAATGAATCGCAACCTAAAACATCTTTTGAAAACCCGCAACGACATTATCAACATCAACAACAAAATCGACATGATCAGCGAAACACCACTTTTCCTATAACACGAACTTATCCGATAAAATATCATTCTAATGAACAAAACAAAATTAAATATTATTCTAATGAACAAAATAAAAATGTTGATATTTCAAAAAACGAGTAAACCTCCCAAATGACTGTCGTGCTCAATGAGAACAATGGACTAAAATCGGCAGACAAAACAATGAGATTACACGTAAAATAGGAAATGCAAGGATTGATGATTTTAATAATGTTTTTTATGTCCATTTACCAATACAACAAGTAGACGTCATGAAAGAATATGTATTTCTTGTAGATACTGGAAGCACTATAACTAAAATTCTTCAATCTAAAATACGTTATCAAGACTTAATAAACTTTCAAGATACTGTTTCTGTATACGGAATTACTCATGATCCACTACATACAGTAGGAACTTGTGATTTGAAAATTCTTATAAATCATGAGGCTCTAACTCATTATTTTAAAGTAGTTGATGACAAAACAACTTCCTTAACATCCGACGGTGTTCTAGGGAATGATTTCTTACAAACGCATAATTGCCAAATAGACTATAATACAAATACTCTTCTAATAAATAATACACACGTTCTGCACGTAGAATCAGAAGGGACACAACGTCATATATAAACTGTTTTAATGCCAAGAACTGAAACTGTCATAAATATTTCCATAACTAACCCCGAACCCCAGCAAGGCATAATACCAAAAAACAAAACTCATGGATGGAGTTTATTTAGCTTCGTCAATAGTGAAGAGTTAATCCAGATTCTGCAGCATTAACAACAATACTTAACACTACTGATGACAGATATTTTCTTCCAAATATTAAATTAGCAATAGAACCACTACCAATATTTGAACAATCAACAAATAAAAACAATTTTGTAGGCAACATAAGAACAAAATCTTATGCCCTTGACCGGATCGAAGATTAAATACCTAGTTACGACTTGACCATTTAAATTCAGAAGAAAAAGAATCAATATTACAAATTTGTGCAGAGTTTAATTCTGTATTTCAATTAGATGGTGACAAAATACCTGAAACCAGCATAATTAATTCATAGAATGCCATTTGGACTCAAAAATGCACCCGCTACATTTCAACGACTCATGAATACAGTACTCTCAGGTTTTAAAAGGCAATAAATGTTTTGTTTACATGGACGATATTGTAATTTACGGCTCAGATTTAAATAATCACAATGGAAAATTAAAGGAAGCTTTAAAACGATTACAGCTTAGCAATTTACGATTAAAGCCAGACAAATGTGAATTTTTAAAGAAAGAAGTAATATTTTTAGGTCATAAAATAACGGAACATGGTGTAAAACCAAACCCAGATCGAATTACAGCAGGAAGCAATTTTCCGATTCCTGAAAATGTAAAAGAAGTTCAATCATTTCTAGGACTTTGAAATTATTATAGACGTTTTATAAATAACTTTGCATTAATCGCAAAACCACTATCCGACCTAACTAAAAAACACATGCCATTCCAATGGACAGAGAAGGAACAAATAGCTTTTGAAACATTAAAACAAAAATTAGTATCAGAACCAATTTTACAATATCCAGATTTTACCAAACCTTTTATTTTGACAACAGACGCATCATCGTATGCTATTTCCGGAGTCTATCACAAGGAGAATTACCAAACGATTTACCTGTAGCTTTTGCTTCACGAGTTTTAAATTCAGCAGAACGAAATTATGCAACGATCGAAAAGGAGTTATAAGCAATTACTTGGGCAACTAAACATTTTCGACCCTATCTTTATGGAAGAAAGTATCTTTATAATATATACAGATCATAAACTTCTCACATATTTATTTAATGTAAAAGATCCCGGTTCTCGACTAATAAAATTTATATTAAAATTGGAAAAATATGATTGAGCCTTTGTACGCTCCAAAGCTTCCTATTGCTGTGAGGTTTGGGGAGCTGCAGCCAAAAACACACATTGACAAAATAGGCCGCATTCAAGCAGCGGCTCTCCGTACATGCCTTGGATGCCTGAGCACCACTCCTACCTCTGCTATGAAAGTGGAACTGGGTGTTGAGCCTATTGAAATATATATCAGAAGGCAAATGTGGACCAAATACTTAAGAATACAGTCATCAACGCCTAACCATCCCCTACACATCGTGATAAATGCAAGCAGTAACATCAGAAACTCATTCACGTGTCAAATTAAGTCCATGGCCTCCATGTTAATGTGTGGCGTTCCTGAAACCATCCCAGTGATATATGATGACAGACCAGGCATATGGAATGGAGTGGAGATTGTTATGGAACTACCAAACCGGATAACGAAAAACAACCACCCAGCAATCTTGAAAAGTGAAGCATTGTCCATGATAAATGAGCTTTATGATCGCCATATCAAGATATTCACTGACGGCTCAGTGGATATTGAAGGAAAAGTTGCGGGTGCCGGTTACTTTAATGAAACAACTGGTGATAGGTACTATGTGCCAGCAAACTCATTGTCCAGTATGGACGCAGAATTACTAGCTATAAATGCAGCGCTTACAAGTTGTTTATCATTGAAAGTATCGCAGATGTGTGTCTTAATGGACTCCAAAAGTGCTCTGCAGGCTATCTTGAACTCCGAACTTACGGCATATGCTTTTCGTATCATGGAAATTAGACGCCTGCTTCGTGAACTACAGAGCCATAGATGTGAGATTACTTTGCAGTGGGTACCATCTCATTGTGACGTATACGGAAATGAGGTTGCGGACCAAATAGCGAAAGCAGCCTACAGATGAGAAGAGGGTTTCATTGCTTCACTGTAGGAACCAAAGCAACAAATATTTCTATAAAGCCTGGTCGGACAAATGGAATCAGTCAACCATTGGGAGACACCTACACAAGATTCAACCCCTACTAACTGACGGGAACTTATATAAAGGGGTGCAAAGACAACTAGCATCTTTTGCAGCAAGAGCTAGAATTGGTCACATAGTTACGCAGAAGTACCTATTCCGCTTCAACCTTACTGATTCGTCGCACTGTGCATTATGCGAAGACGATGAAGAGGATCTGGAGCACATTCTTCTGCGTTGCAGCTATCCAATTCTTTCACATGACCTACTAAGAGCAGAAGTCAATGATTTTGAGGACATCCTTAAAAGTAAAAAACACTGGCAGCTTGCTTGTGCCGCGTACATTGGACACCGGGCCATCGGCTATGATTGATGCTGGACGCCCGTTCTAAGAAGTAAGAAGTAAGTAAGAAGAATATGATTACATAATTAAATATAAACCAGGAAAACATAACACGAATGCAGACGCTTTAAGTAGAACTCTGCCTAAAGTTAATGAAACCCCTGAAGATGGTAATACTTCCGAAACTCCTGCTTCGTGTTACAATCAAAATGTTCAGAATAAAACTTTAACCTATGACACCTTCCTACAAGATTATCAATCAAAATTAATCATAAATTCAAACGTACGAGTAAGTGAATGATAATATTTTACATTGTAAAGATAACATTGGAATAACTATTCCGGAAGATCTAACAGTTTTACCCAATACGCTTTGTTATCAGCTTCAAGACGGAACAAACAATTGATCACAATTACACAAACTTCTACCCCAGATAGGAGATATCGCAATAATACAGTATGGCAACAAAATGCTTGTTTTATCTCATTACAAAACTAACTGTAACAGATAAAATACAATAAAAGGACTTATTTTCGACATTGTTGACGTTAAAGCATTGTTTACAAAAGGAACATTTCAGCTCAATAACTTTGCCTAGACTCTGAACAAGGGATGGATTATTTTATACCAAAGTACGTGCAATGCTACGATACATATTCCAACGAACTAACATACAACTCAATATATGTTTAAATACCCAATTATTTCCACAACCAGAAGACATTCCAACAATAATAGAAGAATTTCATTCTTCCCCATATAGTGGACACTTTGGAATTCATAAAATGTACAAAAAACTTAAACAATATTATTATTGGCCGACTTATTATTATTCAAACTTGTACCTCATGCCAGCAGAATAAATTAATTAGAAAAAAGAGTAAACAACCAATGATAATAACGGATACAGCAGAACAAAGTTTTGCATTACACATTGTAGGACCTCTTGCATTGACAGAATCAGGCAATAGGTATATACTTACCATTCAAGACAACCTTACCAAATTTTCTCAAGCATATCCAATACCGAATCAAGAAACAGAAACTATAGCAAGAACATTTGTGAATAACTTTATATGTAACTTTGGACTACCACAACATATTTTAACAGACGAAGGAACCAACTTTACATCTAATTTGTTCAAGTCAGTATATAAATTGTTTAAATTAAAGCATATACAGACAACAGCATATCATCCAGAATCAAATGGCGCTCTCGAACGCACTCACCATACCTTAATAGAATATCTACGACATTATATAAATAAAAAACAAACAGATTGGGATCAATGGATACCTATGGCAATATTTGCGTAAAACACTACGCCACATTCAACAACCAAATACACACCACATGAATTAGTATACGGATTTCTCCCAAGATTACCTACATCAGTAACGCAAAACCCCGAGTTTCGATATTCTTATGATGATTACATATCAGACTTAAAAATGAAATTAAATACGTCATATAAAACAGCAAAGGAGAACATTAAAAATACAAAGGAAAATAGTAAACAATACTATGATAGGAATACACATACTACAGACTACGACATCGGTGATTTAGTTTATTTGCTAAACGAAACGTCACAACCATCCACATCAAAGAAGTTAAATCCCCAATATACAAAGGGCCTTATGAAATAATATCAATTGACTCCCCGGTAAATGTAACCTTAAAATGTAATAGACGAAATGTGAAGGTACATAAAAATAGAATTAAACATGCATATGTTCCAGGATACTGTTCACCATGAACATGAGAGCAGATATTGATACTGAATGCAATGGATGTTACACCATTAATCCTCTGGATACGTCACCAGGCATATATTTCGAAAATATAGATAAAATAAAATTCTATTCACATACATGGAAATTAATAACCTACCTTAACATCACTGCATTAGAAACGAAGCTTTATATTTTTGAACAAATATTACAACAAACAATACTACTTTGACAATACTAACATTAACCAAACAACTTGAACAAAATGATTTCAAATCAGTCGTGTAAAACTTCTTCAAATAATAGTAATGTCTTTTCGTTTTTATACAAAACAAAAATTCAAAACAATCTTTTATAAAAGGTTAATAGTTTCAGGTTTTAGTCACGTTATTTTTGTTTACTAATCAGACCCCCCCCCCCCCATAGATCCACATTGTGAGTGTTATTTTGCACGTCCAAATTTCCTCCAAGCTCGTCGCATATCTGGGCGTGTTACGAGATTGGGAAAGGTGATCACGAGGGAATTGAGTTTTTGGAACTTGTCAAAACTTTAAGTCGTGAAGTGAATAGAGTGACACGAGGGACCAAGTCCAGGTAGTCGTCCGACACAATGGAATATCTACAAGAGAACAAAGCATTCTTTCACCCTAAATAAACTTTGCTAATTCTCTGTGTTATAGGTTAAGAAAGCTTTTTTAACTGAAAGCAGGGGAGGTAATGTCCACAAATAACTGTTGTACAAGTCTATAACATATTTCTACAATAGGTCTATTTTAGGTACACGTATTTTAAAATAGATAAATATTTATACAGACATTTATCATTTTAATTGCATTTTCTCCGAGTTAAGAACAGTTGTAGATAACGAATAACATTATTTACCAATAAATACTCATTTCTCCTAGGGTTTGGGTAAGTTATGTTGATGATATTTTTGCAGTCTTTAATAAAAAACACAGCATAAACGATTTTTGTAACGTACTTAATAGATTTCATAAAAACATAACTTTAACCGTAGAAATTGGTGGCTGGAACCTCTCTCCTCTCATAGGCCCAAAAGGGCTTTACGGAGCACGAGGGATCCTTAAAACACAATTTCGTGGTCCAGTCTGTAATCGATGATGCTAGGCTGAGGAGGAAACGAACAGTTATTGGGCTTTCTAACGCTTCTGGCTCGATCCTGTACGAGGGGTCCCTAAAACACAATATTGTGGTCCAGTCTGTAATCAATGATGCTAGGCTGAGGAGGAAGCGAACCGTTATTAGCCTTTCTAACGCTTTTGGCTCGATTCTGCACGAGGGTTCCCTAAAACACAATATTGTGCTCCAGTCTGTAATCAATGATGCTAGGCTGAGGAGGAAGCGAACCGTTATTAGCCTTTCTAACGCTTTTGGCTCGATCCTGCACGAGGATTCCCTAAAACACAATTTCGTGGTCCAGTCTGTAATCGATGGTGCTAGGCTGAGGAGGAAGCGAACAGTTATTGGCCTTTCTAACGCTTTTGGGTCGATCCCGCATGCTGCCGCATGAGACCCTCCCCCCTTAAGCAATTCAGTCCCATGAGTATTTACAATTTCAGTTTATAATTCTATGTAGATGCCGTGAAAATACACAAGAGAGACAGAAATACAGTCATACTCACAAGAAAGATTGAATAAAGCCACTAATTCTTTAACAATTGGCAACAAGGAAAATTAAAGAGGTTAGAAGAAGTTTTGGTATCTCAGAGTCAACCTTACGAAAGCAACTTACAGTATTTTGAACAAACCATCAATAGAACCCCTTTGGGCGTAGACCAACATTTTCGACACTAGTCGAAGTGAACTTAAAGGAGTATGTATATCCTTTAAATCTCTTGTAAGATGAAAGATGGCGGGGTAGAAGGAATGGGGCTGCATCAAATGATCAACGTTCCAACTACACACACGAGTTTCAAACGAACAACATTTACATCGGGTCCAACTAATCAACAGCCTAAACGTGCAACACACGGATTTGTATCGCCTTGCCACTCTGCAGGCGCTCACAGTCCGATTTGAAACGTGTTACAAGTTCTATTTACGACTACAGTTTATATGGTATATTTAGTAATCCTTCAAAGCAATAAAATGTATCTTTTTCAATCCTTTATTTATACCGTAACTGGTAACACAACAGACTGGTTTGAAAGGTTTTTTACGTAATGTTCTAGATTTGAGAACGTACTGACCATTAAATAACAAACGAAGAAAGTTCTCGTTGTTTTTTTCACTCAATTCTATTATTACTTATACTTGTAAAATATAAATATTGTCAATACCTATATAATAATTAAAAAAGAATATATAATTACTTAAATAGACCTAATATTAGAGGAGAAGTTATAGAAATGTCTTTTCTAATTATATAAAAGATAATTTCGTAATTAAATTTTAATATTGCCCTTTGTTTATTGTCCTTTGTTAGGCATTTATTCAAGTAAACATTTTTATTTCACTAATTTCCCTTAATACCTATATTTGTAAAATATAATTATTGTCAATAACTAATTATCAATTTAAAAACAATATATAATTACTTAAATAGACCTAATATTAGAAAAAGTTATAGAAATTTATTTTCCAATAATATAAAAGTTCATTTACAAATTAAATTTTAATATTGTTCTTTTTTAATCATTTATTTAAGTAAAAATTTAAAAAACCTAAATTCTATAAACTAAAATGTATCTTTTGCTCAATCCCTTACTTCTTTAGTAACTGGTAATGCAACTGGTTTAAAAGGTTTTTTACAAATTATTTTAGATTTAACAACGTACTGACAATAAAATTTCATTTTCAGGGTTCCAGTTGAAGTATCCGGAAGGCTTGGGTTCAACTCGCTAAAGTCAGCGATGTATAGGGCACGCCGTATGGCACAAAATGTGGTTGTTCCGCAGTGTGTTGTCGAATATGGATTCATGGTGGAGGGGAATGTGCGTTTTAGCAAATCTATTGGCAACAAGGACTTTTATAGAGGAAGTGTGGTGCAGCAGTTATATTTGCGTCTGAACATTTCCTCCGATTGCTCCCTGTTGCACATGGACGCAACATTCAAAGTTGTACCAAATGTTCCTACATGCCACCAGCTGTTTACAATTATGGCGATCCATTACGATCACGTAAGTGTTAACATTTTTATTATAAAAAAATTATAAGAAATTTACAAAATGTATAATAACTATGAAAAGATATTTTGCAAATTATTACCTATTCATATTCATGTTGTTAACAGTATAATAAATTCTGTGCTGTTGTTATACTCACTTACCTGTTTGGTAAATATACTGGCCCAATCATAACAAAGTTTAAAAATATATCATTACAATTAATATAGTTATTTTACAAAGTATTGCCCATTCATATTAATGTTATTAAGAAAATAATAAATTCTGTGCTCATGTTATAAACACTTACCTTCATATACCAAATACTAAATACATAACGTTTTATAACTTTTATTCCTTTCCTGTTATAAGCGTTCGCATGGAGAAAAGAACCCATGAGGCCTATGACAATATTTTTAATTTTATTGAAAATATTGTTCCAGGCCTTAAGTCGAGAACAGTTATAACAGATTTCGAGAGAGCGCTACAAGGATCTGTCAGGGCTGCATTTCCTGAAGCACAGCTGGTTGGATGCTGGTTCCATGTAGCAAATCTAAGTAGCCCATTTTATAACTTAGTACATGCAATAATATAACTTGCGATTAGACATTCTATTAATATATTTTGTTAATAATATTCACTCACATTTATTCTGCTCCTTATATATATATATATATATATATATATATATATATATATATATATATATATATATATATATGTGTGTGTGTGTGTGTGTGTGTGTGTCTGTGTGTTATTTTATTAATATACTAATTAATTAATTAATAATACATAATTGTAATATATATCTATATATTGTAATATTTTTATATAATTTTGAATAATTTAAATAATTTCTTTATAATAAAACAAATTTTAATAATAATAATCCATAGAAAACAATAAGTTGCTGGGCGCTTAAATTAATCTTTGTTAAATTTAGTTTGTGATTATTTCAGTTTATTATTTTTCTTCAATACACTTTTTCTATTATCTTAATTTAGTTAAATATCACAAGACTTTTTCTCCCAGGTTATTCGGTTTTTATTAATTATTACAAATCTATTGAGCACTTGTGGTTACAAATTAAAAAATTGGTTTATGCAATTAATGCTCTAATAAATTTTATAAAAGAAATTCCTAGGCCTACAGTTATTAAATTTGAAAATAATATTAAAATGTTTTTGTTTTATATAAAACATTACAATATATTTTTTTTATCGTGGTGGTATTTAGCGTTTTCCATTATTCTTCCGTATCACTGACTTTATAATGTTATTATTGTTAATTGTTAACAATTGTTCCACCACCAAGTTCAATATTAACTCTCTCTCTCTCTCTCTCTCTCTCTCTCTCTCTCTATATATATATATATATATATATATATATATATATATATATATATATATATATGATATACAGTACATATATATTTATAGAAATTTTTCAATGATTTGATTGTCATAAATCAAATTACGAGACCAATTAAGGAATTAACATTTTTTGAGGTGTCAATTCTGTATATCATCATGACACAGATAATTGAAAAAGGGTATTATCAAAGTTGCTTGTAATGAGCTTGGTAGTTCACTGATTAAAAGATAAGTAAATATTTTGTAAATATGTAAATACTCTTTAACTTACTTAAATTTTATTACAATTCTTTTATATTGCAGGCAATGTACAAGAAGGCACGTTCCTTTGGTCTGGCCAACCAACTTTTTACAAATGTAAATGTCCAGAAGGTTGTGCGGATGTGCATAAGCCTTCCCCTGTTGCCAGGCAACAAAATACAGGAAGGCTATGACTACGTTGTTCAACAGGAGAGTTGAACAACGTAATTGAAAACATGCGACGGTTCCTCAACTACGTTCTTCGCACTTGGATTCATTCGTTAAGAAGATGGTCTCAAAGATGCTCTGCAAAGGCTATTAGGAGCAAAGACACTGCCTCTGCAAGCTATATCATCGCTCCGTTGTATTCCTCTATACAAAACTTGTTAAGATTCTATCAAGGATGTCCTTGGTAGGATATACGTACTCGCCAGAGACTTCTGACTGCGGTGCTGATGGAGTATCACATAGCAGGGGGACCCTCTTCTCGACAGATGAACTGAGAAAAAAAATACAGTTTTGCCAGGAAAACAAAACTCAATTTGTTTTTATGCTCATGTGTTCAGGATTGGGAATGCATTGTGAAAGAGACTTCCAGTTAGCCAGTATTGTGTGTCATAACTCTGAGAATGGCTACTTTGTAGCCGAAATGTACACCAGGTGAGAGTAAAATTATTCCAAATAATTAAAGAGTTCCTTAAGGAACTAAAGCCACCAATACTGAGGAGCTCACTGTTTTCTTTAGGGCACAATGATACTCTCTGGGGCAACAAGTAGACAAGGAATCAACAGTTAAATATTTGAGGAGGGACCAAATACTGATCTGACATCTGCATCACCAGCCAAAGCACCATTGGCCCCAAGGGAATCATCTTGTGTCTTAAAGAAAGGGTTAGGCACTTGACGAAGACTATTGGCTATTAGGAAGCGCTTAATAAGGGAGGGAGAAAACATCTGTTGCTTTTGAAAACAATAAATATTTTCAGAAAGTGTTTGAATTGTTGGAGTTAATGTATTGAGTTATAAATTGAAATAGTTTCAAGTGTCCATACCTAGACCAGCTAGTCTAACAATAACTGTAAAAACAAGCAATACAAAACAAATATAATTAAAAAAAGAAGGTTAACAAAGAAAAATTTTATTTTAGTTACCCTAGACCTAGTTACCGCACTATTTATGATATTGTGTAATAACCATGGTTATAGTTTAAGGTTGTACAATGGAGGTTTCGACTACAACCAGATGAGGAAAACATTCATATACATCTTTGAGAAATATATGTTTATGTATTGGAAAGTTGGTGCAGTGCCAAGGCGTGCTAGATATCGAACATGAAGATTCTCAGTTCGAATCCGGCTGAACCCCATAAATTTTATAATTTAATTATTGAAAAATATATATGAAATATATATTTTTATTTGAAAAAAAACCTGTATTAACATCAATACTGCATCAATTTAATGTATTGTCATCCACTTTAGGTTTACAAAAATGTATTAGAACTTGAGTGGATGAATAAAAACGTATTTTATTACGATTGAAAATTTGTACAAGATATATATCAGGAGAGTGTGAGCGAATAGAAGGAATTTAATAAAGTCAATTCTTTAGCGACCGAGTATTTAATCTTATGAAATAAATACCTGATAAAAGGTTTGAAATAAATTAAATAACTAGTCTTCGACAGATTCCTGATTATATATTCCTAAATGGTAAATTAAAAAAATGTTAAGAAACACGTTAATAACAACTTTCCGTTTTATTAAAAAGTCACTCTAGAGCTTTAATATTAAAGTCTTATTTTACATCTAGAATAAAATTCTAATTTTTAAATCTACAAACATCCCGTAACGTCGTCGCAACCATTGGAATAGACAAGGAACAGTGTTTGCTCGGAAGTACAAAATTCGTACTTTAACTTACCCTCATACACTCGCTATTAACAAGCATTCGACAGAAACCAGTGCTGGGTTACGTGGCAAGTAACGGTCGGTTACACGTTTAACGATTGTTTAATGATTTAACCGGCGTCTGGAGGGTCACAGTCTTTTTCACATTATTGTCCACGCGTTGGAATCGAGTAACAATTCAATTTTACGGTGTGAAATAAACAAGCGGATGTTTAACTTATTGTAGACGATGTTTCTAAGCGGACGGAAGTTTAAACGAACCAAACGTGTTCAAAAGTGTACTGCAAAAAGTGCATTAAACGTTTCGTATGAATAGTCATTGAAGTTTATATTTATAAGGCGTTATTTTAAACGCTTCGTATGAATAGTCATTGAAGTTTATATTTATAAGGCGTTATTTTAAACGTTTCGTATGAATAGTCATTGAAGTTTATATTTATAAGGCGTTATTTTAAACGTTTCGTATGAATAGTCATTGAAGTTTATATTTAGAAGGCGTTATTTTAAACGTTTCGTATGAATAGTCATTGAAGTTTATATTTATAAGGCGTTATTTTAAACGTTTCGTATGAATAGTCATTGAAGTTTATATTTAGAAGGCGTTATTTTAAACGTTACGTATGAATAGTCATTGAAGTTTATATTTAGAAGGCGTTATTTTAAACGTTTCGTATGAATAGTCATTGAAGTTTATATTTATAAGGCGTTATTTTAAACGTTTCGTATGAATAGCCATTGAAGTTTATATTTAGAAGGCGTTATTTTAAACGTTTCGTATGAATAGTCATTGAAGTTTATATTTATAAGGCGTTATTTTAAACGTTTCGTATGAATAGTCATTGAAGTTTATATTTATAAGGCGTTATTTTAAACGTTTCGTATGAATAGCCATTGAAGTTTATACTTATAAGGCGTTATTTTAAACGCTTCGTATGTAGGTAAATTTTGCTAATGTCAGTTTACTATTTTTCAATACAAGAACGAGACGAAAAACATTATTATTTTAGAAGGCTAAAAATTATTTATTTTAACACATTTTTAAAACATTTTAATTTTGTACTGTCGTTTGTTTTCGTTGTTCAGCCAGTATGACTCCTATCGACTACAAAGGCCTGCGAAAACAGGTAGGTTAATGTTATTAGAGACATAACCCGGTGGTAGAGCTTATAAAGGAAATCCGTATTATTGCGTCAAGTGGGCAGGGCCATGTATCTGAAATTGATTCTAAATCAAGGTAATAAAGAGCTGTCTACCAGTTAAATCCCTTGTAAGATGAAAGATGGAGGGGTAGAAGGAATAATGTACGAAAATGGAAATTAAATAATGGTCCCTCTTGCATCACGTGGACAGGGTAGCTTAGCCGAGGAAGATGAAAATGGTTACTTACACTTCACATCTACTCGCTTTCAAGCCGGGTAAAGAGAGGTACCCAGTTTCATTTTTATCGACGATGTTTTTGTTTCAAACAACAACAAAATTCTATTTTCCAGTATTAGTCTATTTTTGCCTTTAAAACACTTCTACTGGTAGTCGTCAGAAATCAATAAAATTAGTTTTTTTATAAGAAACATAATCTTTGATTACCTTCCACAAATTATATATATAGTCTACCATCTAAACAACTTTTATTTCGTTACTAAAGCAATGATCGATTCAATTGTCTTGAGTTGTCAGATATTCGTATCATAAATTCTTGATAATGCTTAAATTTGCGAATGTGGATCGAATTTTTGCAAAATTACGTCAAGTCACAGAGCTGTACTTGCTGACTTGTTTTCCTTTGTTACGCAGATAACCAACACACCAGGATTTCTTTGCATGTCCCGCCATTCTTTTCTAACGTTGAACTAGTGTAGTTATTCGAAGCGTGGGGTTCAATCTTTTATGTAATGATGAAAATTGTTTGCGTTTATTTCAATTGTTAATGAGAACGACAGTCATGGGAATTCAGATATATTGCCAAGGTTAGCAATGTGCCCCCTCAAACATCTTCAGACGGCGATTGTGAGGTGTTTCACCGCGATAACTGGACCTAGTTAAATAAAGATTGTTAGGCTTTCAATCGATCCTACAGTCTTACGATACTTGAGTTTTTTTTAAAGTAAAGATAGTCTAGCGAGGTAAATACAGCACAGTTAAAAGCTGGTCAAGAGAGGAAAACTGATGTGGTAAGGTAAAATAAGCCCAGAAAGGAAAATATCCTCTAGTGAGGTAAAGATGGCATACCGAGGGAAAGCTGACGTAGTGAGGTAAATATCATCTAGTGAGGCGAAAGTGGCTAGGTAGGTCTAGGAAAATTCAGCAATTGGACTAAATCCTCAATAATTAGGTTGAATGAATTATTTCACATGTGTAGGTAGTATTTTCAAACGCCCCGTGTATGATTAAATGCCATTATAAAATTAAACATTCAAGCAAAATTGGCGTAATGACAGCTAGCTATGGGCTCTGCCAAAGACAGTAGCATCCAGATGGTACAAAGCTTGCAAAACAAGGAATTACGAAATATACTCTGTAACATTCCCAATCACATCCTGGGCAGCGGTCTCTGCTGTTTGTAGTAAAGAGTAGCTTCAAGCGGATCTGGCAGCAAGACTATCATGGGTTACGGAGCATACGAAAAGCTAGTGAATGTAGGTAGCATAAGGTTAGGGAAATAAAACTCCTTGATAGTTCAGTCGTGTCTGGAAGGTTTAAACAGAGTAATCCACCGACCTAGAATATTCAATCGCTGTTTTCCCTCCTGATTTCCAATCGGCTCATTTCGAGATTCTGTGAAGTTTTATTGCCTCCTCGGTCCCTGACTCGTGCATGTGTGATTTCTTTCTAAGGGGTTTTTTCAAATCACATATTTACGAAGTCAAGCCACGTACATTAGACGAATTAAAGGAAGTAATCCGTTAACACATCACGAACATCGACAAAAACCTACTGGAGAGAGTGAAGCTCAAATTCGTCACAATATTCTGAAATACTGCAGGTAGAAATTTGAAGCGTGTGATGGGATGGCTTTAAGTTTAAATTCATAATATTGTTTGTTAGAAATAAGCTGAGCAAAGCCCCAGATGGTACTACAATTTTTAATAATAATAGCATGATATACAAAGTAAACACAGTAATGGGCAGTAAACTTGAATTTACGAAAGCTTCCTCTGTCTTTCAAAACATGAATTCTAAGTAAAAATGGTTTATTACTGAATTTAACATTAATAATAAAACGTTGAAATTTTTGAAATATAAATTTTACAGAAATACAGCAAAAACTACCTAAACACAAACAGTAGTCAAGGAGAAACGTATTGTCTTAAAAAATGTTTTTCAAGTTATAATTAACATTAATAAATGAATTTTATTTATTAATAAATAAATAAAAAGTAAACAGAATTTAGAATGAATGTTTTGAAGAAGATTGAATTTAGCTATTATCGCCTATTGGGAGATAATAGAAAGAGATGATTATGAGGTTATTATCGCATATTTTAAAAATAATTTAGGCTAAAATCTGAAAGTAAAATTAAAGACTTAAAATATGAAACTAAACAGTGCAGACAAAAGAAGAGTTAATAAACAAAACGGATGATAATTATAGAAATATAAATTAAACAAGAAAATTAAAAATTAACAGTAAACACCTAATATTTAACTACATTTGCATAATTAGTACAAAAGCTATAGTTTCGTTATAAAAAATAAAACGTCAACTATTGAAGAACAATAAAATTTATATAATTTAAACCTAAAAACTATACTAACACACAATAAAAATATTAATGTTCTATAACTAATACATGCATTAATTATAACGGTGATTACTTGCACATATTATTAATTACGTCTTTAAGCCCATATTGATATTTCTAGACGTAGATAAATTCAAATCTCAGGGCTAACAAAAAATGCAGCCGGGGCTAATTTTAAAGTATTATTTACCTCAGGGATTGTTATATCTTGCCCTTTCCAATTTCCGCCAAATTTAATTGTTTGATCAACAAATCAATCGGCAGCCATTGCTATCGCAAACAAGCTTGTGAAGAGACTAAACCAGGAGATACCTCTGTTCGAGGCTAACTTATAATTTGCATCAGTGAATAATGCCCGAGCTATGTAAATACTGATTCATGTATAATGCATGAGCAATGGCGACCGGCTCGCCGGTTATTAGCAATCCGAAAACTGGCTTTCTTTATATCACGGCGCACTTTCTTTTGTAAATTTTTAATTTTGGAATTTGCTAAATTAAATAAAGGGATCCCTGATTCGTTGGCATTGGGTGCTTTATTCAAACTTTTACGAGCCTTACTCGCGAATGGGTAATCTAATGTAAAGCCCTGCTCGGATGCTGTCCCAGACGGCGATAGAATGCAAGATTATGGTGTGTTTACGCGAAGAAGAATATGCAGCTTCGTGATTCCACCTGAAGCAGGAATATTTATTTTGTTAAATGTGAAATAATTCTTACATTTTATTCTTTATACAACTCTTTACGCAAAATTAATCTAATAGAAGTCAAAATATTTAGGTAAAAAATTAAAATTCTTTATTTAAACATATCTTGTTTGGCGAGGTGCATATGGTTCCTTGTGAGCCTATATGTGAAGGTTTACACATTTAAATTGAAATGGACATAAGGTATTAAATAAATGAAAAAGTTGTTTGTGGTATAGACGTTTTTTTCTTTAAATTAAACTATCCTGTTAGTTTATTTTTAAAAGTATATATAAAATAGAAACATATGGCTATAAAAGAGCGGCGAAATAGCTTCTTAAGAAATGTCTGAGGGAGAAAATAAAGACAAAATAGAAAAGTAATTGAGTCACATACTAAAAAAGTCTAATTTATATTAAGTATTTTCTATAAAAGTTATTTTTAAATGTTCTATAGTTACGTTAGTTTAACTATCGATTTTAAACTTTTTCAGAAATTTATGCCTAATTTTTTCAAGTTCAAAGCGAGTTTTTATATTTTGTTTGTAAACTTATTGAATCTTTAAACAGCTGGAACTTGACCAAGTAAGGTAAAACTTATCATTGGACAGCTTTTTTTAAAAATTAATAATGCATAATATGTTTCTTTAAGTAAAAGACAAAATGTTTATGTTCTTCAAAATATTTCAAACAGAATTTGTCAGGAATGTTCCCATACGCGTGAATGTGTATTTTGTGTCCCTGGCGACAAACCAATAAGGTTCTCATCGCCATTACATATTCTAATACTACCCTAAATCTAGTACTTACAGCTAAATTACTGCTACAAAGTAAAGGATTAAACACTTAACCTTGATATGTTGAAACTAATAAAAGAAAAATAGTCATATTAAAGAGTAATATCTGGTTATGATCAAGTCGTATATTGTAAGCCGAGTACTCAAATGCCCATCGTGGTACCCCAGTCAGATCAGTCTTCATCTGTCCAAATATTACCCAAATATTAAGTTTAATTTAATATTTAAATATATATATATATATATATATATATATATATATATATATATATATACATACATATAATATATATATATATATATATATATATATATATATATATATACACACACATATATATATATATATATATATATATATATATATATTTTAAAACAACACAGGTTATTCAAATACAAGAATATTTATTATTTTATATCCTTGGATATAAAATAATAAATATTCTTGTATTTGAATAACCTGTGTTGTTTTAAATTATTAAACAAGAAAACGTATTTTATATTTATATATATATATATATATATATATATATATATATATATAATATTTAATATTTTATTTAAATATTAAGTTTAATTTAAGCACATACAACCTTCCTTTAAATTCCTTCAAGATTTGTTATTAGAATACAGGGGGGGGGGGGGCGGAGAGCCCTTCTCTTTGTGCAAGTGAGCTACTCTATACTTGGGTACCACAAGATTTCAACCTGACCTTGAGTTATAAACCTACATTAAAATTCTCAATCTTTTTAAGTTTTGCGTAGACGATAGCGTCAAACCGTCTTAAACACAACAATCGATAGCAAAATGTTTCAGTTTGATAGTGACTGGAGTATAGTTATTTGGATACGTGGCTGTTGCACGAATTGTCCAATGTGCCAGACCAAATAGCAGCACGTTTTAAACATTTTGGGTGTAAGGGAAAAACCAATAGAGTCCAAAAACCGAAAATGCCAGATTAGGATGGCAATGAATAGCTTAAGAGTTCATATTTTAACATGACAAAACGTTCAGGGGAACAACCAACCCAGTCACTTGTTATTGCAGCAAATGTACAGACAAGGTGTGGCGCATGCGCAAACAGGTGTTTTTATCATTGTGAGTTATGCTCTACGTGTTACGTATTTAAAATATGTAAGATAGACTCATTTCTTTTATTTTAAACCTGCCGCCAAAGTCAGGCAAAGCTTACCTGTGATAAGGTTTTATCTGCAGTTTGAACGGCAGAGCAAGTTAGACCTTTACGGAGTGTAGACCGATACACTACTACGTTTTATTATATTTTTATACTTATTCAATCTCCGTACCTTAGGTACTAGTGTAAGTTAATGCAACTATTTATTTAATTTTAAACTGAATGTGACCAGTGCGTGGAATAGGAACAAGTTTTCTGGCCAGAAATCGCTTATCTAATACGCGAGTGCGATAAATGTGTGTATTCCATGGTGCACGTAAGTACAGAATATTAATTTATATAATTATAATAATTATTGGTCCTCCGATCAAACAAATTTGGTCCTCCGGGCCGGATCTTAAGCCTTAAGCCCTATATAAAAAAAACGAAATACAAAAACAAAATTTATTTCTACAATTTCTACAAGTTTTTTCAAACTTTGTTTGTGCATGCAAACACTGGAAAACTAGTTTCATGTCTCAGTATATGAAACACCTGATGTACTTCTCTCATCTTTGTTTGGATTTGGCGTGCATTAATATGTTGTTTTAAATTAATTGTAAACTTTTATGAAAAGTGATTTCAGTTGTTTATAGAAGGTTATCTCATTGAGTCTACGTCGATTTGTTGACTACTTATGCTTATTTATTTCTCCGTTAAACATATACGCTCATAGGCCTAATCTCTTTAAAACATTTTGTAATTTAAAAATTAAAGCAGTTATCTCATCTTCTACTATAAAACCATCATTTAATCATGGCAAAATCTTTGGCAGTTATTAAATGAAAGAAAGACAATGTATTTAATCAAATTCAAGAGACTTTTGATCTAACAAAAAAAAAATCTGATAAGCCAATCTTGCAAAAATTGTTGGTACGCGCTAAATCTATAAATAGGCTTCGTGAAGAATTTTCTGATATTTTAGACATTTATCATGAACTAGAAATACAGTCTAACCCGAATTTTCAACCCAACTACGCTCCTCTTAACAGCGTCAACGAGTTAGTCGATTATATTAATTCTTCCGTATATTCGATAGAAAGTAAGATGTCATCAACAAGGCCTAAAAGTGAAATAGTTACTCCTCAGATACATACACGACTGCCTAAGCTTGAACTCAAGCATTTCGATGGTGAACTTCTCGAATGGATGTCATTCATTAATATATTTAACGCTAGCATTCATTAAAATGCATCGTTACCTGCAGTTTCTAAGCTTCAATATTTATTGAGCGTTATCTCAGGAGAACCGCTAATTTTAATTAAATCTCTCCCTATTTCTGACGCTAACTATATAGTGGCCTATGACTTATTAAAAGAAAGATATTCGCCGAGGCGGTTAGTTACTTTACACCTCAATCAAATTTTAGATTTGCCCTCGGTAAACAACACGCCTAAACAAATGAAAAATTTTGTAAATTTGTACTCAGAAAATATACAAGCTCTTAAAGGTCTTGACATCGATGTCACTAGTAAAAATCCTTTGTTATCTGCTATGCTTTTACGAAAAATGGATAGTGAACTTAGGAACTATTTTGAAAACTTCCGTTCATCAAATGTTACTGAAGAGAGAGTTGACTCCACTACAATACCTGATGCAGCGGAAATTATTAAGTTTTTAAATAAAGAATGTAATGAAGTTGAAGATGCCAATCATCATTCTCCTTTCACCTCGAAACCCTCCTCGTCAGGTTCACGCACCCCCTCTTGTTTGCAAAATAAATACTTTAATCAAAAGGTATCACTGATGTCCTACAATTATGGAGAAGGCTCCTCCATTATAAGTTAAATCTCATCCATGCTTTATATGCAATAAAATTGACCATAAGGTATATTCGTGTACGGACTTCAAGAGTAAGGACACCAAATCCCGTCTCAAAATTGTAAAGGAAAAGGGGCGTTGCACCACATGCTTAGGTACTCACCATCTTAACGACTGTAGGTCAAAGTATAGTTGATACAAATACCACAAAAATCATCATACATTATTACATTTTGAAAATTACTCTACGCTGCAACAGACCACACTTCAAACTTCGCGTCAAGACTCTCCGACACTTCAACATGAAATAACCCCTTCTCCAATCACTATGACCTGTCAAGAAAAGCAGAATACGTCTCAAATCTCTAATACTGTTCTCTTAGGCACTCTACTTGTTAAGCTTACCTCGTCTAACTGTATTACTCATGTATTTCGTGCTCTTGTTGACTCTGGCAGTCAATCTTGTTTTCTCACCGAGCGTGCTGCTCAATTATTGTGTGCTCCTCGTACTAAGACCACTCATAGTGGTAGGATAGTCTCAGATACCCTTACGCTCAAAAGGTCTCACCTCAGTTTCTGTTGAAACTCTTGGGGGCAAGGTTATTTCAATTAATGAAAGATTTTTAATATTGGAAAAAATATGTATTAAACTACCAAGCACACAAGTAGACTCTGAAGTTCTTTCCAAGGTTCGTCCTTATGTTTTAGCAGACCCTACGTTTCACTTGCCAGGAGGCATAGACGTTCTTCTTGGTGTTGCTTTATTTCCACTCATACTTACTCAAGAAGCTTACAACCTCGGACCTGGTTTACCCAGGCTAATAGGCACACGCTTTGGCTTTTTAGTAATGGGTAACGCAACATGTCTATCTGGCAGTGACCTTCATAGTAACTCCAGTTCTCAATTATCAACTACACTTCTAGTTGTCAACGACATTGACCTTCACTACTCACTACAAAGGTTTTGGCACCAGGAAGAACCCCCTGCTGTGTCTAAGCTTCCTCAAGAAGATACATTATGTGAAGAACACTTTCTCACCACTCGAACTCGGGACCAGATATTGCGTCCGACTACCATTCAAGACTGAACATCCTCCTCTGGGTCAATCTCGTTTAAATGCAGAAAAAAGACTGCACTCTCTATATACTGATTTTATGGCTGACTACTTAGTTTCTGGTCACATGATATACGCTCATAATACTGATCTAACTGTACTTCATTACTTCCTTCCTCACCATGGTGTTTTAAAGGAGTCTAGCAGCACAACTCGTTTTCGTACTGTTTTTGATGGTAGTTCTGAAACCTCTAATGGTATTTCTCTTAATAATATTTTATTAACAGGCAAAAAGATGCAAACGAACATTTGCGATTTATTACTAAATTTTCAGATTCATAACGTTGTTTTTTCTTGTGACATTCGTCAAATGTATAGACAGGTAAAAATGCACCCTGATGACCAGTGCTATCAGATGATCTTATGGAGTTAAAGTCCAGATCAGCCCTCTTTAATCTTCTAGCTCACGACAGTGACTTACGGAGTGAATTGTTCACCGTATCTTGCCATTAAAACCTTTCATCAGCTCGTTGCAGACGAAGGTGACTCCTATCCTGTAGCTGCAAATATTCTACGCACGCAGACGTTCGTAGATAACATCATCTCTGGAGCTGACTCTGAAGAAAAGGCTTTGAGCCTCCGTAAGCAACTCATCTCGCTCCTGGCTCGCGGAGGCTTTGCACTACGCAAATGGACATCTAACTCCAGTCAACTGCTGCAAGATCTTCCTGATGCTCATTTAGAGACCCCTGTATTCCTTCAAGGCAGTAAACAACCACTTTTCACTATATTAGGTCTTCACTGGTCACACTCTACCGATACGTTTACCTATAATTTGAATTTTCCTCACAATTCCAGGAATAAGCGTCAAATTCTCTTTATCATTGCCCAGATTTACGACCCTTGTGGCTTTCTCTCACCCATTGTTATGTGGGCCAAACGTTTTATGCAACTACTCTGGATCAAAGGATTGAACTGGGATGAACCACTTCCATCTGAACAATTGAAATTATGGCAAACCTTTACAGACTCGGCTAATACTCTACGAGAAATTGTAATTCCTCGTGCATTACGAATAACACACTCGAGAAACTTTGAGTTACACGGTTTCTCAGATGCTTCTGAGAACGGTTATGCCGCCGTCGTTTATTTCAGATGCCAACTTAGCGACGACTCTGTGTTAATTCGGCAAGTAATATCGAAGACTCGGGTAGCCCCTCTGAAAAGGCTCACGGTACCTCGATTAGAGCTAAGTGCAGCTCATTTACTCGCCCAACTAGTGGGATATGTTATCTCTCTTTTTGAAAAAAGGGTGAAATTTTCTTCTGTATTTCTATGGTGTGATTCGACAGTAACACTGACATGGTTACAAACACCTCTTCATCGATTGAAGACGTTTGTTGCCAACCGGGTAGCCCAAATACAAGAATTAGTGCCTTCTCATACTGGAGACACGTAGCGAGTGAAGATAACCCTGCTGATTGCGCGTCGCGTGGGTTACTTCCTAAAGATTTACCACAGCACTCATTATGGTGTAACAAAAATCTAATGATAACTGGTCTGTATCTCATTTTATGCCTGCAAAACTTACTGACACAGGAGAAGAGAAACCCATTTCACCTATATCTCTCATATCAACTCCTCCTCATGAATGGGAGCTCCTCACTCAGTTTTCTCACTTTAGCCGACTCCAGCGTGTGATGGCTTATATTTTGCGATTTACACATAACGCTCGTCATTCAAGAAAGCTCGCTGGTCCTCTCAACACTGGAAATTAGAGCGTCAAGACTAGCAATTTTCAAGATGGTTCAAGAATCAGCTTTCAGAGACAACATCGTTGCCATGAAGAAGGATCCAACTACACCTGCCTCGTCACAACTCCGCCGACTCTCTCCTTTTCTCGACAAGGATGATATCCTACGAGTGGGAGGACGTCTCAACGCTTTAAAACTTCCTACGGATGTGCAACATCCTGTGATTTTGCCCAAACGACTGCATGTCGTCAACCTTCTTATTGATTTTTATCATCGAAAATACTTAAACTCGGGCGCTCAATTGATTCAATCACTTCTTGCACAGGATGTGTGGATACTCTCGGCCCGAAGTGTAATACGCTCTCGCATTTTTCAATGTGTTGTATGTTTTCGACACAAGCCTCACAATAAACCTCCGCTCATGGGTGATTTACCAAAAGCAAGATTAACTCCTTCTCGTCCGTTTCTCAACACAGGAAATGACTACGGAGGTCCTTTTAACATCAAAATGCACAATTTGCGCTCGATTCGCTTGACAAAAGCATATATTTGTATCTTTGTTTGCCTTGTGACAAGGTCTGTACACATTGAAGTAGTATCGGACCTGTCTACAGATGGGTTTATTGCCGCTCTCACACGACTTGTGTCTAGACGTGGTCTTTGCACAAATATTTATTCTTGCTGTGGAACGAATTTCGTTGGAGCGAATAATGCTTTACAAAATCTCATCATCTCTTCAGGCCGAACCCCTCTTGCTGAATTCTCATCACAACACAATATCAACTTTCATTTCAACCCGCCTGCAGCTCCTCATCAAGGTGGTCTTTGGGAAGCAGCCATCAAGAGTGCAAAACATCACCTCCGACGTGTCATCGGTGAACATATTTTAACTCTATGTGAATTTTCCACTCTCACAACTCAAGTAGAGGCTATATTGAATTCGATACCTCTCCACCTCTGTCAAACGACGTCTCAGACCTCACCCCGGGCCACTTCTTAATAGGATCTTCACTGGTTTCAGTTCCAGAAGAGGATCTTTTCAACGTTCCTGTCAACCGACTCAAGCACTGGCAGCTAATCAAGGCCTTTCACCAGCGTATTTGGAAGAGATGACATCCATACTCTTCACAACGGGGGAAGTGGAACGTGCCAGCTGTTAACCTGCGTTACATCGGACCTCGTGTTAGTGCATCAACCTGGACCACCTCTCGCATGGCCTCTGGCTAGGATAAGTAGTTTTTGATGGTGTAGTAAGAGTTGTTCATTTGAAGACAAAGCAGAGAACCTTGACAAGACCTGCTCACAAGGTTTTCCCTCTACCTCTACGCTCATAATGAACTTGCGCCATAGTGCGTTCAATTTTTGTAAAAGAGATATTTTTATTTTCATTTATGAACTTTTTATTTTTATAAACTCTCAAGATATTATATTTGTGTTAGTTCTCTTTGAATCTTAGGATTCAAGGCCCCCGGTATGTTACGTATTTAAAATATGTAATATAGACTCATTTCTTTTATTTTAAATCCGCCGCCAAAATCAGGCAAAGCTCACCTGTGGTAAGGTTTTTTCTGCAGTTTGAAAGGCAGAGCAAGTTAGACCTTTCCGGAGTGTAGACCAATACCCCTACGTTCTATTATATTTTTATACTTATTCAATCTCCGTACCTTAGGTACTAGTGTAAGTTAATGCAACTATTTATTTAATTTTAAACTGAATGTGACCAGTGCGTGGAATAGGAACAAGTTTTCTGGCCAGAAATCGCTTATCTAATATGCGAGTGCGATAAATGTGTGTATTCCATGGTGCACGTAAGTACAGAATATTAATTTATATAATTATAATAATTATTGTTCCTCCGATAGTGTTATTACCAAACACTATGCTTCCTAGTTGCTTGTTGGTTATGGTAGGTGTTTATATCAGTGCATTGTTAGTTCAAGTATTGTTTAAATATTCTAAATATTATTTTAAGTGAAAACGACGAAAAAACTTACAAAACCAGAAGGTTGACTGATGTCGCCAAGAAGCTTTGGGCTTTATTCTTGTGAAACTGGTGAAGATTGTCGATGTAAAAGGTTTGAATGCTTTATTCGTGTCTAATGACGAACAAAACACCTTTAATAAAACAGTTTAATGATATCGATCGTTAGGGGTGAACTGCCGCTCAAACATTTACCTAGCTGGTATAATATCAACATTTTGTGTATCAAGAAGGGGAGGCCTAGACAAGATGAATGTCAGTCCAAGCTGAATGATGGTTCGTATACATGCAAGGTTAGGGAGGTGCGAGAAGGATCTGCTGTTGAGATCTCTGTAACTTATGTTTCTAACGGTTTCTATCAATTTTTAGGATTAAGACTTTTACAACATAAAGAAGTCATTGTAACAGATAGGTCCCCCCAAAGGTAATTGAGGTAAACATTTCAATCAGCCACATAAACCTCCAGACACGACTAGAAAAGCAGCAAGAAATTAATTGGTTTAGATCCTTAAAAGGCCGCCAAGCCCACACTACAGGTTAAAGGACTGTAAGAAAATTAATTTTCCTACGGATAAAAGTCATTTAGAATGTTTTTAAACGCAAATGAAGGCTTAGAAATTTCTTTTGAGGTTTTTCGTCAAGATATTTGTGCCTGAATTTAATATAGCGTTTGTTTATTCCCTGACCGTGACATGTTGGTGTGATGAACAAAACTTAAAATTAAAGTTATTTTTGTTTTGTTAAAGAAGTTTTTTTCACTAAAACTGTTGAAGGTAAATTAATGTTGGGGAAGAATAAAAACGAGCTTGAAATTGAGAGAAAATTACGCTTAACAAACGCTAAGGCGTTTTACAAATTAAGTCAAAATAGAAGCGAGAAAATCAGCAGAAGTTTAAGCCATTGTCATTTAGTTTGGCAAAAACCTACCAACACCGTACTTAACAATAAGCGAAGTCCACTCCTATGTTTTTAATGTCTATATTCTAAACAATGGCGATGTCATTTTGTATATTTAAGACCGCACCATTACAAGAAAAGGACCTGATGATGTCGCTTCTTTCTTAAACCACTGCATAAAGAATTATTTAGGCAAACGAGTCGACAAAACAGATCACCCTCAGACACGACTTTATTTGTTACTCATAATCACGAGTAATGTTTCTTGATGGAAGAAACAGCATCTGTGATTTCCAGTGATTGCCAGACTTAAATAGATAAGTGGGAGGTTTTTGAAATCTTCTGAGCACTTATTAACTAAATTACTTTGGTAGGTCAACAGAGATGTCGTTGCAACCACCACTCTCTACCTTCAAAACTAACAGATTCGTTCGAATAACTAATGAAGCAATTAATTATTTATGATTTTGAGCAAAACTTAATTTTTAAAAAGCTCTCCTATTGTGTCCAGTGTCAGTAATGCCTATGATAACAAGTGCAGTCATAGATTCTATGCCAGTACCCTGGGTCCTAAATTTCCTCCTCGATATGAGCGCGACTGGATGGGCATCAGTCGACTACTCATAACACTGTACAGACCCCGAGACCCGTGGGATCCATGAAGTATTTTATCAAATGATAGACCCAAATATTTCATATTATCTGAGTATGTACCGTGGACAATCCCTACCAAGGACAGAAATAGCGGACCAGCAACCACGCTAAAGTCTTGGACGGAACATGCACACAGTATCATCGCAGATCACAGTTATTTCAACCCTTTCAGCAGCCGAACGGAAAACGCTTCTGATCAGCCACGAACCCCTACGTAAAGCTGTATGTGTACATGTGTGTGAAAATACTGTTATTATTTGATAAAGTGTATATCAGTATAAACGAGTGTATGTGAATTACGTGTAGCGTGACTTCCTATGTTTGTGACGGGCCTGCGGAGGATGACAAACCACTTTCAGAAGGTGGAGCGGGTAAGAGGATCGCCTGAGGGCAAGAAAAAATAGAAAGGTGGTAGAAAGAAAGCGACACAATTGTCACATACTTATGAGTATAAGATAAAAAATTATACATTATCCTAAACTTTGTAAAACATTTGTTTCTAGTAAAAATAATAAGTTTTACGTTACTGGTAACTTGAGTAATGAAAATCATTCAAGTAGAGGGCATTCCACTTTATAAACGTCTACTACACTTCTAAAACCTCAGCTACCTGGCTCTAATTTGTATGACAAAGTTAATGCAATAAGAGTGCAACATTATAACATTTACATTCAAGTAGAGGGCATTCCACTTTATAAACGTCTACTATACTTCTAAAACCTCAGCTACTTGGCTCTAATTTGTATGACAAAGTTAATGCAATAAGAGTGCAACATTATAACATTTACATTCAAGTAGAGGGCATTCCACTTTATAAACGTCTAATATACTTCTAAAACCTCAGCTACCTGGCTCTCTAATTTGTATGACAAAGTTAATGCAATAAGAGTGCAACATTATAACATTTACATTCAAGTAGAGGGCATTCCACTTTATAAACGTCTACTATACTTCTAAAACCTCAGCTACCTGAGTCTAATTTGTATGACAAAGTTAATGCAATAAGAGTGCAACATTATAACATTTTCATTCAAGTAGAGGGCATTCCACTTTATAAACGTCTAATATACTTCTAAAACCTCAGCTACCTGGCTCTAATTTGTATGACAAAGTTAATGCAATAAGAGTGCAATATTATAACATTTTCATTCAAGTAGAGGGCATTTCACTTTATAAACGTCTACTATACTTCTAAAACCTCAGCTACCTGACTCTAATTTGTATGACAAAATTAATGCAATAAGAGTGCAACATTATAACATTTACATTCAAGTAGAGGGCATTCCACTTTATAAACGTCTAATATACTTCTAAATCCTCAGCTACCTGGCTCTAATTTGTATGACAAAGTTAATGTAATAAGAGTGCAACATTATAACATTTACATTCAAGTAGAGGGCATTCCACTTTATAAACGTCTAATATACTTCTACAACCTCAGCTACTTGGCTCTAATTTGTTATGACAAAGTTAATGCAATAAAAGTGCAACATTATAACATTTACATTTAAGTAGAGGGCATTCCACTTTATAAACGTCTAATATACTTCTAAAACCTCAGCTACTTCGCTCTAATTTGTATGACAAAGTTAATGCAATAAGAGTGCAACATTATAACATTTACATTCAAGTAGAGGGCATTCCACTTTATAAACGTCTACTATACTTCTAAAACCTCAGCTACCTGACTCTAATTTGTATGAAAAAGTTAATGCAATAAGAGTGCAACATTATAACATTTTCATTCAAGTAGAGGGCATTTCACTTTATAAACGTCTACTATACTTCTAAAACCTCAGCTACCTGACTCTAATTTGTATGACAAAATTAATGCAATAAGAGTGCAACATTATAACATTTACATTCAAGTAGAGGGCATTCCACTTTATAAACGTCTAATATACTTCTAAATCCTCAGCTACCTGGCTCTAATTTGTATGACAAAGTTAATGTAATAAGAGTGCAACATTATAACATTTACATTCAAGTAGAGGGCATTCCACTTTATAAACGTCTAATATACTTCTAAAACCTCAGCTACTTGGCTCTAATTTGTTATGACAAAGTTAATGCAATAAAAGTGCAACATTATAACATTTACATTTAAGTAGAGGGCATTCCACTTTATAAACGTCTAATATACTTCTAAAACCTCAGCTACTTGGCTCTAATTTGTATGACAAAGTTAATGCAATAAGAGTGCAACATTATAACATTTACATTCAAGTAGAGGGCATTCCACTTTATAAACGTCTATTATACTTCTAAAACCTCAGCTATCTGGCTCTAATTGGTAGGACAAAGTTAATGTAATCAGAGTGTAACATTATAACATTTAGATTCAAGTAGAGGGCATTCCACTTTATAAACGTCTAATATACTTCTAAAACCTCAGCTACTTGGCTCTAATTTGTTATGACAAAGTTAATGCAATAAAAGTGCAACATTATAACATTTACATTTAAGTAGAGGGCATTCCACTTTATAAACGTCTAATATACTTCTAAAACCTCAGCTACTTCGCTCTAATTTGTATGACAAAGTTAATGCAATAAGAGTGCAACATTATAACATTTACATTCAAGTAGAGGGCATTCCACTTTATAAACGTCTACTATACTTCTAAAACCTCAGCTACCTGACTCTAATTTGTATGAAAAAGTTAATGCAATAAGAGTGCAACATTATAACATTTTCATTCAAGTAGAGGGCATTCCACTTTATAAACGTCTAATATACTTCTAAATCCTCAGCTACCTGGCTCTAATTTGTATGACAAAGTTAATGTAATAAGAGTGCAACATTATAACATTTACATTCAAGTAGAGGGCATTCCACTTTATAAACGTCTAATATACTTCTAAAACCTCAGCTACTTGGCTCTAATTTGTTATGACAAAGTTAATGCAATAAAAGTGCAACATTATAACATTTACATTTAAGTAGAGGGCATTCCACTTTATAAACGTCTAATATACTTCTAAAACCTCAGCTACTTGGCTCTAATTTGTATGACAAAGTTAATGCAATAAGAGTGCAACATTATAACATTTACATTCAAGTAGAGGGCATTCCACTTTATAAACGTCTATTATACTTCTAAAACCTCAGCTATCTGGCTCTAATTGGTAGGACAAAGTTAATGTAATCAGAGTGTAACATTATAACATTTAGATTCAAGTAGAGGGCGTTCACTTTATAAACGTCTACTTTACTTCTAAAACCTCAGCTACCTGGCTCTAATTTGTATGACATAGTTAATGCAATCAGAGTGCAACATTATAACATTTACGGGAAGCAGTATATTTATATTGCTCCGTTGATGGCACAATTTGTTACTGTATTCAATTTTAGGGCCTACTAAGCGGCAGTTTGTAACCCTGGTGTACGGCGTCGAGTCCTTATTCTTGCATTTAATGTAGCTATAAATGTCAGCAGTATGATCCATCGTAGATTTATGCAGAAACGGCGGGCATTCTGTGTCTTGTAATGATTTAATGCGGGGCATTCGTGGAAATGTTTTCGCCTCGTGCAGCGCGAGAAACAAACAAAAGGAGGAGGGAAGAGTATTATATTTACTTATACCTGTTTGGAAATAGTGAATATGTTCTTGTAACATATTGTAATGCAGTTCTGTGTAAAGTCTTTAACTGGAGTTACAGGGAAGAGGTACACACTAATCATTAAAGGCAATATATAATCTGTTGTAGCAGGCGGATTTTTTTTTGAAATTACTGTATCTTATGGCAGGGCTGACTGTAGTTATGCACGCAGATTAACTAATTCCAGAAGGCGAAGCAATGTAAGGCAAATAGTGCCTTTTGATTGGTCGTGTAGCTCCTTCCCCACTCCACCAACAACAAACTGTCAACATTGTGAATCGTGACACAGTGTTCAATGTTTATTATGGATTGCCTACCAGCAAATTATCAATATAAAACAATGGATGAAGGAATTCCTAGAATATATGGCTTAAATACAAAGGAATTGGCTCTCATTCAGTTCGGTGAATAAGACTATTAATCACTTAAACTAGTCTTCAACTATTGTTTAAGTGATCAATACAATAATATAGTAAAAATATGGTAAAAATATAGTCTTAGTAACGTTGGTTTCTTTGTTGTTGTTGTTGTTGTTAATTACTCAGTTTATTACGTAGAATACGATATCAACTTTTTCCGCTGAAAATACGGAAAGTTACTTTTTCACATTTTAAATGTTAGTCTGTAATGGCATGTAAGCCTATAGCGTCAAACGGGCGCGCAGTAGCTACAGCGCAATGCACTACGTCTAGATTTTGTCACGACTTGGTTTTATAGATTACTATATACCTATATTAAAATATACCTACGAAGTATCTAGTCAGGATAGATTTGGTTATAATTTTATTCAACATTACTATGTAGATAAATAGTAATTTTGTAGCTACTGCACTAAGTCTAGATTTTGTCAAGACTTGGTTTTATATATTACTATATTAAAATATACCTACGAAGTATACAGTCAGAATAGATCTGGTTATAATTTTATTCAGCATTACTATGTAGATAAATAGTCATTTTTTTTAAAATTATAACCAAAAGTTGCCTTACATTGCTTCGCCTTCTGGGATTAGTTAATATGCGTTTTGCACGGAGAAAATCTTTGGCTTCCCGTGACTCACGTGACACTGACACATCGGTATTTATACAATATTCAAAGCAAATCATGTGATTTCATACAACAGCTGATTTAATTATATATGTTACGCTTAAATTTGTCTACATTTACGGGAAGCAGTATATTTATATTGCTCCGTTGATGGCACAATTTGTTACTGTATTCAATTTTAGGGCCTACTAAGCGGCAGTTTGTAACCCTGGTGTACGGCGTCGAGTCCTTATTCTTGCATTTAATGTAGCTATAAATGTCAGCAGTATGATCCATCGTAGATTTATGCAGAAACGGCGGGCATTCTGTGTCTTGTAATGATTTAATGCGGGGCATTCGTGGAAATGTTTTCGCCTCGTGCAGCGCGAGAAACAAACAAAAGGAGGAGGGAAGTGTATTATATTTACTTCTACCTGTTTGGAAATAGTGAATATGTTCTTGTAACATATTGTAATGCAGTTCTGTGTAAAGTCTTTGACCGGAGTTACAGGGAAGAGGTACACACTAATCATTAAAGGCAATATATAATCTGTTGTAGCAGGCGGATTTTTTTTGAAATTACTGAATCTTATGGCAGGGCTGACTGTAGTTATGCACGCAGATTAACTAATTCCAGAAGGCGAAGCAATGTAAGGCAATAGTGCCTTTTGATTGGTCGTGTAGCTCCTTCCCCACTCCACCGACAACAAACTGTCAACATTGTGAATCGTGACACAGTGTTCAATGTTTATTATGGATTGCCTACCAGCAAATTATCAGTATAAAACAATGGATGAAGGAATTCTTCGAATATATGTCTTAAATACAAAGGAATTGGCTCTCATTCAGTTCGGTGAATAAGACTATTAATCACTTAAACTAGTCTTAAACTATTGTTTAAGCGATCAATACAATAATATAGTAAATATATAGTCTTAGTAACGTTGGTTTCTTTGTTGTTGTTGTTGTTGTTGTTAATTACTCAGTTTATTACGTTAAATACGAATATCAACTTTTCCCGCTGAAAATACGGAAAGTTACTTTTTCACATTTTAAATGTTAGTCTGTAATGGCATGTAAGCCTATAGCGTCAAACGGGCGCGCAGTAGCTACAGCGCAATGCACTACGTCTAGATTTTGTCACGACTTGGTTTTATAGATTACTATATACCTATATTAAAATATACCTACGAAGTATACAGTCAGAATAGATCTGGTTATAATTTTATTCAACATTACTATGTAGATAAATAGTAATTTTGTTTAAAATTATAACCAAAAGTTAAAGATTTAGATTTTTGTTGTTGGTGGAGTGGGAGAAGCTGCAAGACGAATCAAAAGGCAGTATTTGCCTTACATTGCTTCGCCTTCTGGGATTAGTTAATATGCGTTTTGCACGGAGAAAATATTTGGCTTCCCGTGACTCACTGACACTGACACATCGGTATTTATACAATATTCAAAGCAAATCATGTGATTTCATACGACAGCTGATTTAATTATATATGTTACGCTGTAGAACAGCTGTTTAAATACATAGGTTTTGTTACTTTATTTATTGTACATTATTAAGTTAAAATGTCAATATTAAATATTTTTATCAGTTAATAAATATATTATTTTATTTGTATTTCCATAAATCTTACTATGATTAATTCAATATAGCCATATAATTGTGTTATATTTTATTTTCGATTTTTTAAAGGAAAACTTTAGCGGGAACCCATGGAAATTAACGCTAACATAAACCATTATCATTGAGGCTTTGTATATACTAATTACAAAAAACAGGTTAATTTTTCCAATGTCACTTTTATCAATCTCGTTAAAACTTTCATGAAATACGAGTTTCAAACCAGAATAAAGAGAAATAAACTTCAAAAACGTTAGCTGCAAGCTTTCCCAATAAAAAAGCAATTTGCTTTGATTTGCATAAATATTTGCTGACCACAGCGCTCACTTGTAGCAAAGTTTACTATCATCGTCAGTCGTGGACCTAAGATTTTAATATCCATGATCTTGCTACAGGGCAAGCAAAAGTGGTCTTGTGGAATGAATCAGAAGAGGATCACAAGAAATAATTACATGCCTTTTGAAATGCATTTCAGAGCTCCCTCATAAATACAGTCATTCACAATGATGCTTACAGTTATAATGCTTTAAATAAAAACAAACATCATAAAATTTTAGTCTTAAATTTGTCTACATCCACACATAAAAACTGTGGATGATAGATTTTTGACCTATGAACATTCTTTATTGAGTGTGTTCAAGACTATACGCTTATTGGAAAAAAATAGCTATGTATGTGTCCTAGGCGATAGTTATGTTGTTTCTAAATAAATAGGAAATTCTCAGATGTGAAGATGAAGAACTGTAACTTGAAAGGCTTCGACGCAATGAATAATGCAGTAAAGGGTTTGGGGCTTCCTTGATACATACAAAATTGTGTGGAGCTTCCTTATAATCTCTTCTACAAAGAATCTACCAATGAAATGAAGCCTTTCTATTAGAATTTAATTTAAAAATTTGAAACTTTAAAAATTAACACACAGCAACGTAGTCGACCTGTGCGGAAATCAGTAAATATTCGAGGACTACGGCATTCTGATAAAAGATCAGTTCCAACTCCCAGCGAACAAATTTTTAATTTGTTTATTTATTATTTTTTTCCTGGCGAAAACTCAACTGTGGTTATCGTCGCCAATCACAAACTAACACAAAATGCAATATTATAAATAAACCAAAAATTACAGAACAAACAAAACTTGAGCAAAGCAGTAACATATAAAATTGATTATGTAACCATAAATAAATAACAATAAGAAAAACATAACAATAAATAACAAAAAAAAACACAATAAATCTATAACGTTAAAAAAAATTTGATTAGGAAATAAATAGAAATATTAAAAAAATAACAATAAAAAATATAAAACTATAAATAACAAGATAAAAACAACGAACAATATAACAGTAAATAAATAATAACAATATTTAAAACAATAATAGTCAACAATTTAACAATAAATAAATCTTAATACCACAATAACAAGAACATAAAATATATTAAATTGAAATAAAAAATAAACGCAGATAATAATTGAAAGAAATATAAGTATAAATATAAAAGCATATATATTTTAAATATTAAATTTTTAAAAATATGTTCAAGTGGTGTAAGAAAGCGATAACTCGCTCAATGGCCGAGGCATCGTCACTTAGCGCCACCGTCAAACTGCCTTTTGAATTAAAAAGGGCACGTATATTTGTTACACTAACACAATAAATTAAAATATGTTTATAGGTTATAATCCGATCACGAATAACTAAAACATTACTTGTAAATATTTTAACATTATTTCAATGCTTCCTACATAAATCCAATTGAATACAGGTAACTTATTAAAATATACATCTTTATTAATTTCCCATTATTAGTCGATAAAATTTATTCATATAAAAATCCATCGTATGAAGGTTGGCTTAAATTTTGTGAGGAAAATAAAAATATACAGTAGGGCTTTATGCATGACTGAGTATATCATTTTAACCATCATCATTATAATATTTATAGGCAAATGGGTACAAGTACAAACATCATCATCTTGAAAAGTATAAGTGACAATTACTAGACATAATGGCATAAATATATGTAACTAGTTTGATAAAAAATTACTAAAAAAACTACGAAATAAATTAATATTAATTTCTACTTTTATGCTCCTGATTTTTAATTGAAAGAAAGCTTTGAATGGCTTTTTGTCAAAAATGAGTTTTGGTCACTTTTAAGCCCCTCCATTAAGACCGCTTGGTGCAGGATATAGCGGAGATTGTGTCATCACGCTCGAGTAAGTGGGGTAAGTGAAAAAGAAAGACAAGGAAAAACAAACGGGATTAGGTAGAACTAGGAAATACCATGTGAAGTTACGCACGGTAAATTGTTATATGGCACCCATAGAATTTTATTTAAGAAAACATAATAGACCGTTTGTATAAACACTTTTTATAATCATCGTACACATAAAAATACAAGAAACTAACTTTAAATAATCTCGCCTACTGAAACAATCACTAGAGATTTTAGAACTCTGGTGTAAAGGATTCACTGTATGTAAAGGATTAAATTGCCTTTGACATTTTAAAACTAAAACCCAGTAAAACACATCTGCAGAAAGTAATTATAAACAGCAGGTAATTATGGAAACTTGTAAAACGTGAAACTTTTGCCCCGTAATAAAACAAAAGTTTGCTTTGCCTTTCTACAGATTGGAGCAAAGCGAGAATAGTCTGGGGACTTTGCTTGGAGCTTTGCTCAGGAAGGAAGTAGCTCCATATTAGCGGCTCAGACAATGTATAACTTTACTCCTCCAAGGATCAAAGTTATAATTCCCTGACAAAATGCATCCAAGTGGAGGTGGGGCGTTGAAAAGGAAAGGGGGAGACGGGATGTGACTAAAGGCTTTGTCTTTAAAAAATCTGGGTTACTGCTTCGTTATGATATTAAATGTCAACGTTTTAACAAAAAAAGTTAATTAAGTAAGTACAGCGTTCATTACATTATTAATTTACCCCTTTGTTTTTTTCTGTACTGAAAATATGTTGTAAGACAATCTAAGAGAATTTTAATTACGTAAATACATGAAACAGAACCGTCATGATTAACAGATTAACACTTAACATATCCCTCAAAGTCTAAGGAGCAGTAGAAAATTTCACTGAAATTTAATTGTCCAAATACAAATTGAAATTTGTTGGTTTGGGATTTCAATAGAAAAGGATTATGAATATAGTTAGAATTAAAGTAGGGACATAAAACCAGTGTTGGAGGTTGTAAGTGCAATATGTAGCAACCCTTGTGCAGGACGGGTACCTGAAGCAGACCTACTAATGCGGTTCTAAAAAGGCGTCTCCACGTTTCAGCGCCTTGCAGTGAGTAGGATAGACGACAAAAGGCAGGCTAAGGTAAGGGCAATATGCGGCAACCCTTGTGCAGGACAGGGTACCTGAAGGAGACCTACTTATGCGGTTCTAAAGAGGCGTCTCCACGTTTCAGCGCCTTGCAGTGAGTAGGATAGACGACAAAAGGCAGGCTAAGGTAAGGGCAATATGCGGCAACCCTTGTGAAGGACAGGGTACCTGAAGCAGACCTACTAATGCGGTTCTAAAGAGGCGTCTCCACGTTTCAGCGCCTTGTAGAGAGTAGGATAGACGACAAAAGGCAGGCTAAGGTAAGGGCAATATGTAGCAACCCTTGTGCAGGACAGGGTACCTGAAGCAGACCTACTAATGCGGTTCTAAAGAGGCGTCTCCACGTTTCAGCGCCTTGCAGTGAGTAGGATAGACGACAAAAGGCAGGCTAAGGTAAGGGCAATATGCGGCAACCCTTGTGCAGGACAGGGTACCTGAAGCAGACCTACTAATGCGGTTCTAAAGAGGCGTCTCCACGTTTCAGCGCCTTGTAGTGAGTAGGATAGACGACAAAAGGCAGGCTAAGGTAAGGGGAATATGCGGCAACCCTTGTGCAGGACAGGGTACCTGAAGCAGACCTACTAATGCGGTTCTAAAGAGGCGTCTCCACGTTTCAGCGCCTTGTAGTGAGTAGGATAGACGACAAAAGGCAGGCTAAGGTAAGGGCAATATGCGGCAACCCTTGTGCAGGACAGGGTACCTGAAGCAGACCTACTAATGCGGTTCTAAAGAGGCGTCTCCACGTTTCAGCGCCTTGTAGTGAGTAGGATAGATGAAAAAAGGCAGGCTAAGGTAAGGGCAATATGCGGCAACCCTTGTGCAGGACAGGGTACCTGAAGCAGACCTACTAATGCGGTTCTAAAGAGGCGTCTCCACGTTTCAGCGCCTTGTAGTGAGTAGGATAGATGAAAAAAGGCAGGCTAAGGTAAGGGCAATATGCGGCAACCCTTGTGCAGGACAGGGTACCTGAAGCAGACCTACTAATGCGGTTCTAAAGAGGCGTCTCCACGTTTCAGCGCCTTGTAGTGAGTAGGATAGACGACAAAAGGCAGGCTAAGGTAAGGGGAATATGCGGCAACCCTTGTGCAGGACAGGGTACCTGAAGCAGACCTACTAATGCGGTTCTAAAGAGGCGTCTCCACGTTTCAGCGCCTTGTAGTGAGTAGGATAGACGACAAAAGGCAGGCTAAGGTAAGGGCAATATGCGGCAACCCTTGTGCAGGACATTGTACCTGAAGCAGACCTACTAATGCGGTTCTAAAGAGGCGTCTCCACGTTTCAGCGCCTTGTAGTGAGTAGGATAGATGAAAAAAGGCAGGCTAAGGTAAGGGCAATATGCGGCAACCCTTGTGCAGGACAGGGTACCTGAAGCAGACCTACTAATGCGGTTCTAAAGAGGCGTCTCCACGTTTCAGCGCCTTGTAGTGAGTAGGATAGATGAAAAAAGGCAGGCTAAGGTAAGGGCAATATGCGGCAACCCTTGTGCAGGACAGGGTACCTGAAGCAGACCTACTAATGCGGTTCTAAAGAGGCGTCTCCACGTTTCAGCGCCTTGTAGTGAGTAGGATAGACGACAAAAGGCAGGCTAAGGTAAGGGGAATATGCGGCAACCCTTGTGCAGGACAGGGTACCTGAAGCAGACCTACTAATGCGGTTCTAAAGAGGCGTCTCCACGTTTCAGCGCCTTGTAGTGAGTAGGATAGACGACAAAAGGCAGGCTAAGGTAAGGGCAATATGCGGCAACCCTTGTGCAGGACAGGGTACCTGAAGCAGACCTACTAATGCGGTTCTAAAGAGGCGTCTCCACGTTTCAGCGCCTTGTAGTGAGTAGGATAGATGAAAAAAGGCAGGCTAAGGTAAGGGCAATATGCGGCAACCCTTGTGCAGGACAGGGTACCTGAAGCAGACCTACTAATGCGGTTCTAAAGAGGCGTCTCCACGTTTCAGCGCCTTGTAGTGAGTAGGATAGATGAAAAAAGGCAGGCTAAGGTAAGGGCAATATGCGGCAACCCTTGTGCAGGACAGGGTACCTGAAGCAGACCTACTAATGCGGTTCTAAAGAGGCGTCTCCACGTTTCAGCGCCTTGTAGTGAGTAGGATAGACGACAAAAGGCAGGCTAAGGTAAGGGGAATATGCGGCAACCCTTGTGCAGGACAGGGTACCTGAAGCAGACCTACTAATGCGGTTCTAAAGAGGCGTCTCCACGTTTCAGCGCCTTGTAGTGAGTAGGATAGACGACAAAAGGCAGGCTAAGGTAAGGGCAATATGCGGCAACCCTTGTGCAGGACAGGGTACCTGAAGCAGACCTACTAATGCGGTTCTAAAGAGGCGTCTCCACGTTTCAGCGCCTTGTAGTGAGTAGGATAGATGAAAAAAGGCAGGCTAAGGTAAGGGCAATATGCGGCAACCCTTGTGCAGGACAGGGTACCTGAAGCAGACCTACTAATGCGGTTCTAAAGAGGCGTCTCCACGTTTCAGCGCCTTGTAGTGAGTAGGATAGATGAAAAAAGGCAGGCTAAGGTAAGGGCAATATGCGGCAACCCTTGTGCAGGACAGGGTACCTGAAGCAGACCTACTAATGCGGTTCTAAAGAGGCGTCTCCACGTTTCAGCGCCTTGTAGTGAGTAGGATAGATGAAAAAAGGCAGGCTAAGGTAAGGGCAATATGTGGTAAAATATACATTATCCTAAACTGTGTAAAACATTTGTTTCTAGTAAAAATAATAAGTTTTACGTTACTGGTAACTTGAGTCATGAAAATCATTCAAGTAGAGGGCATTCCACTTTATAAACGTCTACTATACTTCTAAAACCTCAGCTACCTGACTCTAATTTGTATGACAAAGTTAATGCAATAAGAGTGCAACATTATAACATTTACATTGAAGTAGAGGGCATTCCACTTTATAAACGTCTAATATACTTCTAAAACTTCAGCTACCTGACTCTAATTTGTATGACAAAGTTAATGCAATAAGAGTGCAACATTATAACATTTACATTCAAGTAGAGGGCATTCCACTTTATAAACGTCTAATATACTTCTAAAACCTCAGCTATCTGGCTCTAATTTGTAGGACAAAGTTAATGCAATCAGAGTGTAACATTATAACATTTACATTCAAGTAGAGGGCATTCCACTTTATAAACGTCTACTATACTTCTAAAACCTCAGCTACCTGACTCTAATTTGTATGACAAAGTTAATGCAATAAGAGTGCAACATTATAACATTTACATTCAAGTAGAGGGCATTCCACTTTATAAACGTCTAATATACTTCTAAAACCTCAGCTACCTGGCTCTAATTTGTATGACAAAGTTAATGTAATAAGAGTGCAACATTATAACATTTTCATTCAAGTAGAGGGCATTCCACTTTATAAACGTCTAATATACTTCTAAAACCTCAGCTACCTGGCTCTAATTTGTATGACAAAGTTAATGCAATAAGAGTGCAACATTATAACATTTACATTCAAGTAGAGGGCATTCCACTTTATAAACGTCTAATATACTTCTAAAACCTCAGCTACCTGACTCTAATTTGTATGACAAAGTTAATGTAATAAGAGTGCAACATTATAACATTTACATTCAAATAGAGGGCATTCCACTTTATAAACGTCTAATATATTTCTTAAACCTCGGCTACTTGGCTCTAATTTGTATGACAAAGTTAATGCAATAAGAGTGTAACATTATAACATTTAGATTCAAGTAGAGGGCATTCCACTTTATAATCGTCTAATATACTTCTAAAACCTCAGCTATCTGGCTCTAATTTGTAGGACAAAGTTAATGCAATCAGAGTGTAACATTATAACATTTAGATTCAAGTAGAGGGCGTTCACTTTATAAACGTCTACTATACTTCTAAAACCTCAGCTACTTGGCTCTAATTTGTATGACAAAGTTAATGCAATAAAAGTGCAACATTATAACATTTACATTCAAGTAGAGGGCATTCCACTTTATAAACGTCTAATATACTTCTAAAACCTCAGCTACTTGGCTCTAATTTGTATGACAAAGTTAATGCAATAAGAGTGCAACATTATAACATTTACATTCAAGTAGAGGGCATTCCACTTTATAAACGTCTAATATACTTCTAAAACCTCAGCTATCTGGCTCTAATTTGTAGGACAAAGTTAATGCAATCAGAGTGTAACATTATAACATTTAGATTCAAGTAGAGGGCATTCCACTTTATAAACGTCTATTATACTTCTAAAACCTCAGCTATCTGGCTCTAATTGGTAGGACAAAGTTAATGTAATCAGAGTGTAACATTATAACATTTAGATTCAAGTAGAGGGCGTTCACTTTATAAACGTCTACTTTACTTCTAAAACCTCAGCTACCTGGCTCTAATTTGTATGACATAGTTAATGCAATCAGAGTGCAACATTATAACATTTACGGGAAGCAGTATATTTATATTGCTCCGTTGATGGCACAATTTGTTACTGTATTCAATTTTAGGGCCTACTAAGCGGCAGTTTGTAACCCTGGTGTACGGCGTCGAGTCCTTATTCTTGCATTTAATGTAGCTATAAATGTCAGCAGTATGATCCATCGTAGATTTATGCAGAAACGGCGGGCATTCTGTGTCTTGTAATGATTTAATGCGGGGCATTCGTGGAAATGTTTTCGCCTCGTGCAGCGCGAGAAACAAACAAAAGGAGGAGGGAAGAGTATTATATTTACTTCTACCTGTTTGGAAATAGTGAATATGTTCTTGTAACATATTGTAATGCAGTTCTGTGTAAAGTCTTTGACCGGAGTTACAGGGAAGAGGTACACACTAATCATTAAAGGCAATATATAATCTGTTGTAGCAGGCGGATTTTTTTTGAAATTACTGAATCTTATGGCAGGGCTGACTGTAGTTATGCACGCAGATTAACTAATTCCAGAAGGCGAAGCAATGTATGCAAAAAGTGCCTTTTGATTGGTCGTGTAGCTCCTTCCCCACTCCACCAACAACAAACTGTCAACATTGTGAATCGTGACACAGTGTTCAATGTTTATTATGGATTGCCTACCAGCAAATTATCAGTATAAAACAATGGATGAAGGAATTCTTAGAATATATGGCTTAAATACAAAGGAATTGGCTCTCATTCAGTTCGGTGAATAAGACTATTAATCACTTAAACTAGTCTTAAACTATTGTTTAAGTGATCAATACAATAATATAGTAAAAATATGGTAAAAATATAGTCTTAGTAACGTTGGTTTCTTTGTTGTTGTTGTTGTTGTTAATTACTCAGTTTATTACGTTGAATATGAATATCAACTTTTCCCGCTGAAAATACGGAAAGTTACTTTTTACATTTTAAATGTTAGTCTGTAATGGCATGTAAGCCTATAGCGTCAAACGGGCGCGCAGTAGCTACAGCGCAATGCACTACGTCTAGATTTTGTCACGACTTGGTTTTATAGATTACTATATACCTATATTAAAATATACCTACGAAGTATACAGTCAGAATAGATCTGGTTATAATTTTATTCAACATTACTATGTAGATAAATAGTAATTTTGTTTAAAATTATAACCAAAAGTTAAAGATTTAGATTTTTGTTGTTGGTGGAGTGGGAGAAGCTGCAAGACGAATCAAAAGGCAGTATTTGCCTTACATTGCTTCGCCTTCTGGGATTAGTTAATATGCGTTTTGCACGGAGAAAATATTTGGCTTCCCGTGACTCACTGACACTGACACATCGGTATTTATACAATATTCAAAGCAAATCATGTGATTTCATACGACAGCTGATTTAATTATATATGTTACGCTGTAGAACAGCTGTTTAAATACATAGGTTTTGTTACTTTATTTATTGTACATTATTAAGTTAAAATGTCAATATTAAATATTTTTATCAGTTAATAAATATATTAATTTATTTGTATTTCCATAAATCTTACTATGATTAATTCAATATAGCCATATTAATGTGTTATATTTTATTTTCGATTTTTTAAAGGAAAACTTTAGCGGGAACCCATGGAAATTAACGCTAACATAAACCATTATCATTGAGGCTTTGTATATACTAATTACAAAAAACAGGTTAATTTTTCCAATGTCACTTTTATCAATCTCGTTAAAACTTTCATGAAATACGAGTTTCAAACCAGAATAAAGAGAAATAAACTTCAAAAACGTTAGCTGCAAGCTTTCCCAATAAAAAAGCAATTTGCTTTGATTTGCATAAATCTTTGCTGACCACAGCGCTCACTTGTAGCAAAGTTCACTATCATCGTCAGTCGTGGACCTAAGATTTTAATATCCATGATCTTGCTACAGGGCAAGCAAAAGTGGTATTGTGGAATGAATCAGAAGAGGATCACAAGAAATAATTACATGCCTTTTGAAATGCATTTCAGAGCTCCCTCATAAATACAGTCATTCACAATGATGCTTACAGTTATAATGCTGGGGGGGGGGAAATAAAAACAAACATCATAAAATTTTAGTATTAAATTTGTCTACATCCACACATAAAAACTGTGGATGATAGATTTTTGACCTATGAACACTCTTTATTGAGTGTGTTCAAGACTATACGCTTATTGGAAAAAAATAGCTATGTATGTGTCCTAGGCGATAGTTATGCTGTTTCTAAATAAATAGGAAATTCTCAGATGTGAAGATGAAGAACTGTAACTTGAAAGGCTTCGACGCAATGAATAATGCAGTAAAGGGTTTGGGGCTTCCTTGATACATACAAAATTGTGTGGAGCTTCCTTATAATCTCTTCTACAAAGAATCTACCAATGAAATGAAGCCTTTCTATTAGAATTTAATTTAAAAATTTGAAAATTTAAAAATTAACACACAGCAACGTAGTCGACCTGTGCGGAAATCAGTAAATATTCGAGGACTACGGCATTCTGATAAAAGATCAGTTCCAACTCCCAGCAAACAAATTTTTAATTTGTTTATTTATTATTTTTTTCCTGGCGAAAACTCAACTGTGGTTATCGTCGCCAATCAAAAACTAACACAAAACGCAATATTATAAATAAACCAAAAATTACAGAACAAACAAAACTTGAGCAAAGCAGCAACATATAAAATTGATTATGTAACCATAAATAAATAACAATAAGAAAAACATAACAATAAATAACAAAAAAACACAATAAATCTATAACGTTAAAAAAAATTTGATTAGGAAATAAATAGAAATATTAAAAAAATAACAATAAAAAATATAAAACTATAAATAACAAGATAAAAACAACGAACAATATAACAGTAAATAAATAATAACAATATTTAAAACAATAATAGTCAACAATTAAACAATAAATAAATCTTAATACCACAATAACAAGAACATAAAATATATGAAATTGAAATAAAAAATAAACGCAGATAATAATTGAAAGAAATATAAGTATAAATATAAAAGCATATATATTTTAAATATTAAATTTTTAAAAATATGTTCAAGTGGTGTAAGAAAGCGATAACTCGCTCAATGGCCGAGGCATCGTCACTTAGCGCCACCGTCAAACTGCCTTTTGAATTAAAAAGGGCACGTATATTTGTTACACTAACACAATAAATTAAAATATGTTTATAGGTTACAATCCGATCACGAATAACTAAAACATTACTTGTAAATATTTTAACATTATTTCAATGCTTCCTACATAAATCCAATTGAATACAGGTAACTTATTAAAATATACATCTTTATTAATTTCCCATTATTAGTCGACAAAATTTATTCATATAAAAATCCATCGTATGAAGGTTGGCTTAAATTTTGTGAGAAAAATAAAAATATACAGTAGGGCTTTATGCATGACTGAGTATATCATTTTAACCATCATCATTATAATATTTATAGGCAAATGGGTACAAGTACAAACATCATCATCTTGAAAAGTATAAGTGACAATTACTAGACATAATGGCATAAATATATGTAACTAGTTTGATAAAAAATTACTAAAAAAACTACGAAATAATTAATATTTATTTCTACTTTTATGCTCCTGATTTTTAATTGAAAGAAAGCTTTGAATGGCTTTTTGTCAAAAATGAGTTTTGGTCACTTTTAAGCCCCTCCATTAAGACCGCTTGGTGCAGGATATAGCGGAGATTGTGTCATCACGCTCGGGTAAGTGGGGTCTGAAAAAGAAAGACAAGGAAAAACAAACGGGATTAGGTAGAACTAGGAAATACCATGTGAAGTTACGCACGGTAAATTGTTATATGGCACCCATAGAATTTTATCTAAGAAAACATAATAGACCGTTTGTATAAACACTTTTTATAATCATCGTACACATAAAAATACAAGAAACTAACTTTAAATAATCTCGCCTACTGAAACAATCACTAGAGATTTTAGAACTCTGGTGTAAAGGATTCACTGTATGTAAAGGATTAAACTGCCTTTGACATTTTAAAACTAAAACCCAGTAAAACACATCTGCAGAAAGTAATTATAAACAGCAGGTAATTATGGAAACTTGTAAAACGTGAAACTTTTGCCCCGTAATAAAACAAAAGTTTGCTTTGCCTTTCTACAGATTGAAGCAAAGCAAGAATAGTCTGGGGACTTTGCTTGGAGCTTTGCTCAGGAAGGAAGTAGCTCCATATTAGCGGCTCAGACAATGTATAACTTTACTCCTCCAAGGATCAAAGTTATAATTCCCTGACAAAATGCATCCAAGTGGAGGTGGGGTGTTGAAAAGGAAAGGGGGAGACGGGATGTGACTAAAGGCTTTGTCTTTAAAAAATCTGGGTTACTGCTTCGTTATGATATTAAATGTCAACGTTTTAACAAAAAAAGTTAATTAAGTAAGTACAGCGTTCATTACATTATTAATTTACCCCTTTGTTTTTTTTTGTACTAAAAATATGTTGTAAGACAATCTAAGAGAAATTTAATTACGTAAATACATGAAACAGAACCGTCATGATTAACAGATTAACACTTAACATATCCCTCAAAGTCTAAGGAGCAGTAGAAAATTTCACTGAAATTTAATTGTCCAAATACAAATTGAAATTTGTTAGTTTGGAATTTCAATAGAAAAGGATTATGAATATAGTTAGAATTAAAGTAGGGACATAAAACCACTGTTGGAGGTTGTAAGGGCAATATGTAGCAACCCTTGTGCAGGACAGGGTACCTGAAGCAGACCTACTAATGCGGTTCTAAAGAGGCGTCTCCACGTTTCAGCGCCTTGTAGTGAGTAGGATAGATGACAAAAGGCAGGCTAAGGTAAGGGCAATATGTGGCAACCCTTGTGCAGGACAGGGTACCTGAAGCAGACCTACTAATGCGGTTCTAAAGAGGCGTCTCCACGTTTCAGCGCCTTGTAGTGAGTAGGATAGATGACAAAAGGCAGGCTAAGGTAAGGGCAATATGTGGCAACCCTTGTGCAGGACAGGGTACCTGAAGCAGACCTACTAATGCGGTTCTAAAGAGGCGTCTCCACGTTTCAGCGCCTTGTAGTGAGTAGGATAGATGAAAAAAGGCAGGTTAAGGTAAGGGCAATATGTGGCAACCCTTGTGCAGGACAGGGTACCTGAAGCAGACCTACTAATGCGGTTCTAAAGAGGCGTCTCCACGTTTCAGGGCCTTGTAGTGAGTAGGATAGATGAAAAAAGGCAGGCTAAGGTAAGGGCATAATGCTATCTTAGTACTGAGAGTAGGAGAAAATTCCTGCGAACCATATTCTAGGCCGATCATTGATGTAGTGCTCGACGCGAGAGGGCAGGAGACATCCACCTGCTACCCTGATATTTATTAGTAATGTGTATAGAAATTAATTATTTGCTTGTTGCCAATAGTCAAATCATTAGTTTTTGTAACTTCATGATAAAACAGTGGAAAAGTCGATTGTTGACGTGTTCCTCATTACTGTTAATGAGAATAAAAAACTTAGAATTTATGGTTTTAAACTGAATTAAACATTAAAATATATTAAGAAAGTTTTCTTTTACACTTAGGTTCGAAAACACATTATTCAATTATATTTTATTATTTAAACTAAACCATATTTTATCTCTTTTAGATAAGTATATTATAATTAAGTATATTAAAGGCTTTGTCTGACTAAATTATAGCCTAACGTGTTTCAAAGTCACTGCAGTATTCTAATGGCATCTCAACCACTACGAACACGCATGCTCATAACGTCGAACGTGTCCCCGCACACGCGACCGGAATGCGTACATGCGCACTCAGTGTGGTCTCCAATCACATTTCCTGATATGTTTTTATTATGAACTAGCTGGTTGTTACATTGTTTATGGCACTAAACTCTGACATTAATGGTTCCATGTTCCGGTTTTATATTTTCGCGTCGTGCTTGGGTGTGTTGGAATTACTCGAGCCAGGTATTGTCTATATCTCCAGCAAGATAACGACGTTTTACTATCAATATAAAGTAAACGTTTTGCACAAACTTTACATCATAAGGGCAGTCTCTGTTCGCAAACAGTTATACAACGTTGAATATAGCGCTTTTATATTAAATTAGTTCCTTTGCTTGCTGGACAATTGTGATCTTAATTCCAGCAGTATGGGCTGGCAATTTATGTTTGGAGGGAAATGAGGTAACATTTTAAAATATACGAGGTTTTCTTTCTTTTCTTTTTAAAAGTTACAAATACTGTATAAATAAGTGAATAAACTTTATTAACCTTAGGATGGACGTACTGGGTTGAGACCCACAAGATTTTGTTTAGTCTAGAATTGAAGGTCAACATATGATAGAGAGATTTATGGTAGTCTGTAGCTTTCTGAAACATCCCATAGAGAGGATTGCTCCTGTTGTTAATAGCTCAGTGTTCACATGACATCGGTAGCAACTTGCTGTGGGTCCAACAGATCCAGCCCGTTTCGTTTGCGTTATCGTTTTTCTTTTTGATTTTCTTGAGTTTATATTTCAGTATCATTCTGGTTACTCAAAAGTGTAAAACCATACTTGATAATTCGTGTGAAGATTGTACAATAATTTTGTTTATATACTGTATATATTTGTGTGGTTTTGAACTATGGCTTGCGACAGAATTGACCGGAGCAGTGAAATTGAAAGGATTCTATTTGAAGATAGTGAAAGTGAATTTGATGGCTCGGATGGTGATCCAGATTTTGAAATCTAACAGTGAACATGATTCAGATAATGACTTTCAGATCGATGGCGAAGAGCAAGAAGAAGTGGGTGAGTAAATTGAATTCAATACTGATAATTCACAAAATGAAAGTGCACATTTACATAATGAAAGTTCAGCTGTAGAGAACTTCTCTTTCATCCCCTATAAGCAGGATTTGTGGGGGGGGGGGTGGAATAAAAACACTAGTTGGCTCAAGAGCCATCGCAGTTTGAGTACAAGAACAAGAGCTCATAATATTGTATCTCAACTTTTGCCAGGAAATGGTCGACAGGCTAAGAAAGTCCATGACCGACATGAAGCTTGGGTCTTTGTTTTTAAACAATAATATAATTGATTTGATTCCAATGTCAACTAACACCTTTATTAATCAATAAAATCTAATTATCGTGATGATCCAAATCTAGAAAGACCTACCACAATATTGTGAAATACAAACCTTCTTCCGTCTCCTGTATGTCGGTGGTGCTTTACATGGGAGTAAAATGAACCTGGAGGAATTCTGGAGAACTGATGGCATCGGAGTTGAAATATTTCGAGCTGGACTGTCCATTAGGCGATTTCAAATCCTTAGCAGGTATATTCGCTTTGATGGTGTTGAAACCAGTGGAATTAGGAATAGACAGGGCAACCTATCTACTCTTTATCTCCAACTGTAGCAAGTATTATTCAGTTTCAGAATGTACAACCCTAGATGAAACACTTGAACGTTTCAAGGGATGCTGTCGTACATACCCAGTAAGCCAAAAAAATATGGCATGCTTGAAAACCTACTACGCGGAAAATTTAGAAGTTTATTGTGACAAAAAACATGATTGCCCTCATTACTTAAACAACAAAGTCAAAGATGTTGTTGATAGGTTGGTTTACATCCTATGAGACTGCCAAAGAACTGCTTGAAAATGACCAACTGACAATTATAGGTACTTTAAGAAAAATAAACCTCAAATAAACCGTCGTTTATAGCAAGAACTGGAAAGATAAGATATTCTTACATGTTTTGCTTCTCAAACAACATGACCTTAAACTCTTTCATACGAAACAGTAATAAATGTGTATTATAATTGTCGATCATGCACCATGACAAGAAAATAGACCCAGAGACTAATGAAGTAAAGATTTTTTTTTAGGCGAAAAACCTATCAAGGTTATCATCGCCTAGCTAAAGTGTAATTTTAAAATAAATGTTACATAAATGAAACTAATCAAAATTAAGCAAAATAAAATAATTGTTTAGAACTAATTGTAACCATCCAAAACTATAAGAAACGAATATTATACAAAATTTAAATATTAATAAATAGATTCAAGTGGCGTAAGAAAGCGATAACACGGTCGATAGCCGTGACATCGTCCCTTAAAACCACCTTTAAACTACCTCGACGATCGTAACGTATATACAAATCACTCAACTCATCACAATCAAGCAGAATGTGCTTAATTGTGATGGTACTTCCACAAAACTGACATAGTAGTGGATCCTCATGTCGCATCAACCATCCATGCGTTAACAAAGAGTGACCGTTGCGAAGTCAAGTAACCACCACTTCCTCCCTACGATTCGAACGAACAGATGTCCTCCACGGTCGGACGGTATTTTTCATGTACCTCAACTTGTCTCTGTTTACATTTTGCCATTCTTCATTCCAAACAGAGAATAGTGTAGTTTTAACATTACATACAAAACTAATGCCATCACACGTTGTGTCGATGGCACCATACTTGTAGCTAATTTTGCACCTTCATCTGCTTTAGTGTTTCCGAATATTCCGCAGTGACCAGGCACCCTGAGAAATGACACCTCGTAATTGGAGCCTGTGTATTGAACACAAGATGTCTCCAAATAATGGGTTCTTAGTGTACATTTCCTGAATAGCCTGGAGAGCACTTTTGGAATCGGAACATACAAGATATTTAATAGATGTAGCAGACGGAATTGATCTTAAAGCTTGGAAAATTGCATAAAGTTCTGCAGTAAAACCGCTACAGGCTGAGGGCAATATGTAGGTGAAGGTTTGTCCTTCCATATAAAATGCACAACCTATCCCATTGTCCAGTTTTGAACCGTCTGTGAATATAGTCACAGTATGTTGGTGAGTTAGCTGTTTAAAAGAAACACAATACTGTATTAGAACAAATGTAGACACGATGACAATTAATTGTCCGTTATCTATGTGGTGTTGGTACAGCGCCATACAGCTGATCAGTAGAAATAATAGTCCTATAGCTAAGAATCCCCACGGCCTACCCTCACCCCAACGCTAAAAATAGACTCGGCAAACGTTTCGTGATGGTATTACCATCATACAGTACACTACTACTGTATAAGCCGGAAACCTGTCTTAGACGGAAAAAAATGCCGGCCCCAATGGATTCCGGCTTAAACAGGTTTCAATGTATTAGCTTTTATAATGCTACTAAAAGCGGCGTTGATGATGTTGATATGTGTGCCGAATATACACTTAGAAGAGCCACAAACACTAACTATTATGTTTATTTTATGCTTTGATGAACATAGCTGCTCTAAATGAGTATTGTGCTACAAGGAAACCAAAAACCTTATGTAAGAAGAGATTACATTAAGAGTTTAGGACGATTACCTCTTGTACTTCAAATGTCACTCTTAGCAGTAACAAGCAATTTATCTGGAGAAATACGTTCCCTAGCTCCAGACATTCCGGCATTCAATCTCTACAAAGACCTTAGTCAGGCAAAAGAGGAAGCTGTTACATATCTAAAGACAATTAGTCTAAGTATTTTTGCAAGCTATACAAAGTGTGGTTGTCACAAGCAGAGTTGTTGTGCTAGAACTGTAATTCAACATAAGAACTAGATGAGTATACAAGTAAGAAAATATTCCACTTTACATATCTTAAATAAAAAAGTAATTGAGTTTTTGAGATTTCTTATATTTTTGCTCTTCTACTCACTTATTAGCTTTTGAAAAAATACTTTATGTATCCAAATACATAATGTGTAAATTTTCTAACGTTTTTTTAATGATAATGTAATATTTTGCTCTAATCTTTCAGTTTTTAAAAAACAACTATCACCTCATATGTAATATATACAAACTAACTCAAATGTCACTCAATTTAAAAAAAAATGTTCACTCTTAACAAATTGTCACATTTTGTAGCAACAAATTTAGGTTGTAGTAGTGAAAATGTGATTTTTATATGGGTCTGTCAGACCCAGACAGTCCTTTAAAGTAACTGTTTTCACCTGCGCATCGTAGGGTTAGTAATGTGAATCTGTATTACAATGTAGAGTAAACAATTATCTGTGTAAAATAGCTTTCCATTTGAGTTTCACTTTTGATTTTTAGGAACATTTTTAATTACCTTATATAATTATTAAATTTAGTGTTACATGGTTTTCTTAAATTTATTATTTTTTTAAGTTAACATTTCAATGCTATTAAAGTATCCACTTGGTAATAAGGTTTAGTATAACTTATTAAAGATATGAGTTATTAACGGTTTTTTTAAAACGATTTTTTGAAGGTGGGGTTACAAAATACCTGAAATAGTAAATTTCAACATTGTTGTTACAAAGTTTTAAATGCCTTATTATAACCTTTAATATTTTTTCTGTGGTAAAAAGTTTAAAAATAACGTTTTGGTTCTATAAAACAACACTTGTTTAACATAATGTATATTTGTTACATACAAACTATTTTTCATCTTTTTTTATTTTGATGGTAATTCTTTACGAAAGATGATGTATTTATTATTTGTTGATTTCTTTTTACTATTTTTCTGGCGAAAAACCGATTTCGGTCACCGTCGCCAATCAAGAGTAGTTCCTAAAAGAAACCATTAAAATTAAAGTAAACTGTACAGACACTATAAATACACAATACTTGAGAAATATAGACAATATTTCTGCAATTATAATCCAGATAACTGGCATTTATTTATTTGGCAATTTCCTGTCTCTTGTATGACACAGGACTGAATTCATAGATCTGTTAAAAGAGTAGATAGTAAAGCTAATATAGTGTATGAATGAGAAAGGAATGTAAATTTAGGATTAAAGAAGGAGCATTAAAAGGTCTGGAAGAAATTATAGGAAGAGGGGCGTCTTAACCATTTGAGTCCAATGAACTTTGAATCACTACAAGTAGTTCAATATTTGAGTTGGTGTGACCGTTGTTTTAATAACAATCGTTTTATTAAAACAAAAATTTAAAAAATGAGATAGTTACAAAAATTCCATAGCGTTTATATTTTTGTAAATAATGATAAAAATTATTCCCCATAGCGAGGAACAATGATAAACTCTTTTACCGAGTGTTTTGGATTATCCTTTTATGGGGATATTATTAATTTTAATCTTTGAAAATATACAAGTTATGTTGTTTCTAAGATTAAAAAAAAATAATTCGTTTGAAATTAACATGGCCAAGCCAGATTAATTTCAAAATATTAATCCTATGAGAACGACCCATAAGACTGGTAAATACAAAAAATGTTTTAAACACTTGCAATATTAAATTATTAAACTTTAATCAATTATTTAAAATTTTAGCCATGTGTTTGCAAACTATGGCTGTTCATACAAAAGCGCAAACAGATTATAAGCGGAGTATTTGTGCAGTTGCAACAGTTCCGTATTAAAGCTGATTACACGAGCATTTGGCGCACCCTCCCCTGCACAATGGCAAACACTTGCTCCCCTCCTGTCACACTCCTGCATGTGCAGATCTACCGCCTAAAGTTATTTATTTTGCTGGAAAGTAACGCTCCTTGGATCCCGCCTTTTCTTACGATTACCCCTCACAAAGTATCGATTGCCGCGCGATTGTGGAACTTACACAAGCAATTCGGATATAACTTCGAGTGTGATTTAAACGTGGGGATGCGTTATTCTTTCTTCTCGAACGTGTTGCTTCAAACATTGAGATTTAAAATTAATCTGAAATACCAAACACTATTTTCTCCAAAAAAAAGAATAAAGAAATTCTGTAAATCAAGTAATTGATCTAGTAATTTGATACCTTATGGATTGGTATTATGGATTGTAGTTTTTGAGTTGTTCATCTTCAGGCTTTTTAAAGTAATATATATATATATACTTATTGATTATAGTTGGCGAAAACCACTACTCACTGATCTTTTTCAGCAGACGCGTTGCGCACCAGATCAGTGCATTGTTCAATAGTCTCTCCGCGTGAGTTACGGACAAGACTGCTGCTGTGAGCAACTCACCGCTAGTGTAATCAATAAATATATGTAATTTTTTTGTTTTACAGATGATAATATGTAATGTATAATTGCCTATGTAGAGATAATGAATGACTTATTTTCGTGTTATTCGGTCAGTCGGAAATAACTAAGAGAATCTACGATGCAAACTTAGTAGTTGGAATAAGGAAGAGAAAGAATAAGGAGATACACAATGGGATCATTAATCACATAAAATCGTGCAGTCTAAGATGGGCTGGTCATGTTACACGGATAAGTGGAAAGAGAGAGCGAAAAGAAAGATTCTGAAGGTAGTAAGTAATACTAAGAGAAGAAGAGGAGGTCCTAGTAGCGGAAGGATGAAGTCAAGAAAGGTGCCATAATACAAGGAGCCAGTTGGAGGAGACTGCTAGGGAGAGATCGAGCTGGGCAGTTGCTGTCCTGGAGTTGCGTCAACCTGTGGTCGTAGTGTATGCGGCCAGAAATTTGACTGTTTTATAAGGAGGAGAATGTATACACGAGACAGGATTAAGGTATGGACATAAAACAACATGGTGTGGGATATAAAGAAGGCTTATGGGAACACGTGTTCAAGGTCTCTATTCTGAAGTAGAACCAATCATCATCCAGGTCTTAGAGGAAAACAACTATACCCGGTACACTTTCCCTTCCCGGTAGGAACAGGGAAAATTAAGGATAGTTTGAATAATAATAGGACTACGAGAGGGAAGTAACGGTCCTCTGGGAGAGGGGAATTATAGGGGGGGGGGCTGTCAGTCACAATCTATTTTTTGTATTTGTAGCTAGATAAAACCCTCTTGTACCAGCGATATAAGGATGGTGTCCTGTATATGTAGGTTTACTTTAAAAGAAAACCTCTATATCGGGGGCATAAAGACCGGTTACACCTCTCTTATCACAAGCAGACAAGATATTAGTAGAATTAGGGAGAAACGTTGTACAGAATAATCACCATATTTTTGGTGAATAAGAGAATAAAAAGTTTTTTCAAAACAAAAAATGGTTATCATAACCTACTCGAAATATTCTTCAATCCTAAAAATAAATTTCTAAATGCTAATACCTATGGATAAACTAAAAATTACATACATTTGTAAAAGTTTTGAAAGCAATTCAATTAAACATAACAAATAATCGAACAAGTAAAGAGACTGGTGTAAAATAATTTACAGGGGGAGACTGTTGTACCTTGAGCATAGTCTACCTTGGAACACTAGTTGATTTTTGTACTTTGCTGCATTCTGTTGGTCTTTTAAGCAACAAATTAGGCATAGCTAGCGCTGTAAACAAAAATCTAGTTTATTCTGTGCCATTCTGTTACTGGTAGATGACTTTGAAGTTTTTGTATACGCTGAGTTTTGATGTTTGATGACGCTGATGTTTTGAGTTTAATTTGAGTTGTGTTTTATTCGTAGTAGTTAACAATTTCATAAATATATTGATACCATCTTATACCCTGGTTTGTGGTGAGTAAAATACTGTATTAAAATTGTAAATAGCGTCTAACCTATAAATAAGTAGACAATATTTCTCCAAGATGGCGCCCTCTTGTACCTAAGAACACATTAAGGTCTTGTACCTCGGAACATGTTCCAAGGTACGAGATGTTATATTTTTCTTTATTTCATTGCAGATCACAATGCCACGCAGTAAATCTGATGTAAAAAGGGTGCCTGTCAGCCCAGATGCAATAAGAACCGCTATAGAGGCCGTAACCTCTTCTTCAGTTAAACGGATTTCAATTCGAGAAGCGTGTAAAGTTTATAATGTTAAACTGGCAACTCTTTCCTGACATTTAGCTTATTTTAAAAAATCTGGAGAGAAATCATATAAATATAAAACCAATTGCGACACCAACCGAGTTTTTAATGATGAAGAAGAGAAGCTTTTAGTCGCCTATATAGAAAATGTTGCTAAAATGAACTATGGGCTAACAAAAAAAGGAGTTAGACAATTGGCATATAAATTTGCTATTGCAAATGAAAAAAAAATACCCTGACAAGTGGAATGGGGATAAAATCGCCGGAGAAGAATGGATGCGGTTGTTCATGAGAAGGCATGCAAATAAACTGTCTGTAAGGAAACCGGAAGCAACCAGTCTGTCGCGGCTGACAAGTTTTAATAAAACAAATATCAAGTGCTTCGATAACATAGAAGAGGTTCACAATCGGTTCGGTCCCATTCCTCCCCATAGAATCTGGAACATTGATGAAACTGGACTGTCAACCGTTCAGACTCCGTCCTCCATAGTAGCTCCAAAGGGTGTTAAACAAATTGGCAGCTGTACTTCAGCTGAAAGAGGGACATTAGTAACTATGATAGCAGCTGTATCTGCAATAGGAAACCTTATTTCGCCGTTACTTGTTTTCCCTAGAGTAATTTTCAAAGACAGAATGATATTTGGTGCTCCTCCAGGTTCCGTAGGCGTGGCATCGCCATCTGGATGGTCAAACGATCAGATTTTTCTCAAATTTCTTGAGCATTTTATTACCCACGTGCAGTGCTCTAAGAAGGAGCGAGTTCTCATTATACTAGATAACCATGAAACTCATTTATCTGTGAAGGCAATTGAACGGGCACGTGAGGTTGGAATTGTGTTAGTTACGTTTCCACCACATACTTCCAACAAATTACAGCCTCTTGATTTAACAGTATACGGACCTCTAAAAACTTTTTATAATCAATGTGTATACGCTTGGCTCATAAATCATCCTGGACAAACATATGATATTTATTGCATAGCAGAAGTTCTGGGAACTGCTTTCCCTCGTGCTTTCTCAACTACCAATATTGTTAGTGGGTTCAAGACGCCAGGAATTTACCCATTTGATAGAGGAGTATTTTCTGACGACGATTTTATGTGCTCTTATGTTACTGATCGTGAAACGCCTTCAGAAAAAAATATAGACCTTCCACACCTTCAGCTGTTGCCTCTTGCTCGATAAATGAACTAATGGATTCAGTTAATCTTCCACAAACTCCTACCTCCGAAAAGCAAAGCATAATAATAAAGTTACTTCCGAACAAATTCAACCGTTTCCAGAAACAAAACCAAGAACAACTGGTAAAAGAGGAAGAAAAGCAGGTAAAACTCGAATCGTTACAAATACACCCGAAAAGGAACTGCTGAGAAATGACAAAGAAAGAGCCAAGAAAAAAAAGGTTTCTAGATTTACGTTTAACAAAAAATGATAATCCTGATGAACCATGTGAAAGAAGAAGAACATTTGCGGAAAAACCAAACCATTTGCTTTAATAAAACAACAGAAAAAACGGAGGCATAGACCACGGCCTACTCATTCTTCTTCTTCATCCTCTGAAGATGATGACACCTTGTTTCTAGTATCTACTGATGACAATGACAGTGCTGATGAAGAGTGCATATATTGTAAAACACCTTATCGGGAAGATAAAAATGGAGAAGGGTGGATAAGGTGTTTGAATTGCCTCCAGTGGTGTCATGAACTATGTGCTGGATCTAACAAACATTCATGGAAAATATACATTTGTGATTTCTGTAGGCCTACAAACAATTAATTTGAACAGTATGCCCACTAAGCCTTTGTTTTTAGATTGTGAATAATAATTTTTATTTTAGTTTAAAATTTTTGTTTAGTTAGAAAAATTACTTTATTACTATTTCTGGCTTTTTCCATAAAGCAAATTTATTAATTAACTATAAAATAAAGTAATTTTCATGCTCAGATGGTTATATTATTTATCCCAAATATGGTGTTCCAAAGTACAAGAGGTAGTGTTCCATGGTACACGAACATAGTGTACCATGGAACAGATGTTAGCGGTCAAGAATTATTATTTTTTCAATAACATACAGAATTAATATTTAATTAAAAACTAGATATTTAAATGCATTAAGGAACACTGATCACAACAAAAATGTTTATTTTACTCCTAAGCGCACCAGCCGTGAATTGAGTCAAAGACTCAAAATTGTGTTCCAAGGTACAACAGTCCCCCTAGTCATTTAGCATAAACACTCTAGCCCCAAATATCGAATTTCATAAGTACACGTATGCAATTCATCTTGACAGTGTCCAATGTTTTAATGAATCGCCTGAAGGTAACTCTGTCACGTAACCAGTTGTTCCTCGTTTTTATTGGAGTACATAAAAATTTCAAAATCTTTAAGCACTTGAGTTTTTTTGTTATGATAATTAGGTTTATCAACACGGTTGGTTTTAGACAGAATTATTTACAATCGTGTCTTGAAATACGTCATTGGATTTCTCGTAGTGCAACATTTTGAAGGCAGCTGTGTCGGTTAATATTTGTTGGATAAAACTACTTTAACCTCTGCTACAGATCTATAAACTTTGCCTTTTATAATAATAATAATATTTATTAACCCTTAGTTACTCGCACTGAGTGATTGAGTACCCCATACGAGATTTTTGTATGCAAAAGTTGGCATAAATGCTTGTCTGGTACGTGGCGCGCCTTCTATCCTATTGTTGACTTATTTACTACAAGATAAATTTATTTCAGTCGTTGCTTAGTGTCTTTTGTCCTCATATGGTGAATTATTCTGAACGATTCTTGAATTGGTGTACTGAATGCCCGCGCGAGTAAGAATGTAAGTACTTTTATATATATTTTGAAAATATTGTTTAAAATTTATTGTTGAATATGACATTATTTCTATTATGTTATTAATTTTAAATCACACATAAACAATCATTGGAAGCAGTGGCGAATCATGATAATCTCCATTTGGAGAGGGGGAGGGAGGTAGTATTTTTCAAATGGAATATTTTACATACTTTTCAATGCAGTTGTGTAAGAAAACACGTACATTCTTGTCAACATGGGGGGGGGGAGGTATTGGATTAGTGTATGGTTTAGTCGAAAGAAAAAACATGATTGTTACTTTTTTGGTATTTTGCCTGAAACCACACTGTTCGTTGCAAATAAGGTCATTGATTTCTAGGTACCAGACAAGACGGCGGTTGACCAACTTCTCCAGTAGTTTGCACAAGACGCCTGTAAGAGATATAGGTTTTAACTACTATGATTGGTTTTGTCTTTACCTGGTTTCAAAAGAGGAATTACAGTCGATTCTAACCATGCATCGAGGAAAGAGCGCAACTCGAATAAACGATTGTATATTCGAAGGAGGACAAGTTTCGCCGATGACGGTAGATGTTTCAGCATGGAGTACACAATGGAGTCAGGACCTGGTGCAGAGCCCTTCGTTGACGCAAGAGCTGACTCCAATTCCCCTATATAGAAAGAAGTGTTCAAAGGAGAGTCCCCAGACAACCCAACAGTAAACGGTATTGCTTCTTCCTTAAGTCTATAAATCCGGAATAATTTAATATAGGCTGTAGTAGCAAAAAAGTTAGAAAATGATGTTCCTAGTACATTAGCAATGTCATCACTGTTTGTGATTAATCTTCCATCTGGTTCCATCAGCGCAATGGCTGGCATCGGAATGGAAGTACCACAAACTGATCGTAGTTTCCTCCACACTGTGGAGGACGGAGTTGTTCGTTTAATTGCGCTAATGTAATGTTCCCAAGAGTTCTTTCTACTCAGCCTAAATATCCTCCGTGCTTTCGCACGGAGTACTTTATATTCCTGAAGGTTTCCATTTGTTGGGCGTCGCTTAAAGCTCCTAAGAGCTATTCTTCGTAAACGGAGGATTTCTGTGCATTCATCGTTCCACCACGGTACAGGTGCACGGCTTGCGTACACAGATGACTTAAAATGGTCTTTTGAGCGACATTCAGAATAGTCTTAGTAAAATTGTAAACGATTGTATCAATGGGTGTCAGATAATCCATGTCTAGTGATACAAGGTAATTCGAGTAGGCGTCCCAGTTGCCTTTTCGTAAAATCCAACGGGAATGTGGAGACTAACAGGGTGAGGAGTCACATAAATTGATCCTAATTGGCACATGGTCGTTTCCATACAAATCATTGAGTACCGACCATGTGCATCTAGTAGCTAATTGAGTGCTGCATATCGATAGGTCAACAGCTATCCATCCACCAGTAGATGCTGCTAAATGAGTAGGCGAACCGTCATTTAGCAGGCATAGGTCCAGTTCCGTTCTTACACTCTCCACTAGTTGTCCTCGGGGGTTGCAGGTTGGAGATCCCCAAAACAAATGGTGGGCATTGAAATCTCCTACCAATAAGAACGGAATCGGTAACTGGGTTATCAAAGTCACTGTGATGCAGGTTTCCTTATGGTGGCAAGTAGACACAACACACACTGATTTTATACGGGAGAGCTGTTTGAAAGGCTACTGCTTGTAAAGGGGTTATTAAGTTTAGAGAAACAGCATAGATACAGTCACGGGCTAGGATAGCTACGTCACCGCCTCTAGCTCGATCTTCTGTGACGAAGTCCGATCTAAAAGCTGAATACTCCCTTAGATCAAAATTATGCGAGTCGTGGAGATGTGTCTCCTGTAGACATACAAACATTGGATACACATCTCGCACGACTACTTTAAGATCACCGTTGACGTTCCATTGTATCACCGACTTGCTATTTGCAGAGATTTATCAACTTAGCAGTGGATTAATCTGACATCCATTGGGACTCTCAACTTTTTTACCTTTGACGTTTACAGACATCTTAAGCTTAGATTCCTCCAATTCCATATTCACCTGTTCAGGGATGGAATCGGAGGATATTTTAGGTTTAGGAGGGGAAGTTTTTGCATTAACTCCTTTTATCGAATTAGATCATTTGGCAGCTGTTACTGCCGGTGCCGATTTAGAAATACATTATCATTCTTTTTCCGCATTGTATTATTCGACGCAAAAGGTTTACTGCCAGATGACAATTTCATCTGCATCGAACTACCAATGTCGGTCAGAGACCTTGTGACAGTTCATCACAATTTGTACATGACAACTTTGCAGTGGTAACAGTTGTAACATAGGATTTTCCGTCAACCTTCGGTAGAGCAGATCTATAAAGCTTTCTTCCTTCGGAAAACGCTATTTTCTCTTTGGCCATGATGCTCAGGATAGTCTTCTTTTCCTTAACGGTAGGACAGTTAAATGATCGCGCTGGGTGTTCACCACCGCAGTTTCCGCATTTTGGAGAATTGGGTCAATCCTTCTCTTCATGACCTTCGACTCTACCCTGACCACATACGCCCTGCTTTGAACAAGAGCTTATGTGCCCGAAACGTTGGCACTTGAAACACCGCCGCGGGTTAGCCACATATGGCCTTACTGATACCCTCTGGTAGCCCGCATGAATGTATTCAGGTAAATCTGGTTTTCCAAATAACAAAATAAAAGAAGCTGCTGCAAATTTAACATCCTTGTCTGTCTTCATAACCGTACCAGGTCGATTACGGACTGAGAAGCCAGTTCTGATCTGATTTCAACTACAGACACATTAAGATCTCTACATGTTATGACCCCCTTGAAATGTTCAAGGATCTATGGGGAGCCACATATACCATGACCTGGAAAAAGAAAGAGATCATTTTTGAAAGTGAACAAGTTTGTCTCGGTGGAGGTTGCAAGTAGCAGTGTTCCATTACGAAGTTTCTTAATAGAGGCTACAGGACCTCCAGCACAAGCAGTAATGACCTTGTTAGTAAGACCTTTCGAGAGTTTTTTTTCCCAGGCTAAAAACATATTGAGGTTATCATCGCCTAACTAAAGTTGAGTTTTTAAAATAATACTACATAAATAAAACTAATCAAAATAAAACAAAATAAAATAAAATAAAAAAATATTTAAAACTAATTGTAATTATCTAAAACTAAAGAACCTAAAATTATACAAAATTTAAATATTATTAAATATAATTATAAATATAAGAAAGCGAGGACACGGTCGATAGCCGAGACATCGTCCCTTAAAACCACATTTAAACTACCTCGAAGATCGTAACGTATATACAAATTTTTCAACTTATCACAATCAAGCAGGATATGCTTCGGCAGAGCAAGCTCACACCAACTCCCGGACCAGAGTTTGTCAAGCTCTGGCCTTTACAGCACTCCCAACGCGCGACGGTTTTTTTTTTTCTAGGCGAAAAACCTATTGAGGTTATCATCGCCTAACAAAAGTTAAGTTTTTAACTGACCAGTCAAAATCACCTACATAGAAGATGTGAGTGTTAATTTGTAAAGATTGTGGTGTTTGTAGAACGTGTAAAGTGTATAAGAGTGAAGTAAGTGTTGTTAGTATTGTGTATGTTTGGCTGGGGTACCGCGAGGGACGCCAAACCCCTCTTAGGGAAAAATTACAAGTAGAGAGATTTAATCGTATTGTTTTTTAACGATATTCTTGTTTTAAAATCAAACTAGAAGTAAATGATACTTTAAAATATTTTACAGAAGGTCTTAAAGATTGATAACTCTTGGACCAATAGAAACAATTCTATTAAACAGAATTGAATCCTTAATATTTTTACTTTTTTTATTTTCAATTACTATAGCCAATATGACTTACTGTTTAATAAAGGGAAGGAAACAATGTGAATTATTTGAAATGATTTGTTGTATTTTAACATTTCGGTTTTATCGATTTTTTTAATACGAATTTTAAATTAATCTGTGAAAGTTGTTGCATATTTCATTTGTATATACAATGAACCATACAAAGGGAATTTTACTTCAATTATCTGAATTACATCCTTGAAAAGATTTGTTGTGCTTTAACATTTTGGTTTTATGTATTTTTTATAATAATTTAAAAGTTACATTGTGACATCCAAAATTTTCAGTTTGTGTCAAAGTTTGGATCAACGTTTTTTGAATTGTCGCATCAAATATATATCCTTAAAATTAATTATTCATCATACATGTCTGAGTGTTAATATTAAGCTCTGCAGTGAGAACACTAAAGGCTGAGAGTAAACCTTAGGTGTAGGTAAGTCTTGTCATGTAAAATACGCATCCTACCCCACTGTCCAGTTTTGAACCATTTGTAAAAATAGTTTTACTATGTTGTTGGGTTCTGCATATCTGCAAAAACCCCTGAATAAACTCCTAAATAAAATCATAGTGTCACGTTTAAATACCTGGATACGGAGAAATCAAAATTGGGCTTTTCAATTATAACACAATGGAGGGATGTAACACAATGGCCGTACGAATATAGGAAATAGTTGAAAATTTACGTTTTTTATTATTCGCAACGTTCTTATTCCGACGGGAGCTGTCGAACGTTAACGCACATAGTAACGTTATTCGAGGAAGTTATTGAAAACAGTTTTGAATGCCGAATGGTTTGGTTTCCTTCGAAGATCAGTGTAATATGATATTTAAAGCATTTGATAACGCCATATAAGAGATGGTTCTCCAGCCTCAACGAGAAGACTGCAGATTGTGCTTGTTCTAAAAGCACCATTAGCAAGTCAAAGTCCAGAGTGATATACTTAATCAAGAAGTGTATGAATAGGCTATAAACCCTATTATGTGCATTGTAATTCGTAAAATGAAACAAATAGCATTCAAATAGATAATTAAAAAAAAAATCCTTTTGATGTAATTTGAAGAATAGTCAAAAATCTATGGCTCAATTGGGAAAGGTAATATGACTCATAGAAACTTTTTCTATTTGCATAAATATACCATGCTTACAACAAAATGTGGACTGAATCGTTTGCGACTGCGGAAGGCATTATGAGAAGGCAAGTACAAAGAGCAAAGGCTGGCCAAGTTGCAGTAAAAGAGAAGCGAGTAGCAGAAGAACTTTAGCTCACAACTTGTTTTATATCAAATTGAAGTTTCCACATCCAAAAACTTTATTTACAAAAGAAACTTATTAGACAAACTTAATAAACAATTTTTGTAAATAAACCTATTTACAAAACAAGACATTTATTTCTTTTAACAGAATGCCTTCATCTTACGACAAATACTAGTAGCTGTTTTCTTTGACCTTGAGAAGGCATATGACATGGCATGGAGAAGAGGAATTTTGAACGTATTGAAATCATGGGGTATACAAGGTAACATTCTTGCTTTTATACAAAATTATTTGAATAACAGGACTTTCCGTGTACGTCTAGGAGGCATATATTCTGATCGTTGCGAACTAGAGAATGGTGTACCACAGGGTGGCGTGTTGAGTGTGACGCTGTTTGCCTTTGCCATTAACAGCGTCACTTCAAACGTACAGTCACCGGTCCACTGTTCTCTGTTTGTAGATGATTTTAGCATATATGTGGCTGCTAGAAGTATGGAAACAGCGGAAAGGTCTTTACAATTAGTCATTAACAAATTGCAAGAATGGACCAAACCTACGGGCTTCAAGATTTCGGCTTCGAAGCCCCAGTGTATAGCATTTAGTCGTCGCAGGCAACACCAGGAGCCTATCCTTTATCTTGATGGTACGCGGCTTCAGACCGCGGATAAAGTGAGATTTTTGGGTCTTTTATTAGATAAAAGACTTTCATGGAGTCCGCATGTGCGTGATTTGAGGACCCGGTGCAGCAAGATATTGGATATGTTGAGAGTTCTAAGTGGTACAAATTGGGGAGCAGACAGAACCTGTATGCTCCGCTTCTATCGCGCCGTTGTAAGATCGCGCATAGATTATGGCTGTATAGCCTATTCATCTGCTCGACCTACGGTTTTGAAACTCCTTGATTCAATTCATCACGCTGGTCTTAGACTTTCTACTGGTGCTTTTAGATCAAGCCCAATCTCCAGTCTTCTAGTTGAAACTGGAGAACCATCTCTCTCAGTGCGACGTCAAAGGCTACAAATTTCATATTACACTGGTGATTTTAGTAAACCTAAACACCCGGCATTCAAAGCAGTTTTTGATAACTACCTCGAGGATCGTTACAATGTGCGTCAACGTTCAACTGCTCCCTTCGGAATAAGAACGTTGCGCATTTTTAGCAATTTAAATTTAGAACATCCACCTATATTCGAACGAACATCATGCTACATCCCTCCATGGACAATACAAAAGCCAAAATGTGACTTCTCATTGTCCATGTACCTGAAACACAATACTTCTGACGTTATTTATCGTCAGGAGTTTTTGCAGATTCAACAAACTCACCAACATACTGTGACTATATTCACAGACGGTTCAAAACTGGACAATGGGATAGGTTGTGCATTTATATGGCAGGACAAACCTTCACTAACGGATTGCCCTCAGCCTGTAGCGTTTTTACTGCAGAACTTTATGCAATTTTTCAAGCTTTAAGATCAATTCCGTCTGCAAAATCTAAATATCTTGTGTGTTGTATATATAGGCTATAAACCCTATTATGTGCATTGTAATTCGTAAAATGAATAGATAATTAAATAGATAATTAATTTAAATAGATAATTAAAAAAAAATCCTTTTGATGTAATTTGAAGAATAGTCAAAAATCCATGGCTCAATTGGGAAAGGTAATATGAGTCATGAGGCTGGCCAAATGTATGGACTAGGGGAGTTCTATATAGGCCCAGTGAGTACTACAAGCAGTACTTTAACCTGTTAATCCTCACAAGTCCCCATTATCCATGTCTTTCTTTACAAATGTTTTAATAAAGTCCGAAGTATTTCTCTTTGGTGTTTTTACCACTTATATTGCCTAATAATACAAATGTATTTCTTGTACACGCATCATGATTAATTCATAACAAATCTGATAACTTTGCTATATTTTTTGTTTACTTTCTTTAGCTTACAACTTGTTTTATATCAAATTGAAGTTTCCACATCCAAAAACTTTATTTACAAAAGAAACTTATTAGACAAACTTAATAAAAAATTTTTGTAAATAAATCTATTTACAAAACAAGACATTCATTTCTTTTAACAGTCAATTCCTAACAAGGTCAAGAAAAAAACTTTAAGGTAAAGTATCATACATTAGCAGGCACTGCCAAAAATACCCATTGCTGAGTTGGAAAATGAAGATGTAAACCTACCTTTTATCTCCATTAGGTATGCAAATTATTCGAATACATTGTTCGGACCTCAGACAATTTGTTTAAATTGTCTCAAACAGCAATACCCAAATTTACATTTAAACTAGCACAAGCAAACTCATTGAAAGTTCCTCCTAATTGGTGTTAATATAAAATGTAAGGACCATAAGATGGTTTACTTCATAAATAAAAAGACACACTAACCTGTCCATACGTAAACCAAGGGCCAACTCTTAGCACGTGCCACAAGTTTTTTTAAAATAATTTCCAAACCGTAATGGGCAGACACAAGATCGAGCTTCATTATATAAGGAACATGTGCGAAACTGTTGTTAACTCTGTAGAAACCCCTTATAATGTCTTGCCCGCCGAAATGATGAGCAACTAGGTAGCGAAGTTTTCGCAGAGAGAGGCACGTTATCACAACTTAATCTTCTTTCCAGTCGAAAAACCAAACAAGGTATCATAGCCTAACTAATAATAACTAAAACCAAACAAATTAAATTGTGTTAAAACTAATTTAAATTATCTAAACAATACAATTAAAATACACAATCAAGTTAGACTAAAAATTAAAAGATATACATGGTTTTAAATATTGTTATATATATATTCAAGTAGCGTTAAAAAAGGGATGACACGGTCGATAGCCGTGACATCGTCCCTTAAAACCACCTTTAAACTCCCTCGAAGATCGTAACGTACATACGAATCAGGTCAGGGAAAACAAATAATGGAACGATCCTCTTGCGTTTTAGAGGTACAATGTTTTAAAGACGAGTGTAACGCGTTTATAGTAAAGGAACTCGTATTAGGAGGATCTACTAACAAACGCTACCTATACATTCCTGTTTAAACCGCCTTTCGAATACTGTACTCTGCCATGAGCAATAAATACAAGAGAATAAACGATTGGTTGACTAAGAATTATCATTACATATCGTGGGAGGAAGGGTTCAAAGATGACTGGGAGCTTCGTAACGTCATGTTACACTACGTGAAACAGACTACGGGTAACGAAAAAGCGAAATGGATTCGTGGCTTCACTTCTGATGAAGTTATCGATATACGTTCCTCAGGTGTCCAGAACGTTTGCAAATGCGTTATAGACGCGCAACAGAAAGAACGAATAGCGCGCTTCTACGTGCGATGAAAATCGCAACAGTCTTGAGACTATGACGATAATAAGAAGGGAGGGGGAAGCGCAATATATAAACCTACGAGAGCAGTGGTTAAACATCATGTTTTTAGATCTCAATCAGAGTTACACGATAGTGTTTCTTCTCTATAACTATGAACCGCGAAGCAATTTTACAGTCGATAATTCAACAGTTCAACTCAAAGTCGAAAGCTTTATATTCGGTGCACTACCTCAGAAAAGTTGACACTACTTACGAGGACGCAGTTGTTGCAGCGCTTGGAGGTTTTCCATACAAAGAAGAAGACCCGAAATTCCAGATATTCCTACCTAGTCGCTTCATCACCTTGTTGGCGAATATGGATTTGGATGAGGTGTCCCGGAGAATTTTACATTGTATCTAACATACCGTTTAGTCTTAAACATAATTGCATTTTAGTAATAATACAGCAATGTAATTATAAAAAACTATTGTATTTAAAAGTTTTGTATAGAACAAAATAAATGAAATTAAAAACATAAAAATTTGTCGCAAGCACTTCTGCTTACGACTTTTTTTTAAAAAACGTTTTTATATGACCTTGACCTACCAACCAATATTCCACAAGCACAGGTATATCACAAATGTCCTTCATAACGTCATCACCAAAAACTAGTTCCCAATGACATTAATTTCTGTTATCCATTACGTCTCTCCCGATGACGTCATCATTACGGTTTATTTTTACAAATTTAGTTGGGGCAGACGACCGATTCTGCTATTTACTCATCTGCTAGACCTACGGTTCTGAAAATCTTTGATTCAAGACATTACATAGGCCTTAGACTTTATACTGGTGCTTTTAGATCAAGACCAATCCCCAGCCTTCTAGTTGAAGCTGGGAAACCATCTCTTTTAATGCGACTTCAAATGCTTCAAATTTCGTTTTACATTGGTTTTCGAAGCAAACCGAAAGATCTGGCGTTCAAAGCAGTTTTTGATAACTACCTCGAGGATCGTTACGATGCGCGTTAACGTTCGACTGCTGCCTTCGGAATAAGAACGTTGCGCAGTTTTAGTAACCTAAATTTAGAAAATCCGCCTATATTCGAACGAACATTGTGCTACATCCCTCCATGGACAATACAGATGCCAAATTTTGATTTCTTATTCTCCAAGTACCTACACAATTCTCCTGTCGTTATTTATCGTCAAGAGTTTTTGCAGATTCAACAAACTCACCAACATAATATAGCCATATTCACAGACGGTTCAAAACTGGACAATGAGATAGAATGTGCATTTTATATGAAAGGTGAAACCTGCTCATACGGATTGTCCTCAGCCTGTAGCGTTTTCACAGCAAAACTCTACGCCATTTTCCAAGCTTTAAGATCTATTCCATCTGCAACACCTAATTATTTTGTGTGTTCCGATTCCAAAAGTGCTCTCCAGGCTATTCAGGATATGTACATTAAGAACCTTTTAGTAGGACATATCTTGTGCTCAATACACAGACTCCAATTACGAGGTGTCTTTTCTCTGGGTGCCTGGTCATTGCGGAATATTCGGAAACACTAAATCAAAGTTGCAAAATTAGCTACAAGTATCGTGTCATCGACACAACGTGTAATGGCATCAGATTTTGTATCTACACTTTTCTCTGTTTGGAATGAAGAATGGAAAATGTAAATAGAAACAAACTGAGGGAAATAAAAAATGCCGTCCGACCACATCTGTTCGTTCGAATCGTAGGGAGGAAGTGGTGTTACTCTTTGTTAACGAATGGAAGGTTCATGCGACATGAGGATCCACCACTATGTCAGATTTGTGGGAGTACCATCACAATTAAGCACATTCTTTATATTCAGCAGCCGAAACATCCAACAAGCATCGCCACATTTGCAAATCCTCTGTTAATTGTAATGTCGAATCTGTGGTCCACATTTTTACAGTTAAGAGATAACAATCAAGATAAATGCGCAAGAACGGTGAGAGGACCACTTTGTTTGAGATTAGCGTATGCACTGACTCAATGTTGCGCGATATTTTGTAAAGAATCCAATTCCGGTTGGGATTCAAAAAATACTATAACTCAACACACGAGATGCACGATCTATTGCCCCAGGTGCAAGAAAATGGATCTGAGACGCAGCACGGTTACAAAGAGACCGAACAATGAAGCCCAGTGCGTACTAGACTGAAGACAGCTCCAGCCATCGATGTCCTCAGTGGTGGTAATTCCATTACAACATACCACCCTCAATGTAAAGTAGAAGGCTTCACAATCAACTTCTGCCAATCAACGACTGGGGGTGGGGCTTAGGCGGTGGTATTGTACGATTGGTCAATGTTACGAACTGGAAATTAAAAATAACATATATTTGGAAATGAGAATTGAAATGCTTGAAATATTTTCCTAGGCTTATTAGAAGACGGTTCCTATTGTAAGAATTTTTCACTGCCAAATAATGGCATTATTTGTTGAAGAAACTTGAAAGGTAGGTAATAAAAAATATAGAACGAGGCAAAAGATCTAAAGTTGGGACATTATATTCAGACAGACTTAATCGCTGTTGTTGTTATATTGATTCTTATTTACTAATTACATAGAAACTATGATTTTTAGAACTACTGCGTAGCAGTTTTTCTTCTTGTCACTGAAATTGATAGATCATCTGTTGAAAACAAATAAGGTAATAATGTTTCGAGTTGAACTGTTGAGAATCTTTATTGTTTGTTTGATGAGTTACTCGCAGTTATTTTATTTCAGTGTATGAAAGAATCCCGCAATGAGCTTAATTTTAAGTAGACATATTCTTATATGGTGATTTCTTTTTGTTTTTGCTCAGATATGGTGTGGTTCCGGCCGTTGAAAGGTACTTGGAACAGTTGAAGTTGGCTGAGGAAACTATAAGAGACTATCTATAGGCTTGTTTATAAGGTAGGATTGGTGAATCACAAGAGTTCGGGTACATTGATTATAGCATATATAACCGATTGCCAACAGAGGTTGAATTCAATAGACACCTGTCGCTTATGATGATCAAGAAACGAACGTCGAAGAGGAGGTGGAAGATAACAAGAACGTTGAACCGATAGCGCCGGGGGACGATGAGAGCTATACTAGCATGCTTCCAAAGCACAATGAGGTATAAAGGCGTCAAGGGTCGAGACAGAGGGGGTCTGCGTCCGGACGTTTTGAAAATACGTAATCTTCCGGCTTCCCAAATTTCCTACCCAGATCATGTTGCATTGGCATGTCGGTAGGCAGGTCCTCCGGAGGAGGAGGCAAGTAAGCAGTGACCTTCGAAATAGGTCGATAGGCAGCGAGTTCAATGTACGGTGAAGGTTATCTTGAACATAATGTAATATAGGTTGGTAGGCAGCAAGCAACATGCTCATATCATGCTGTACAACGCAAACACATATAATTCATTGAACTCAATAAATTGTTTATCAACTGATAACCAATATTGATGCAGCTGCAATAAATTCATAAAAACACTTGTGCTCCGATAATACAATGGATATATAATGATATTAGCGCAATTGGCTTTGAGTTCTATTCTATAAACACCGCCGAGTATGTCAGACCTAACTCTATCTGAAGAGGAACAAGTGCGTGCGGATCTGGTGGAAGAAGTTGAAGCCTGCAATAAGAACAATCGTTTAGAAGATTACCTAGAGGTAGTAGAAGAGGGTGCCAACTCTACTGATACCTCCGATATAGAAATTACGGAGGTACATAAGGTTGAAACGAAGAACAAAATAGAACCGAAATGTCCAAACAACAAGAACAAGTGCCTGAAAAAGTTATCCAAGAATACCAAGAAAGAAACGCAGAAGATGACATCATCGAAACAGCAACTGATTACCGCTACTCCATTGACAACACAGAGTTCATCATTTGCCGCAAGGATGAGGAAGAAGCTGGCGCCAGCACAGAAGTTTTTCAGCATGATCCTAGAAGTACTACAATTCTTCGACCTTACCAACATAACGATGCTCCTGGATAGATACGAAACAACAGAGAAGACGATGGAGAACAACAAGCTTTGGAGGTAGTGCTCGAGGGTCTAATCTGTATAACAACGGACATCCCTGGCCTGAGGTACTTGACTGTCTCCAACGACGAAAGTTTAAACCGTTCCTTGTCCACGATATCGTCAGATGGTCAAACGAAGAGCAGCGTAGTGCAATGGTTGAGACAATCCGTCGGGCAGATATCGAAGCCCGACTGTACACTCCACGAAATAGACTCAAAGCCTTTTACGTCATTGCCGAACATAGGACAGAAAATGCAGAACTCAATCATTTCCACATCATCCACGAGTGCCAGTGGTCAAATAGAATGTGCAAGTGTGCAAGACACGACGTATATGACAGAGCCCCGTATACATACCGCAAGCCTAGCCCATTTAGAAAGATTACACAATCGGACATCAAACCCTCGCATATTTTTGCAAAGATGGACGGCGCATCATACAAATTCGAGTTGACGGGGACTACTGGCTCGACCCTCCTCGATATACGTACATACCCGTTGGGGAGTCTGGAGAATGTCCCGAAACAAGAATGGTGGAGACATTCGGAATTTCGGGGATAAATTGTCATTCCGGACACGGTTCCAAACGCACCAACACACAGATTGCGGTTGGCGATGGAAAATCTCCAAAAAGAAGTAGAAATGTTCTTCGCGACCAACCCGCTTACCGCAACGACAATGTACGGATCGAGGAGATAGTGGAGTACATCCTTCAACTCGGCAGCTGTCCTCCAGAAGCAACGTTACATACCACCTCATGGACGTCTAACACTCGATTTTGGGAGTTACGCCAATCAAATAGAAAAGTAGATACTGCTATAGTTAATGTGAAAAGTTTGTATTATAGCTGGACACTAGAAAATTATTTGTTACATTTTGAAAAGATAATTCCATTGTTTGTTGCTATTAATGAGAGACATACTGAAGAACTATATATGAATATTAGTGATAGTTTAGATTTAGTGTGTGATTTACTTTATATTCAATTTCGTAGGACCCAATATATAAAAGATTTTATTTTAACCTGTTATAATGTAGCTGATAGGAAACATGGGAAAATTAATGCAGTTTTTCTCGTAGGCCCCTCAAACGCGGGCAAAACACTCTTTATAGATAGTCTAACTTCATTTCATATTAATAGAGGCATTGTACGCAATAGCAGTAGGGGTGAACGTTTCGCTTTTCAAGATTGCGCCAACAGGCGTATATTATTTTGGGACGAGGCAAAACTTGATCCGGGTCAGGTTGATATTATCAAATCTCCATTGGGAGGGTCAACCATGGGTGTTAGTGTTAAATTAAAAAACGATGTCACTATCGAACCTCTTGCGTTTTAGAGGTACAATGTTTTAAAAGCGAGTGTAACGCGTTTATAGTAAAGGAACTCGTATTAGGAGGATCTACTAACAAACGCTACCTATACATTCCTGTTTAAACCGCCTTTCGAATACTGTACTCTACATTGAGCAATAAATACAAGAGAATAAACGATTGGTTGACTAAGAATTATCATTACATATCGTGGGAGGAAGGGTTCAAAGATGACTGGGAGCTTCGTAACGTCATGTTACACTACGTGAAACAGACTACGGGTAACGAAAAAGCGAAATGGATTCGTGGCTTCACTTCTGCTGAAGTTATAGATATACGTTCCTCAAAAAAATTAACCTTCCAGAGAGGTATCCAGAACGTTTGCAAATGCGTTATAGACGCGCAACAGAAAGAACGAATAGCGCGCTTCTACGTACGATGAAAATCGCAACAGTCTTGAGACTATGACAATAATAAGAAGGGAGGGGGAAGCGCAATATATACCTGTAGCTAATTTTGCAAATTCATCTGCTTTAGTGTTTCCGAATATTCCACAGTGACCAGGCACCCAGAGAAATGACACCTCGACACCTCGTAATTGGAGCCTGTGTATAGAGCACAAGATGTCTCCAACTAAAGGGGTCTTAGTGTACATTTCCTGAATAGCCTGGAGAGCACTTTGGGAATCACAACACACAAGATATTTAGATTTTGCAGACGGAATTGATCTTAAAGCTTGGAAAATTGCATAAAGTTCTGCAGTAAAAACGCTACAGGCTGAAGGCAATCCGTAAGAGAAGGTTTGTCCTTCCATATAAAATGCACAACCTATCCCATTCTCCAGTTTTGAACCGTCTGTGAATATAGTCACAGTATGTTGGTGAGTTTGTTGGATCTGCAAAAACTCTTGCCGATAAATAACGTCAGGAGTATTGTGTTTTAGGTACATGGACAATGAGAAGTCACATTTTTGCTTTTGTATTATCCATGGAGGGATGTAGCATGATGTTAGTTCGAATATAGGTGTATGTTCTAAATTTAAATTGCTAAAAATGCGCAACGTCCTTATTCCGAAGGGGGCAGTTGAACGTTGACGCACATTGTAACAATCCTCGAGGTAGTTATCAAAACTTTGAATGCCGGATGTTTAGGCTTACTTCGAAGACCAGTGTAATATGAAATTTGTAGCATTTGACGTCGCATAGAGAGAGATGGTTCTCCAGCTTCAACTAGAAGGCTGGAGATTGGGCTTGATCTAAAAGCACCTGTAGAAAGTCTAAGGCCAACGTGATGTATTGAATCCAGGAGTTTCAGAACCGTAGGTCGAGCAGATGAATAGGCTATACAGCCGTAATCTATGCGCGATCTTACAACTGCTCGATAGAAACGGAGCATACAGGTTCTGTCTGCTCCCCAATTTGTACCACTTAGAACTCTCAACATATCCAATATCTTGCTGCGCCGGGTCCTCAAATCACGCACATGCGGATTCCATGAAAGTCTTTTATCCAATTAAAGACCCAAAAATCTCACATTATTCGCGGTTTGAAGCCGCGTACCATCAAGATAAAGAATAGGTTCCTGATGTTGCCTGCGACGACTAAATGCTATACACTGGGTCTTCGAAGCCGAAAACGTGAAGCCCGTAGATTTGGTCCATTCTTGCAATTTATTAATGACTAATTGTAAGGATCTTTCCGCTGTTGCCATACTTCTAGCAGCCATATATATATACAAAAATCGTCTACAAACAGGGAACAGTGGACCGGTGACTGTACGTTAGAAGTGACGCTGTTAATGGCAACAGCAAATAGCGTCACACTTAAAACATCACCCTGTGGTACACCATTCTCTAGTTCGCAACGATCAGAATATATGCCTCCTAGACGTACACGGAAAGTCCTGTTATTCAAATAATTTTGTATAAAAGCAAGAATGTTACCTTGTATACCCCATGATTTCAATACGTTCAAAATTCCTCTTCTCCATGCCATGTCATATGCCTTCTCAATGTCAAAGAAAACAGCTACCAGTGTTTGTCGTAAGATGAAGGCATTCTGTATAGCTGACTCCAACAAAACCAATTGGTCAACTGATGACGTCCTTGTCTGGAATCACACTGAACGTTAGAAAGAAGTTTGTTTGTTTCTAGATACCAGACAAGACGACGGTTGACCATCTACTCCAGTAGTATGCATAAGCAGCTGGTCAGAGAGATGGGTCTGTGACTACTGGGATTAGTTTTGTCCTTTCCTTGTTTTAGAAGAGGAATTATTATCGCTTCTAACCGGGAAAACCGTGCTCCGCAAATATATGGTTGTATATCCGAAGGAGAACTAGTTTTGCCGACGGTGGTAGATTTTTAATCATGGAGTATACAATATCATCCGGGCCTGGAGCTGAATTCTTCGTTGACGAGAGAGCTGACTCTAGTTCGTCGATAGAGAAATGGATATTTAAACATGAATCTGCAGACAATCCAACGGTGAAAGGTAAGGCTTTCTGTTTACGTTTGTATACCTGGAAAGCGTCCTTGTAAGCAGAAGATGAAGAATGTTTTGAAAACGATAGCGCTAGCACATTGGCAATTTCCTCACAGTCCGTGGTCAAAACACCATCCGAATCCCTTAATGAAATTAATGGCATCGGAACGGAAATGCCACAGACTGATTGTAATTTCTTCTATACTGTGGATCGAGCTGTAGTTCTTGTAATTGTGCCAATGTACTGCGACCATGATTCTCGTTTACTTTCCTAAATATTCTCCGTGCTTTCGCACGGAAGATTTTATATTTTTCCAGGTTTTCACTCGTTGGACGATCGGCCTTTTGAAAATACGTTTATCTCTAATAAAGGTCACAAAAAACGTCAGTCATCTTTAAAACATAAAAAACCTCTAGAATGACGAAGTTCCCCTGTCTCGAAACAGTTCTCCACCCGTTCCCGCCACCAAACCACGCCCTTTTCCTCATTCCCCTTCCAAGCTACCCCACCCCCACCATCACATCCGCCAAACCACGCCCCCAGAGATAAAATTTTTAAGCAGTTTGAGTATTTGTTTAAAAGAATAAATATTCATTAATCAAGTCAGTTCCCCATGGGATGAACTCTCATAGTTCGTCCCGGTGAAAACAGCTCCAACCATATGCTGCTTCAGTGGTGGCTAATCCATCCAATATGCCACCCCCTGAAAATAATTATGATTTACTGTCGTATTTCCATTATCACCGTCTTACCGACTTGACGTTTAATGTTAAATTTACAATTCTCCAACTCCTGAAGAACCAGAATGTTTCACTATAGCAGTATATCGTTTCGAAAAAATTATTGTATCGTCATCATCGAAGTCCACTTGAATAGATGAACCGTGAACAATTGTTACAAGCTTTGCACAGATAATACCGTATTCTTTTTTTAACGCCAAGGACCTTAAAGGCACTAAAATTCGCTCGTAAACCGGAACCGCAATGAACCGGTTAACTGTTAAATTTTTGCAGAGCTGCTTTGCAGTACTCGTCATAATTATACAAGAAAAAACGAAACACAACTAACTGCAAAGCACCCTAGATTGATGTTCTCTGTATGAAAATACCGGCTTATATACTGTACACCTATTACTTCACCTCTCCCCACTACCGTATCCTTTGTGTATTGGAAATTTTCCATGACGTATTTGCTCATCCCAAGCGATTGTGTCATGTAGTGGAAAGTTTCCAAATCATTGACGTATTTCTCCCACAAATGAATGGGACGAAATTATTAAAAGATCGCAGGAGGGTCTTTCCGCACTTACCTCGTTAACGATATCGTGCGGGTTAACATCGATGAAATTGAGAGCATGGTTACGCAGTCTTGATACATTTGAATCATCTACCCGCAGTACCAACACCGACAAACGATACAGCTTCCATATCATCGCAGCACACATCAAACCAGGTTTCTCACACCTCCACATCATCCACGATTGTACCTGGTCCAATAAAAGGTGCTCTTGCTCCCCGTTCAATTGGTACCCAAGATATAACACCTTTCGCAGGCCTACTAAAATCATTTTAAAGTCGACAGACGACTACGCCCGTCCCTTCGATTACCTATATAACGGAGGAGACGACCGGCGAATCATACAAGTTCGAATCGGCGTTGATATCTGGAATCGGCTTGCTCGATATACGTATCTACACATTGGACAAAGTCAGATCGGTAGAGCCGTCAACTCTGGCGTTATGCACCATTCAAGGAGGAACACAGCCAGAGCACACAGCCAGGGATCATCATCCAGAGCACACAGCCAGGGAGAGCAGCAATGCCGGATCACATATGGACGCGGTAGCAGCAGTTGCTAGCAGAAACCAACAATGTCCTAAGCTGACAAAGCGATCTAAACATGACAAAGTCGAGGTCGACCTCTTGGTCGAAGTAATGCTACAAAACCTAACATCGCCATTAGAACGCCTCTACGACACAGCAACTTGGAAATTTGACAAACGACTAAGGCAGTGGTTCCCAACCGGTGAATTAGCTCGCTACTGGGCCGTAGTGAAACTTAAAATTATATTAAATTCGTGGAAATTAAGTACGGTATTGACAAATAGGTTGTCGCGGATAAAATATCAATTTAGGAATTGTCTCCGATCGTGCTTGGCCTAGCGGAGTGTGCTCTGTTGTAAAACAGTGTCGGCAAGGTCATCGCTCTCTCCTCCCTCCTACCACATCCCCCGCCCAACCCTTACTACGGTCAAAACACTCAAAACCGGTTCTCCGCAGTCTGCACTCAGTGCAGTGGTTGTCACCTTGTCACGTTCAGTTTAGTTGTGGTAGTAGTGTTTTGTTGGCAGTTGGGTTAATAATTTTGCGGGAGTAACATTTTTAGTGGCAGTGGTTGTATTACTGTGTCTGCTTTAAGATACGTGCATCATACAAGTCAATATGCCTGTAGCCTTTGCCTCAGTGTGTAATTTGTTTTGAAATGCTATCCAACGAATGTATGAAAGTCTCAAAACTTGAAAGGTATCTATCAACTAAACATCCAGAATGTGTAGGAAAGTCTCTCCAATATTTTCAAATAAAGAAGAGAAATTGATCGATGACTAAATCACCATGGAAAAATCTTCCAAACAAAACAAAATAACTACCAGAGTTTCATATGAACTATCTTTGTTAATTGCAAAGAAGGGATCAGCTCACACAGTGGGAGAAGACCTAATTATACCTGCAGCAAAAATAATAAGTAATGCTTTGTTTGATGAGAAAAGTACCCAAAAAATCAATGAAATTCCATTATCCAATACTACTGTCAAAAGACGAATTGATGAAATGTGACAGAGTGTAAAGGAATCTGTCATTAACGTTTTGAAACAAAGTGAATATTTTTCTCTGCAACTTGATGAAAGTACAGACGTAGCTGGTCAGGCAAATTTATTAGCTTTTGTTCGTTTTGAACTCAACGGAAATATTAAAGAAGAAATGTTGTTTTGCAATAGCTTACCGTCAACAACCACTGCTGAGGAAATTTACAAGTCGATTGTCAATTTTATCACAGAAAATCAATTAGATTGGTCAAAGAGTGTAGGTTTGACAACTGACGGAGAAGTATGTCTGGAGTTCATACTGGTTTGATTGCCAAAGTTAGATCAGTAGCTCCCTTTGTCAAATGGACACCTTGCAGCATTCATAAAGAAGCTCTTGCAGTGAAAGGTTTGGGTGAGAGTCTGACAAAAACTCTTGACGATGCAGTAAAAATCGTTAATTTTATCAAATCAAGGGCAAAAAACTCGAGATTTCTCTGTATTTTATGTGAAGAAATGGGCAGTGAACACAAACAGCTTTTACTTCCCTGTGAAGTTCGGTGGCTAGCCAGAGGTAAAGTGCTATCAAGATTATTTGAACTTCGTGATGAACTCAGGATTTTCCTCATGGAGGACGAATATGATGGAAAACGTGCAAGTTCTTTCTTAGAATGCATGACCGATGAAAACTCGCTGAAGCGGTTGGCGTATTTGGCAGATATTTTTAGTGCCCTCAACACTCTTAATTTAACTCTTCAGGGCAAGGATACTCATATGTTATCTCAAGACAAGATAGAAGCTATGATAGTAAAACTTCGACGATGGGCTCAAAAAGTGGAAAACTGCTTTCGATGCATTTCCTGTACTCCACGATTTCCTTAAAACAAACGAAGTCAAAATTGATGAACCAACAGCAGCAACCATAAAAGATCACCTCTCATTTCTGGCATCTAATCTCAGGTAATTTGAAATTTAATTTCACACTATAAATGTATCAACATTTTTATTTCAAATTCGTATATTATGCTGTGGGTCTCTGTACTTTTTATTTTGATCTGAGAAACTATAATTAAGAAACTGTAACTAAGAAACTATGTCTTTTCATATTTTTTGTTGGCGCTACTTCCCTAAAATCGATGACGAAGTTTAATGGATCAGAAAACCTTTTGATGAAGATAACTTAATTTTTTTTCCAGGCGAAAAAACCTATCGAGGTTATCATCGCCTAACTAAAGTTTTTTAAAATAAATATTACATAAATAAAACTAATCAAAATAAAACAAAATAAAATAAAAGAAATGTTTAAAGCTAATTGTAATTATATAAAACTAAAGAACCTAAAATTATACAAAATTTAAATATTATTAAAAAGAAAGTGGCGTAAGAAAGCGAGGACACGGTCGATAGCCGTGACATCGTCCCTTAAAACCACCTTTAAACTACCTCGAAGATTGAAACGAATATATAAAAGGCTAACATGCCTTCAAGTGAAGAGGACTCTTTGATTGAGCTGTTTTGTGATCAGGTTCTGAAATCAAATTTCAAAACGACCCCATTGATTTTTCTTTGGATGAATGTGCGAAAAGACTATCCCGCAATTAGCAAAATAGCACTAAGACAACTGATGGGATTTTCAACAACTTATCTATGTGAGAGAGCCTTTTCTACTTTAGTTTATTTCAAAAATAAGTATAGGAATAAGTTAAATGTGGAGAGTGACTTAAGGTTGAAATTGTCAAGTTTCGCTCCCGATATTGATACATAGTACAGGATAAACAATGTCAAAAATCCCATTAAGTTCGGACAGCCTTGATAATGTACTTGTAAATAAGGTTTCTTCAGTAAAAAGTGTTTCTTCTTTTTTACCCAATATGTTTTAATTTAATGACCTATCTAAAACAATTTAAATTTATACTTAGAAGAATATATATTTATATATTCTAGGTGGGCCTCGAAATTTTTAAAAAATATATAACTAGCCCCCAAGCTAGAAAGGTTGGGAACCACTGGACTAAGGCACTACAGGGCCCGTGATAGAGATGTGGAAACTGCGCAGGAGCATATACGCATGATATTGTTCGATTGGACAACTGCCGATTTCCTTGAACACTTCAAAAAGCACAATCCCTTCGAGGCACGTTCGAAGAAAATATTTAATAAAACGTACATGGACACGATAGAGAGCTATAACCTTACAGCTGTATGACTAATATATAATTTTAAAAAGATTTCAATTTGTAAAAGGTTTTTGCTGACTGTTATGTGGTAGGGAATAAAGATCACGGGAAATTAAATTCTATGTTCATTGTAGGCACATCAAATGCAGGAAAGACACGTTTTCTAAACGCGCTAACATTTTTTTTTTAAACAGGGGTAATATGCATAATCCAAGTAAGAACGAAAGATTCTCTTTCCAAGATTGTTGCAATCGAAGAATAATATTGTGGGACGAGGCAAGGTTAGACAAAGGTCAGGTAGATAATGTTATAAGGCTCTTATCGAGAGATAGTTGTAAAGTGGGAATAAAGTTTCAAAAATATAAGGAGGTAGAAAAGACGCTTGTTTTTATCTCTAGCAATAATATCTTTCCCACACACGATGTTTTTTCGGCCAGGCTATTAAGTTACCGTTGGACGTCATTTCCATTCTGGGAAGAGAAAACTATGGGGAAGAAAATTAACCCTCTTTGTGAGGGCTTGTGTTAGCATGGGGTGGTGGGTTAGATAATTATAATTATGATAATATTCGTCTAGCATTTAGCAGAGCCAGACACTTAATAAAAATATGCAATATTGTATTTATGGTATTTATCCAGGCGAAAAAGCTATTAAGGTTATCATCGCCTAACTCAATTTTAAATTAAAATCAATAATCCATAAATGAAACAACATAAATGACATAGATGTTATTATAAATGAAATAACATAAATGTTTAAAACTAATTATAATCATCTAAAACTAAAGAAACTAAAATTATACAAAACAGGGTGGATAACGACAGACATATTTTCAAACTAGTTCGAAAGGTTTGTCGAGTTGAGAGAGCAACTAAAGAAAACGTTGCTTTATTGATTTTAGATGGCCATTCCACACACACGAAAAATATCAAAGTCATCGATTTTGCGAGAGACAATGGAGTTGTGATGCTTTGTCTTCCACCCCATAAGATGCTTCTCATAAGTTGCAACCGCTTGATGTTTCTGTTATGAAACCAATCAGTTCATATTATGAGGAAGAAACACGTAAATGGCTAAGATCCAATCCAGGTTAAGTTATTACCCTTTGGCAAGTAGCATCTCTTTTTGGTTCCGCTTTTTTAAGTACGGAAAACAAGCGAACGGCTATTAAACGATTTGAAGCTACTGGTATTTGGCCTGTTAACATCGATATATTCACATCTGCAGGTTTTCTGCCTTCCGAGCCAACAAACTTTCTTCTCGATAACGAACCTAGCACATCTAATTCTTTAGTGCAGACAAGTGGTGATGCCCTATCCAACCCATTGAATACCAATGTTAGCCCTACCAGTAGTAAGCTATCGATTTCGACCTCGTTTCCAAATGTTTCGCCACAAGCCCTCGTTGCTGTTCCAAAGATGCTACAAAGAGAAAAACGACGAGTAACCAGAAAAAAAGGACGAGCTGTGATACTGACCTCGTCTCCGTACAAGATTGAACTTGAAACGTCTATTAAAATGTCTAAAAGAAAGGTGGAAGAAAAAGAAGAGAAAGCTAAGAAGAGGTTGAAATTTTTATTAAAAAATAAGATTGGAAAAATAAATAAGATAAAAGATTTTGCAGAGAAGAAACAACCTGAAAAAGAAGAAGAAACAAATGAAACAAGTGCCAGCAGTGAAGAAGATGACAGCGATACTAAGTGCGTCTGCTGCAGTGATGTGTATTCAATATCTACTGAAGGTTGGGTTGCCTGTGCTTCATGTCACAAGTGGGCTCACAATTCATGTGCAGGAGTCGACAGCGATGATGATGATCCACACACTTGTGGAAATTGTGTTGCTTGAATAAGAATGAATTGGTAAGAATTACTATAGAATTGCTTATGAAAATGTCTAATTTTTTAGGCTATCTTAAATTTTGTTAATTTTTAGGGTTCAACATAAGTTTTATCTAATTTTTGTTTTTAATATCACTAGGAAATATTACGCCTAAATTTACATCTTTTTAATTAGCTGTCTAAGTTATTAGGGTTTTTTCAGTACAGTAATGCAAAAATGAACATTAAGTGTGAATATTGCTTTTGTTTCACTAAAAATATTATTTATAAATATTATATTTTCACCTCTTTTAACAAAATGTTAGTCATGTCGTTAATAAATTGTTTGTATTTGTTAGTTATTAGTAAAAAAACAAATAATACAATTATTTTTCCAACTGCTGCTCAGTTCTACGGTTTTATGAAGAAGGTTCCGGGACCGGGGCAGAATGGACCATTTACCATTTTCCAAATTTCTTTTTTAACAGCAAAGACGTTTATTTCTTTCTATTCACAATCATAATACATTAATAAATATTAAGAGAATATAAATTATTTTTTTCAGGTTTTTCGGTTATTAATTAGCTCACCACGCCCATTTTTACCTTAGCGTTTCCGTTCTGCCCCGGGTTCCCCAATAAGTATTAACTATTTATTCTTTATTTCCTTTACAACCATATTTGCAATATTCCTATTCCTAACATCATCTTCAGAACAATTTGTATTTTATTGTTTTTTCACACGAAAACTTAACATCTGTCGCTTCAACACCTGACTTAACCTGACAATCTGAGATGTTTATTACCAACATATAATTCCTTTCTTTATATTCCGACGCTCCTAACCATCAAGTACTGTTAGCTAACATGTCTATTTTAAAAGATCTATTAACAAAAGAATCTATTCAGCTGCAGGAAATATTCGATTATTTAAAATACCAGATATAGTTACGCCAATCGAAGAATCAGACAGCGAACAAATTTATCTTAAAAAAAATTTCAAGGATTTAAAATTCCAAAATTAATATCACCGACCAATATCACATCCAACTGTATGAAGAGGATATGAGAGATGATGTGTAAAAGGAGCTCCGGACTAAACGCCAGTGGCGGAACAAGCAGCGGGCGTGGCGAAGGCAACGACGAAGAGAAGCTAAAGCAACCTAGCTAGATAAATAAGATATTTTGTGTATTTTAAGAAAATTGTAATTTTTTTGTATTCTTTTCAAAGATGTATTTTTTTTCGTACACATTTTTTGCAATAAATTTCCCATATATACAATTTTTTTCCAGGCGAAAAACCTATCAAGGTTATCATCGCCTAACTAAAGTGTAATTTTAAAATAAATGTTACATAAATGAAACTAATCAAATTTAGGCAAAATAAAATAATTGTTTAGAGCTAATTGTAACTATCTAAAACTATAAGAAACGAATATTATACAAAATTTAAATATTGTTAAATAGATTCAAGTGGCGTAAGAAAGCGATGACACGGTCGATAGCCGTGGCATCGTCCCTTAAAACCACCTTTAAACTACCTCCAAGATCGTAACGTATATACAAATCACTCAACTCATCACAATCAAGCAGAATGTGCTTAATTGTGATGGTACTTCCACAAAACTGACATAGTGGTGGATCCTCATCAACCATCCATGCGTTAACAAAGAGTGGCCGATACGAAGTCGAGTAACCACCACTTCCTCCCTACGATTCGAACGAACAGATGTCCTCCATTGTTATTTTTGATGTCCCTCAACTTGTTTCTGTATACATTTTGCCATTCTTTATTGCAAACAGAGAATAGTGTAGTTTTAACATTGCATACAAAATCTGATGCCATCATACGTTGTGTCGACGGCACCATACTTGTAGCTAATTTTAAACCTTCATCTTCCGAATATTCCGCAGTCACCAGGCACCCAGAGAAACGACACCTCCTAATTGGAGCCTGTGTATTGAGCACAAGATGTATCCAACTAATGGGTTCTTAGTGTACATCTCCTCAATAGCCTGGTGAGCACTTTTGGAATCGGAATATACAAGATATTTATTATATGTAGCAGACGAAATTGATCTTAAGGCTTGGAAAAGCGCATAAAGTTCTGCAGTAAAAATGCTACAGGCTGAGGGCAATCCGTAAGTGAGGGTTTGTCCTTCCATATAATATGCACTCCCTTTGTCCAGTTTTGAACCGTCTGTGAAAATAGTCACAGAATGTTGGTGAGTTAGTTGTATCTGCAAAAACTCCTGACGATAAATAACATCAGGAGTAATGTTTTAGGTACCTGGATATTGAGAAGTCAAAATTTGGCTTTTGTATTATCCATGGAGGGATGTAGCATAATGTTCGTTCGAATGAATATAGGTGGAAGTTCTAAATTTAGATTGCTAAAAATGCGCAACGTTCTTATTCCGAAGGGATATACGATATACACATATATAAGACGGAGACGAACATGGAGACGATGGGACAGACGGATATGGACGCTCTTCACACGTTATTAATAACCTGTGTAGCTATTGCGACACTGCACGACCCCCATGAGACACGTGTGTTAGCGATAGCATTGATATCTGTTCAAAATTATTATATTATCATTTCCGTACTGTTAAAGATGTGAAACAGTTTTTATAAGCTCAGTTCAATCCGTATGTGTAGGTACAACCCGAGGCATAAAACGCACAACCAACCCCATGGTACAACGTCCAAATCACGAACATGTGGAATTAATGAGTCTTTTATCAAATAAAAGACCTAAAAATCGAACACTATCCGTGGTTTGAAGCTGAATTCCATCAAGATAAAGGATCGGCTCCTGGTGTTGCCTACGACGACTAAATGCTACACATTGGGTTATCGCAGCAGAGAAGGTGTTTGAAACCTGTCATCAATAGTGAACAGTGTACCGGAGATTGTATATTAGATGTTATACTATTTATTGCAACGGCAAATAGCGTGACACTCATCACGCTGCCCTGCAGTACACCATTCTCCTGTGTATAACTGTTTGAATTCGTGCCTTCAAGACGAACGAAAGATCTGTTTGAAAGAAAGTTGGCGATGAATGCTAGGATATTCCCTTGTATACCACATGATTTTAAAGTGTTCAGAATTCCTCTTTTCCATGCCATATCGTATGCCTTCTGAAGGTCGAAGAAAACAGCAACAAGTGTTTGACGCAAGAGAAAGGCATCTTGAATAGCGGTTTCTAGCAAAAACCAATTGCCTGAAACCACCTTGTTCGTTGCTAAGAAGTTCGTTGGTTTCTAGCAAAAACCAATTGCCTGAAACCACCTTGTTCGTTGCTAAGAAGTTCGTTGGTTTCTAGCAAAAACCAATTGCCTGAAACCACCTTGTTCGTTGCTAAGAAGTTCGTTAGTTTCTAGCAAAAACCAATTGCCTGAACCACCTTGTTCGTTGCTAAGAAGTTCGTTGGTTTCTAGGTACTAAACAAGTTGACTAAATTCTCCAGTAGCTTGCACAACACGCTTGTAAGAGATATAGGCCTGTAGTCTTTTCAGCGGCATTCAAAAGGGTCTTAGTAAAATTTTCAACAATAGTATCAATGGGTGTCAGGTAATCTGTGTCAAGTGTACAAAATATTTCGAAAAGGCGTCCGAGTTGGCTTTTCACAAAATCCAAAGGGATATCGAGCATAACCGGGTTGGACGTTACATAAATTAATACTAACGGGCAGATGGTCACTTCCATACATGTCGTTAAGTACTGACCATGTGTATCTAGTAGCCAGAATCAGCCTTTAGAAATATAGCCTCCATCCACCAGTAGATGCTGTTAAATAAGTAGGCGAACCGTCATTTATCAGACATAAGTCCAGTTTAGATCTTTCACTTTCAAAAAGTTGACCTCGAGAGTTGCTGTCGGAGATCCCCAAGACAAATGGTGGGCATTAAAATCTACCAATAAGAACGGAGTCGGTAACTGGGTTATCAAATTCACTAAGTCACTGTGATGCAGGTTTTCTTGTGGTGGCCAGTAGACACAACACACAGTGATTTTATACGGGACAGCTGTTTGAACGGCTACTGCTTGTAAAGGAGTTATTAAGTTTAGAGAAACAGCATCGATACAGTGATGGGCTAGGATGGCTACGCTACCTCTAGCTCGGTCTTCTGTAACGAAATCTGATCTAAAAACTGAAAAATCTTTACATGGAAATTATGCGATTCGTGGAGATGTGTCTTCTGTAGACATACAAACATTGGATACACATTTCGCAGTGACTCCTAACACCGTCGATGTTCCATTGTATCACTGACACCTATCTGTGCTTTTTATTTTCTTACCTGGGACGTCTACAGACAACCTAGGCTTAAATTCCTCCAATTCCATATCCACCTGTTCAGGGATAGAATCAGAGGAAGTTTTGGTTTAAGGGGGGAGGCTTTAGCATGCCCTCCTTTTATTGTATTAGTTTTTTGGCAGCTGTTACTGCCGGTGCCGATTTAAAAATAACATTATTATCATTTTTTCCCGTAGTAGTACAATATTCGACGCCAAAGGCTTAATGCCAGATGACAATTTCTTCTGCGTCGAACTACCAGTGTCGGTCAGAGTCCTGCTTTTTCCACCGAGCCCTCCCGTAGAAGAATGTAAATAAAGCAAGTCCCGTGATGTGCAAACAGGTTGTCATTAGATGAGCCAGTCGTAACTGGCGAGTTACTTGCTCAATGAGCACTTCTACGAGTATGTTACGTGCCAGGTCATCACTATTTGTACATGACGACTTGTAGTGGTTAAAGTTGTAGCATACGATTTTCCGTCAACTTTCGGTAAAGCAGATCTATAAATCTTCCTTGCTTTGAAAAACGCTATTTTCTCTTTGGCCATTATACTCAGGATAGCCTTCTCTTCCTTAATTGTAGGACGGCTAAAGGATCGTGCTTCACCGCCGCAGTTCGAGAATTACGGCATTCCTTTTCATCATGCACTTCTACGCTACATTGACTACATACACCCTGCTTTAAATGCATGACCATGATTCTCGTTTACTTTCCTAAATATTCTCCGTGCTTTCGCACGGAAGATTTTATATTTTTCCAGGTTTTCACTCGTTGGACGATCGGCCTTTTGAAAATACGTTTATCTCTAATAAAGGTCACAAAAAACGTCAGTCATCTTTAAAACATAAAAAACCTCTAGAATGACGAAGTTCCCCTGTCTCGAAACAGTTCTCCACCCGTTCCCGCCACCAAACCACGCCCTTTTCCTCATTCCCCTTCCAAGCTACCCCACCCCCACCATCACATCCGCCAAACCACGCCCCCAGAGATAAAATTTTTAAGCAGTTTGAGTATTTGTTTAAAAGAATAAATATTCATTAATCAAGCCAGTTCCCCATGGGATGAACTCTCATAGTTCGTCCCGGTGAAAACAGCTCCAACCATATGCTGCTTCAGTGGTGGCTAATCCATCCAATATGCCACCCCCTGAAAATAATTATGATTTACTGTCGTATTTCCATTATCACCGTCTTACCGACTTGACGTTTAATGTTAAATTTACAATTCTCCAACTCCTGAAGAACCAGAATGTTTCACTATAGCAGTATATCGTTTCGAAAAAATTATTGTATCGTCATCATCGAAGTCCACTTGAATAGATGAACCGTGAACAATTGTTACAAGCTTTGCACAGATAATACCGTATTCTTTTTTTAACGCCAAGGACCTTAAAGGCACTAAAATTCGCTCGTAAACCGGAACCGCAATGAACCGGTTAACTGTTAAATTTTTGCAGAGCTGCTTTGCAGTACTCGTCATAATTATACAAGAAAAAACGAAACACAACTAACTGCAAAGCACCCTAGATTGATGTTCTCTGTATGAAAATACCGGCTTATATACTGTACACCTATTACTTCACCTCTCCCCACTACCGTATCCTTTGTGTATTGGAAATTTTCCATGACGTATTTGCTCATCCCAAGCGATTGTGTCATGTAGTGGAAAGTTTCCAAATCATTGACGTATTTCTCCCACAAATGAATGGGACGAAATTATTAAAAGATCGCAGGAGGGTCTTTCCGCACTTACCTCGTTAACGATATCGTGCGGGTTAACATCGATGAAATTGAGAGCATGGTTACGCAGTCTTGATACATTTGAATCATCTACCCGCAGTACCAACACCGACAAACGATACAGCTTCCATATCATCGCAGCACACATCAAACCAGGTTTCTCACACCTCCACATCATCCACGATTGTACCTGGTCCAATAAAAGGTGCTCTTGCTCCCCGTTCAATTGGTACCCAAGATATAACACCTTTCGCAGGCCTACTAAAATCATTTTAAAGTCGACAGACGACTACGCCCGTCCCTTCGATTACCTATATAACGGAGGAGACGACCGGCGAATCATACAAGTTCGAATCGGCGTTGATATCTGGAATCGGCTTGCTCGATATACGTATCTACACATTGGACAAAGTCAGATCGGTAGAGCCGTCAACTCTGGCGTTATGCACCATTCAAGGAGGAACACAGCCAGAGCACACAGCCAGGGATCATCATCCAGAGCACACAGCCAGGGAGAGCAGCAATGCCGGATCACATATGGACGCGGTAGCAGCAGTTGCTAGCAGAAACCAACAATGTCCTAAGCTGACAAAGCGATCTAAACATGACAAAGTCGAGGTCGACCTCTTGGTCGAAGTAATGCTACAAAACCTAACATCGCCATTAGAACGCCTCTACGACACAGCAACTTGGAAATTTGACAAACGACTAAGGCAGTGGTTCCCAACCGGTGAATTAGCTCGCTACTGGGCCGTAGTGAAACTTAAAATTATATTAAATTCGTGGAAATTAAGTACGGTATTGACAAATAGGTTGTCGCGGATAAAATATCAATTTAGGAATTGTCTCCGATCGTGCTTGGCCTAGCGGAGTGTGCTCTGTTGTAAAACAGTGTCGGCAAGGTCATCGCTCTCTCCTCCCTCCTACCACATCCCCCGCCCAACCCTTACTACGGTCAAAACACTCAAAACCGGTTCTCCGCAGTCTGCACTCAGTGCAGTGGTTGTCACCTTGTCACGTTCAGTTTAGTTGTGGTAGTAGTGTTTTGTTGGCAGTTGGGTTAATAATTTTGCGGGAGTAACATTTTTAGTGGCAGTGGTTGTATTACTGTGTCTGCTTTAAGATACGTGCATCATACAAGTCAATATGCCTGTAGCCTTTGCCTCAGTGTGTAATTTGTTTTGAAATGCTATCCAACGAATGTATGAAAGTCTCAAAACTTGAAAGGTATCTATCAACTAAACATCCAGAATGTGTAGGAAAGTCTCTCCAATATTTTCAAATAAAGAAGAGAAATTGATCGATGACTAAATCACCATGGAAAAATCTTCCAAACAAAACAAAATAACTACCAGAGTTTCATATGAACTATCTTTGTTAATTGCAAAGAAGGGATCAGCTCACACAGTGGGAGAAGACCTAATTATACCTGCAGCAAAAATAATAAGTAATGCTTTGTTTGATGAGAAAAGTACCCAAAAAATCAATGAAATTCCATTATCCAATACTACTGTCAAAAGACGAATTGATGAAATGTGACAGAGTGTAAAGGAATCTGTCATTAACGTTTTGAAACAAAGTGAATATTTTTCTCTGCAACTTGATGAAAGTACAGACGTAGCTGGTCAGGCAAATTTATTAGCTTTTGTTCGTTTTGAACTCAACGGAAATATTAAAGAAGAAATGTTGTTTTGCAATAGCTTACCGTCAACAACCACTGCTGAGGAAATTTACAAGTCGATTGTCAATTTTATCACAGAAAATCAATTAGATTGGTCAAAGAGTGTAGGTTTGACAACTGACGGAGAAGTATGTCTGGAGTTCATACTGGTTTGATTGCCAAAGTTAGATCAGTAGCTCCCTTTGTCAAATGGACACCTTGCAGCATTCATAAAGAAGCTCTTGCAGTGAAAGGTTTGGGTGAGAGTCTGACAAAAACTCTTGACGATGCAGTAAAAATCGTTAATTTTATCAAATCAAGGGCAAAAAACTCGAGATTTCTCTGTATTTTATGTGAAGAAATGGGCAGTGAACACAAACAGCTTTTACTTCCCTGTGAAGTTCGGTGGCTAGCCAGAGGTAAAGTGCTATCAAGATTATTTGAACTTCGTGATGAACTCAGGATTTTCCTCATGGAGGACGAATATGATGGAAAACGTGCAAGTTCTTTCTTAGAATGCATGACCGATGAAAACTCGCTGAAGCGGTTGGCGTATTTGGCAGATATTTTTAGTGCCCTCAACACTCTTAATTTAACTCTTCAGGGCAAGGATACTCATATGTTATCTCAAGACAAGATAGAAGCTATGATAGTAAAACTTCGACGATGGGCTCAAAAAGTGGAAAACTGCTTTCGATGCATTTCCTGTACTCCACGATTTCCTTAAAACAAACGAAGTCAAAATTGATGAACCAACAGCAGCAACCATAAAAGATCACCTCTCATTTCTGGCATCTAATCTCAGGTAATTTGAAATTTAATTTCACACTATAAATGTATCAACATTTTTATTTCAAATTCGTATATTATGCTGTGGGTCTCTGTACTTTTTATTTTGATCTGAGAAACTATAATTAAGAAACTGTAACTAAGAAACTATGTCTTTTCATATTTTTTGTTGGCGCTACTTCCCTAAAATCGATGACGAAGTTTAATGGATCAGAAAACCTTTTGATGAAGATAACTTAATTTTTTTTCCAGGCGAAAAAACCTATCGAGGTTATCATCGCCTAACTAAAGTTTTTTAAAATAAATATTACATAAATAAAACTAATCAAAATAAAACAAAATAAAATAAAAGAAATGTTTAAAACTAATTGTAATTATATAAAACTAAAGAACCTAAAATTATACAAAATTTAAATATTATTAAAAAGAAAGTGGCGTAAGAAAGCGAGGACACGGTCGATAGCCGTGACATCGTCCCTTAAAACCACCTTTAAACTACCTCGAAGATTGAAACGAATATATAAAAGGCTAACATGCCTTCAAGTGAAGAGGACTCTTTGATTGAGCTGTTTTGTGATCAGGTTCTGAAATCAAATTTCAAAACGACCCCATTGATTTTTCTTTGGATGAATGTGCGAAAAGACTATCCCGCAATTAGCAAAATAGCACTAAGACAACTGATGGGATTTTCAACAACTTATCTATGTGAGAGAGCCTTTTCTACTTTAGTTTATTTCAAAAATAAGTATAGGAATAAGTTAAATGTGGAGAGTGACTTAAGGTTGAAATTGTCAAGTTTCGCTCCCGATATTGATACATAGTACAGGATAAACAATGTAAAAAATCCCATTAAGTTCGGACAGCCTTGATAATGTACTTGTAAATAAGGTTTCTTCAGTAAAAAGTGTTTCTTCTTTTTTACCCAATATGTTTTAATTTAATGACCTATCTAAAACAATTTAAATTTATACTTAGAAGAATATATATTTATATATTCTAGGTGGGCCTCGAAATTTTTAAAAAATATATAACTAGCCCCCAAGCTAGAAAGGTTGGGAACCACTGGACTAAGGCACTACAGGGCCCGTGATAGAGATGTGGAAACTGCGCAGGAGCATATACGCATGATATTGTTCGATTGGACAACTGCCGATTTCCTTGAACACTTCAAAAAGCACAATCCCTTCGAGGCACGTTCGAAGAAAATATTTAATAAAACGTACATGGACACGATAGAGAGCTATAACCTTACAGCTGTATGACTAATATATAATTTTAAAAAGATTTCAATTTGTAAAAGGTTTTTGCTGACTGTTATGTGGTAGGGAATAAAGATCACGGGAAATTAAATTCTATGTTCATTGTAGGCACATCAAATGCAGGAAAGACACGTTTTCTAAACGCGCTAACATTTTTTTTTTAAACAGGGGTAATATGCATAATCCAAGTAAGAACGAAAGATTCTCTTTCCAAGATTGTTGCAATCGAAGAATAATATTGTGGGACGAGGCAAGGTTAGACAAAGGTCAGGTAGATAATGTTATAAGGCTCTTATCGAGAGATAGTTGTAAAGTGGGAATAAAGTTTCAAAAATATAAGGAGGTAGAAAAGACGCTTGTTTTTATCTCTAGCAATAATATCTTTCCCACACACGATGTTTTTTCGGCCAGGCTATTAAGTTACCGTTGGACGTCATTTCCATTCTGGGAAGAGAAAACTATGGGGAAGAAAATTAACCCTCTTTGTGAGGGCTTGTGTTAGCATGGGGTGGTGGGTTAGATAATTATAATTATGATAATATTCGTCTAGCATTTAGCAGAGCCAGACACTTAATAAAAATATGCAATATTGTATTTATGGTATTTATCCAGGCGAAAAAGCTATTAAGGTTATCATCGCCTAACTCAATTTTAAATTAAAATCAATAATCCATAAATGAAACAACATAAATGACATAGATGTTATTATAAATGAAATAACATAAATGTTTAAAACTAATTATAATCATCTAAAACTAAAGAAACTAAAATTATACAAAACAGGGTGGATAACGACAGACATATTTTCAAACTAGTTCGAAAGGTTTGTCGAGTTGAGAGAGCAACTAAAGAAAACGTTGCTTTATTGATTTTAGATGGCCATTCCACACACACGAAAAATATCAAAGTCATCGATTTTGCGAGAGACAATGGAGTTGTGATGCTTTGTCTTCCACCCCATAAGATGCTTCTCATAAGTTGCAACCGCTTGATGTTTCTGTTATGAAACCAATCAGTTCATATTATGAGGAAGAAACACGTAAATGGCTAAGATCCAATCCAGGTTAAGTTATTACCCTTTGGCAAGTAGCATCTCTTTTTGGTTCCGCTTTTTTAAGTACGGAAAACAAGCGAACGGCTATTAAACGATTTGAAGCTACTGGTATTTGGCCTGTTAACATCGATATATTCACATCTGCAGGTTTTCTGCCTTCCGAGCCAACAAACTTTCTTCTCGATAACGAACCTAGCACATCTAATTCTTTAGTGCAGACAAGTGGTGATGCCCTATCCAACCCATTGAATACCAATGTTAGCCCTACCAGTAGTAAGCTATCGATTTCGACCTCGTTTCCAAATGTTTCGCCACAAGCCCTCGTTGCTGTTCCAAAGATGCTACAAAGAGAAAAACGACGAGTAACCAGAAAAAAAGGACGAGCTGTGATACTGACCTCGTCTCCGTACAAGATTGAACTTGAAACGTCTATTAAAATGTCTAAAAGAAAGGTGGAAGAAAAAGAAGAGAAAGCTAAGAAGAGGTTGAAATTTTTATTAAAAAATAAGATTGGAAAAATAAATAAGATAAAAGATTTTGCAGAGAAGAAACAACCTGAAAAAGAAGAAGAAACAAATGAAACAAGTGCCAGCAGTGAAGAAGATGACAGCGATACTAAGTGCGTCTGCTGCAGTGATGTGTATTCAATATCTACTGAAGGTTGGGTTGCCTGTGCTTCATGTCACAAGTGGGCTCACAATTCATGTGCAGGAGTCGACAGCGATGATGATGATCCACACACTTGTGGAAATTGTGTTGCTTGAATAAGAATGAATTGGTAAGAATTACTATAGAATTGCTTATGAAAATGTCTAATTTTTTAGGCTATCTTAAATTTTGTTAATTTTTAGGGTTCAACATAAGTTTTATCTAATTTTTGTTTTTAATATCACTAGGAAATATTACGCCTAAATTTACATCTTTTTAATTAGCTGTCTAAGTTATTAGGGTTTTTTCAGTACAGTAATGCAAAAATGAACATTAAGTGTGAATATTGCTTTTGTTTCACTAAAAATATTATTTATAAATATTATATTTTCACCTCTTTTAACAAAATGTTAGTCATGTCGTTAATAAATTGTTTGTATTTGTTAGTTATTAGTAAAAAAACAAATAATACAATTATTTTTCCAACTGCTGCTCAGTTCTACGGTTTTATGAAGAAGGTTCCGGGACCGGGGCAGAATGGACCATTTACCATTTTCCAAATTTCTTTTTTAACAGCAAAGACGTTTATTTCTTTCTATTCACAATCATAATACATTAATAAATATTAAGAGAATATAAATTATTTTTTTCAGGTTTTTCGGTTATTAATTAGCTCACCACGCCCATTTTTACCTTAGCGTTTCCGTTCTGCCCCGGGTTCCCCAATAAGTATTAACTATTTATTCTTTATTTCCTTTACAACCATATTTGCAATATTCCTATTCCTAACATCATCTTCAGAACAATTTGTATTTTATTGTTTTTTCACACGAAAACTTAACATCTGTCGCTTCAACACCTGACTTAACCTGACAATCTGAGATGTTTATTACCAACATATAATTCCTTTCTTTATATTCCGACGCTCCTAACCATCAAGTACTGTTAGCTAACATGTCTATTTTAAAAGATCTATTAACAAAAGAATCTATTCAGCTGCAGGAAATATTCGATTATTTAAAATACCAGATATAGTTACGCCAATCGAAGAATCAGACAGCGAACAAATTTATCTTAAAAAAAATTTCAAGGATTTAAAATTCCAAAATTAATATCACCGACCAATATCACATCCAACTGTATGAAGAGGATATGAGAGATGATGTGTAAAAGGAGCTCCGGACTAAACGCCAGTGGCGGAACAAGCAGCGGGCGTGGCGAAGGCAACGACGAAGAGAAGCTAAAGCAACCTAGCTAGATAAATAAGATATTTTGTGTATTTTAAGAAAATTGTAATTTTTTTGTATTCTTTTTAAAGATGTATTTTTTTTCGTACACATTTTTTGCAATAAATTTCCCATATATACAATTTTTTTCCAGGCGAAAAACCTATCAAGGTTATCATCGCCTAACTAAAGTGTAATTTTAAAATAAATGTTACATAAATGAAACTAATCAAATTTAGGCAAAATAAAATAATTGTTTAGAGCTAATTGTAACTATCTAAAACTATAAGAAACGAATATTATACAAAATTTAAATATTGTTAAATAGATTCAAGTGGCGTAAGAAAGCGATGACACGGTCGATAGCCGTGGCATCGTCCCTTAAAACCACCTTTAAACTACCTCCAAGATCGTAACGTATATACAAATCACTCAACTCATCACAATCAAGCAGAATGTGCTTAATTGTGATGGTACTTCCACAAAACTGACATAGTGGTGGATCCTCATCAACCATCCATGCGTTAACAAAGAGTGGCCGATACGAAGTCGAGTAACCACCACTTCCTCCCTACGATTCGAACGAACAGATGTCCTCCATTGTTATTTTTGATGTCCCTCAACTTGTTTCTGTATACATTTTGCCATTCTTTATTGCAAACAGAGAATAGTGTAGTTTTAACATTGCATACAAAATCTGATGCCATCATACGTTGTGTCGACGGCACCATACTTGTAGCTAATTTTAAACCTTCATCTTCCGAATATTCCGCAGTCACCAGGCACCCAGAGAAACGACACCTCCTAATTGGAGCCTGTGTATTGAGCACAAGATGTATCCAACTAATGGGTTCTTAGTGTACATCTCCTCAATAGCCTGGTGAGCACTTTTGGAATCGGAATATACAAGATATTTATTATATGTAGCAGACGAAATTGATCTTAAGGCTTGGAAAAGCGCATAAAGTTCTGCAGTAAAAATGCTACAGGCTGAGGGCAATCCGTAAGTGAGGGTTTGTCCTTCCATATAATATGCACTCCCTTTGTCCAGTTTTGAACCGTCTGTGAAAATAGTCACAGAATGTTGGTGAGTTAGTTGTATCTGCAAAAACTCCTGACGATAAATAACATCAGGAGTAATGTTTTAGGTACCTGGATATTGAGAAGTCAAAATTTGGCTTTTGTATTATCCATGGAGGGATGTAGCATAATGTTCGTTCGAATGAATATAGGTGGAAGTTCTAAATTTAGATTGCTAAAAATGCGCAACGTTCTTATTCCGAAGGGATATACGATATACACATATATAAGACGGAGACGAACATGGAGACGATGGGACAGACGGATATGGACGCTCTTCACACGTTATTAATAACCTGTGTAGCTATTGCGACACTGCACGACCCCCATGAGACACGTGTGTTAGCGATAGCATTGATATCTGTTCAAAATTATTATATTATCATTTCCGTACTGTTAAAGATGTGAAACAGTTTTTATAAGCTCAGTTCAATCCGTATGTGTAGGTACAACCCGAGGCATAAAACGCACAACCAACCCCATGGTACAACGTCCAAATCACGAACATGTGGAATTAATGAGTCTTTTATCAAATAAAAGACCTAAAAATCGAACACTATCCGTGGTTTGAAGCTGAATTCCATCAAGATAAAGGATCGGCTCCTGGTGTTGCCTACGACGACTAAATGCTACACATTGGGTTATCGCAGCAGAGAAGGTGTTTGAAACCTGTCATCAATAGTGAACAGTGTACCGGAGATTGTATATTAGATGTTATACTATTTATTGCAACGGCAAATAGCGTGACACTCATCACGCTGCCCTGCAGTACACCATTCTCCTGTGTATAACTGTTTGAATTCGTGCCTTCAAGACGAACGAAAGATCTGTTTGAAAGAAAGTTGGCGATGAATGCTAGGATATTCCCTTGTATACCACATGATTTTAAAGTGTTCAGAATTCCTCTTTTCCATGCCATATCGTATGCCTTCTGAAGGTCGAAGAAAACAGCAACAAGTGTTTGACGCAAGAGAAAGGCATCTTGAATAGCGGTTTCTAGCAAAAACCAATTGCCTGAAACCACCTTGTTCGTTGCTAAGAAGTTCGTTGGTTTCTAGCAAAAACCAATTGCCTGAAACCACCTTGTTCGTTGCTAAGAAGTTCGTTGGTTTCTAGCAAAAACCAATTGCCTGAAACCACCTTGTTCGTTGCTAAGAAGTTCGTTAGTTTCTAGCAAAAACCAATTGCCTGAACCACCTTGTTCGTTGCTAAGAAGTTCGTTGGTTTCTAGGTACTAAACAAGTTGACTAAATTCTCCAGTAGCTTGCACAACACGCTTGTAAGAGATATAGGCCTGTAGTCTTTTCAGCGGCATTCAAAAGGGTCTTAGTAAAATTTTCAACAATAGTATCAATGGGTGTCAGGTAATCTGTGTCAAGTGTACAAAATATTTCGAAAAGGCGTCCGAGTTGGCTTTTCACAAAATCCAAAGGGATATCGAGCATAACCGGGTTGGACGTTACATAAATTAATACTAACGGGCAGATGGTCACTTCCATACATGTCGTTAAGTACTGACCATGTGTATCTAGTAGCCAGAATCAGCCTTTAGAAATATAGCCTCCATCCACCAGTAGATGCTGTTAAATAAGTAGGCGAACCGTCATTTATCAGACATAAGTCCAGTTTAGATCTTTCACTTTCAAAAAGTTGACCTCGAGAGTTGCTGTCGGAGATCCCCAAGACAAATGGTGGGCATTAAAATCTACCAATAAGAACGGAGTCGGTAACTGGGTTATCAAATTCACTAAGTCACTGTGATGCAGGTTTTCTTGTGGTGGCCAGTAGACACAACACACAGTGATTTTATACGGGACAGCTGTTTGAACGGCTACTGCTTGTAAAGGAGTTATTAAGTTTAGAGAAACAGCATCGATACAGTGATGGGCTAGGATGGCTACGCTACCTCTAGCTCGGTCTTCTGTAACGAAATCTGATCTAAAAACTGAAAAATCTTTACATGGAAATTATGCGATTCGTGGAGATGTGTCTTCTGTAGACATACAAACATTGGATACACATTTCGCAGTGACTCCTAACACCGTCGATGTTCCATTGTATCACTGACACCTATCTGTGCTTTTTATTTTCTTACCTGGGACGTCTACAGACAACCTAGGCTTAAATTCCTCCAATTCCATATCCACCTGTTCAGGGATAGAATCAGAGGAAGTTTTGGTTTAAGGGGGGAGGCTTTAGCATGCCCTCCTTTTATTGTATTAGTTTTTTGGCAGCTGTTACTGCCGGTGCCGATTTAAAAATAACATTATTATCATTTTTTCCCGTAGTAGTACAATATTCGACGCCAAAGGCTTAATGCCAGATGACAATTTCTTCTGCGTCGAACTACCAGTGTCGGTCAGAGTCCTGCTTTTTCCACCGAGCCCTCCCGTAGAAGAATGTAAATAAAGCAAGTCCCGTGATGTGCAAACAGGTTGTCATTAGATGAGCCAGTCGTAACTGGCGAGTTACTTGCTCAATGAGCACTTCTACGAGTATGTTACGTGCCAGGTCATCACTATTTGTACATGACGACTTGTAGTGGTTAAAGTTGTAGCATACGATTTTCCGTCAACTTTCGGTAAAGCAGATCTATAAATCTTCCTTGCTTTGAAAAACGCTATTTTCTCTTTGGCCATTATACTCAGGATAGCCTTCTCTTCCTTAATTGTAGGACGGCTAAAGGATCGTGCTTCACCGCCGCAGTTCGAGAATTACGGCATTCCTTTTCATCATGCACTTCTACGCTACATTGACTACATACACCCTGCTTTAAACACGAAGAACTAATGCCCACAGAGCGGAGACACTTGAAACATCTCCGCGGGTTAGCGACACATGGCCTCACTGAGACCCTTTAGTAACCTGTATGAATGTATTCGGGTAAATCCGGTTTTCCAAATATCAAAATAGACAAGGCTGTTGCAACTTTAACACCATTGTCTGTCTTCATTATTGGTAAAACGCCAGTTATTGACTAAGGAGTAAGTTCTGATATAATTTCATCCACAGACACGTTCATAAGATCTCTGCATGTAATGATCCCCCTTGAAGAGTTCAAGGATCTAAGGGGAACCACAGATACCATGACCTGTTCAAAGAAAGGGGTAATTTTTTAAAGAGAAATACGATTTATTCAAAATAGCAATTTTGACTAAATTGTACCGGATAGGTTTTTTTAAATTGTACCTTTACTAATGAACATTACAATTCTACAACTAGGCTAAAGTATTCTATTTTTTCTAGTTGGCAGAAAAAGGAAAGATATATGGCTAATGGACAGTAGAAGACATGAGAAGAGCCTTAGCCACGTACAGAAACGGTTAAATGGTGTACCATAACCAACACTGAAAATAAGATTTTTTTTTGTTTAGGCGAAAAACTCTGATACATGGCTGTCATCCCCTAATCGCATAAAATACCTAGTTTTAAAAATATAAATTAATCTAAAACTAATATTAAAACCGCTAATAGCTAATACTCACTACTAAACAGTATTAAAGAGAGACACTGACGAAAGGAATTATTTTGCAGTCACATAAAAAGGCTTTCGGTCGTCCTCACGATCTTGCTTCTGAAAAAAGAAGAATAGCTAGTTTACATATTCTGACGTTAGAAAAAAATGTTTTTTGGGCATACAAGAGACAGATTTAAAAAAAAACATACTTTAGTACCAATATGGTGCTGCGAATTGTCACAAAAAATCCCATGCATGCTGAATCTAAACTCTTTTAAAAATAAAGAGTATGAAACAATAATAGAAGATTTTTATTGTCAGAATTATTAGTATTTTAGCATTAATTAGTTAATTCCTTACGTTTGTAGTAGTAGAAGTTATAGTTACGTTGTATTATAAACATGTGGTCGCGTACAGACCAAACATGTGCATGGTAAGTGCAGTGGTTGCAGTCTACGACCGATGAGCCGGGCAACAGAAAGCTTAATTTGTGCCGGGTAACAACTAGTTTTGTTTTTCATCGCTCTATCAATCTCTTATTTCCGAATTTGATATGGATTTTGAGGAAGTAAATGTTGTACAGGAAGTCCACTGACTTCACTAAGCAACTATTTTTCCTCTCCAATATGACGTCACACATCCACCGCCACATGGTTCACAGATTCGTGACATTTCTGACAAAACCTTTGAATATTCTTCGTCATCGAATACATCTGCTACAAGAAAAAGAAAGAAAACACCTCAAGACATGACAGAGTTTCAGAAAAGAATGCCTATAGTTGAACAAGAATATATTATCGCCTTCAAAAAAAGTTAAACTAAGGATGATGAGGACACCTGTTTCCTTAAAATCGTTGACTTCCTACTTCAAAGGTTTATACCTATACAAAAACTGAGACTGAGGAGCAAGAATCAAAACCTCATCGCTGATGAAATATCTTCTTTATCTAGTTTTACTTCTAGCCCAGCAACAGTTATCCTATCCCCAATGCACAACCAGTATTCTGATTACCAAAGCACAACATGTTCTATTCTCTCACAACAATTCTTCGACGTGGTCCATGATACAGTATCACCACAATGGTGACATTCATAATTAACAATCATATCAAACCATTCGTTTTACAATACAAGCTACATTATTATGATTGAGTATGAATATTATTAACCCTATCTTATGGATACCAGCAGTCTTTCTTGTAAGCATATTTATTGGCATCTTGAAATTGGTGAATTTGTAGTTGTACTCTAGTTCCTTGCAGATGTAGTCGAGTGTTGAAGCTGACATGCTTGTGTATTGATAAAATATGTCTTCTTGACTTCGTAGCTCGTGATATAGATGATGAAACCCCTCCAGTTTAGATCGGCTTCGATCAGCTTTCGCTTATTCCCAGAAAATTCTTCTTTAAAAATCATCGAAAAATACACATTTCCCAACAAAAACACAGCGTCTTTTTTGTACAAGTCATTTCAACTTGGAGGACGAGAACTGAGATGATCGCGCTATGGTGTGTTCTGAACATACGACGATGTCTGGCCGTATGAATTGATGACCTGAATGAGGACATACACGGATACTCTCCAATTAGAGCTTAGCCTCAAACAATTTTCTAGCGACTCGTTTATTACGTAGCAGGGACCAGTTTTCACCCAATAACGTCGAAGAAGCGCGAAATGTGTTACGCTCCCGAAAAGTGTTTTCCTACAGTAGCGTGTAGAAATATTCAGTTGGCGTACAGACAATGTCTTAGAGTGTTGAAATGGCTCAAAATCTAAAGAAAAAGAGGACTATGTTTCGGAAATATACAAACGTCAGATAGAAAGTTAGTGATATACATAAAATTCAGGTAAACTTGGTGGTTCACAATATTTTATTCAATAGCCATCTTTTTGACGGAGATGAGAAATTTGAAAAAATATTTTAGATTGACGTATGAAAACTTTGCATACATTTTGAACCTTGTAGATTTTTTCCCAAGGCGAAAAACCAATTATGGTTATCATCGCCTAACTAAAGTGTAATTTTAAAATAAATGTTACATAAATGAAACTAATAAAAATTAAGCAAAATAAAATAAAATAATTGTTTAGAACTAATTGTAACTATCTAAAACTATAAGAAACTAATATTATACAAAATTATAATATTATTAAATAGATTCAAATGGCGTAAAAAAGCGATGACACGGTCGATAGCAGTGACATCGTCTCTTAAAACCACCTTTAAACTACCTCGAAGATCGTAACGTAAATACTAATTAGTCAACTCATCACAGTCAAGCAGAATGTACTTGACTGTGATGGTACCTCCACAAAACTGACATAGTGGTCGATCCTCATCAACCATCCATGTGTTAATAGTGACCGATGCGAAGACGAGTAACCACCACTACCTCCCTACGATTCGAACGAACAGATGACCTCCAAGGTAGGACGGTATCCTTGATGTCTCTTAGCTTGTTGTCCCGTGAAAACACTTCAAGCCGAGGACACCCGTACGTGTAAATACATCCCGAGGCATAAAACGCACACCAACGCTACTGTCCAGTTTAGAGCCATCAGCGAAAATAATTTCACTATATTGGTGGGATCTCATTGATCGTTCAAACGTAGCAGGAAGTTCCAACCCTTTGGTTATTAATTATACGCAACGCCCAAACGGAGCGGTCAAACGTTCGCGTGCATTGTAACATGATTCGTAGCTGTTATTGAGAACTACATTAAATGCCGGTTGTTTAGGTTTGCCTCGAAGACCAGATATATAAGGTATTTGTAGCATCTGACGTCGTCTTGAAAGAGCGGGTTCCCCAACCTCGACAAGAAGACTAGGGATTGGGCTAGTTCTAAATACACCAGTAGCAAGTCTAAGTTCAGAGTGGTGGACAGCATCGAGAGATTTCAGAACTGTAAGTCGTGCGGATGAATAAGCTTAACAGCCATAATAATCAATGCGCGATCTAACGACCACGCTATAAAAGCGAAGCATACTAGTACGTTTGAAGTGACGCTGTTAATGGCAAGGGCAAATAGCGTCACACTCAAAACGCCACCCTGTGTTACACCATGCTATAGTTCGTAGCGCTCGGAATATATGCCTCCTAGATGTACACGTAAAGCTCTGTTATGTAAATAATACAGTATAAAAGCAAGAATGTTACATTACATACGCCATGATTTCAAAACATTCAAAATTCCTCTTCTCCATACCATGTCATATACCTTCTCAAGGTCAAAGATAACCGCGACGAGAGTTTGTCGCAAGAGAAAGGCATTCTGTATAGCAGACTCCAACAAAACTAATTGGTCAACAGATGAACGTCCTTGTCTAGAACCACAGTGATCGTTAGAAAGAAGTTCGTTTATTTCTATATACCAGACAAGTCGTCGGTTAACCAGTAGTTTGCATAATCAGCTGGTCAGAGAGATGGATCTGTAACTGTGATTAGTTTTGTTCTTTCCTTGTTTTAAAAGAGGAATTAGTGTCGCTTTTAACTATGCATCGGGAAAACCGCACTCCTCGAATATAAGGTCGTATATCCAAAGGAGAACTAGCTTTGCAGAGGGTGGTAGATATCTAATCATGGAGTATACAATATCATCCAGGCCTGGAGCTGAATCCTTCGTTGACGAGAGAGCTGACTTTAGTTCGTCTACTGAGAAATTAATGTTCAAACAAGAATCTCCAGGCAATACAACGGTGAAAAGTAAGGCTTCCTGTTTACGTTTGTACACCTGAAAAGCGGCCTTGTATGCAGAAGAAGAAGAATATTTTAAGAACGATAACTCTAGCACATTGGCAATTTCCACACAGTCCGCGGTCAAATTCCATTAAGATGCCTTAATGAAATTAATGACATCGGAACGGAAGTGCCATAGACGGATCGTAATTTCTTCATCACTGTAGATGGAGCTGTAGTCCTTTTAATTGCGCCAATGTACTGCTACCATGATTCTCGTTTACTTTCCCTAAATATTCTCCGTGCTTTCGTACGGATGATTTTTAATATTTCCAGGTTTTCACTCGTTGGATGTCTTTTGAACTGCTTCAAAGCTTTTTTTTCGTAAACGAAGGATTACAATGCACTTATAATTCCCCCCGGAACAGGTGGTCATCGTGGTTTGAATGAGGTTTTCGGAATTGCCTTTCCGGAGGCATTCAAAAGTTTTTGTAAATGAATTCACAGTATCATCAATTGCAGCCAGGTTTTCCACGTCCAGTGATTCTAGATCCTGTGAGAATGATTCCCAGTTGGCTTTTTTCAAGATCCAACGTGGATGTCGAACACAACAGGCGGAGAGTCACACAAAGAGATCTCAAAGGGTGTTTCAACGTTACTGTAAAGATCAGGCAATGCTGACCATGTTAGCCTAGTAGCTAAACTAGGACTGCACAATGACAAGTCCACGCGTTCCGGGCGAGACTATAGAAACGGGTACATACTTGGATCACATAAAGATCATTTTCAACCCCCAGAACTCTGGAGCCTGCAGAATTCTCCTTAGCTCGACTGTATGTATATTCTCCTTAACTCGTAATACTGTGTACAAGTCCCAACACCTGTGCACCGCGTTCACTCCCTGACCAAAGACCAGAAACCGCGCTTACGTCCTCGGCAGAGCAAGCTCACATCAGAGTCCCAGACCAGAGTTTGTCAAGCTAGTTTTTCAGCACTCCCAACGCGCAACGATTGTGACCAGTAAAAATCCGTAAGATAAGGTGTGAGTGTTGAATAGTTTTTATAGATTGTGTTGGATATGTGGTGTATGTAGAATGTGTATTCGTATTTAATAGGGAAGTTAGTGTTGTTAGGGTATATGTTTGCCTAATCCGGTATATGAACGCCAAACCCCTCTTAGTAGGTGCGGCTAGTCCGCACCTCCCCTGCGTGGTTGAACTTTGTAGAAGAAACTTTCTGGTGCAACCGAGAACGTCACCTATTACAGTAGCCGAAAAATTAACCCTAACTCTTAGGTAAGTGAGGAGTAATAAAATTATTTAATACACTTATGTTTATGTTATATTTAAACAATATTATTATCAGAAAAATTGTATTTAAACAATAATATTATCAGAAATATTGTATTTAAACAATATTATCAGAAATATTGTATTTAAACAATGATATTAAACAAATAAAAACAATATTATCAGCAATTGAAATCCTGATAGGCAACATTGCCACTAACAACCGCCACTTCCTCTTCACTATTCGAACGAATTCATTACCTCCATGGACGGACGGTATTCTTGATTCCCCACAGTTTATTTCCACCCACCGCCCGCCGTTCTTTATTTTAAGCGAAATAATGCATACATTATTTTACTTATAAAATAAAATCCTATAACATGAACGTCAATCAACGGTTAAAGCATTAAAATGCACCTACAAAGAATAGCCTACAGCACAGAACAACAGGAGTAAATGGTTCTCCATTCTTATAGATTTAAAGTTAATAGCACGTGTTATTTACTTTGGTCACCATGGTTACCAGTATCGTGTGATCCTAGTCTCGTTTAATAACGTCCAATAAAGTCTCAATATCGACGAAAAGTTTATTTAAACGGCGTAATTAAATTAGACGACGGCAGTTCAACAGCGACCCTCGGTTATTGATGTGGTAGGCGAGATTTCATCTCCTTCGGTGGAGTGGTTTATCGTAATTAAACGTTGAATAAAGTTTCTGTATCGTCTCAGAAAGATAATGCACAGACATAATTTAATAATAAAGTCTTGGGAACTCGTAGTTGTGGTTTATACTTAGTAAAAAGTAATTGCAAACCTTATTTGTTGTATATATAAAATTTACGAAGAAATTAATTAATTCAAAAGTATTAAAAAATATAAAAATAAAGCAATAATAGTTTTGGTGTTTTAATTATCCTTCAAATCATTCAACAAATTATAATTACAATAATTTACTAAGTTTTATTGAATTTTATGTCCATTGAAATTAGTTAGTGCGGAACTTATGAATATATTTTGAAATTAAAAATTGTTGGTCCTTCCAGCACCTTTTACGTATATACAGAACCTACGGTGGTAGGAAAAGTGATAATACGTAGGAGAAACCTACGTAGGAGAGAGGCATTATGGAGAATCTTGGAGGACTTGAAGGCATGATCTGAAAAATAGACGAATCAATGAGATCCAGGAACAATCAAACATGATTCAATGTATGAAATGTCGAGATTGTTAACACGAAAATTGTGCAGGTGCGAAACTTAATAATCAAGAGTCCTTTTGCTCGACATGTTAGAACATTGTTTCATTAGTTTTTTATCTTATTATTGATGTTTTTAACTTTAGCATGAGGTCTTTTATTATATTAGTTTCCATTTAGAAACAATTTTTACATATTAGTTTCCAACTAGAAATATTTAAAACTGTATTTTATGTTTTTACTACTCACATTCTTCAGTTGTTAGGCATCTATTTATTGCCTCATTTTTAATAGGCATGATATTTTTAAAGATTTTTTTAATTAGTTCTTGTAAGCATTAACTAAACATTTGCATTGACAGAATTAGTAGTGTTTTAGCGTTAGTTAATTAGTTTCCTATCTTGATAGTAGTAGTAGTAAAAATAGTTGAAAAATAAATTTAATATGCCAGTGGTTTTAATGGTTATTTTAAAAAGAACAATGATTCAATGTTATTTAATAGTGCTATTGTGAGTTTATATTACACCTATAAAAATAAAGAACTTTGATTTAGCAAACTGTATTATTCATTTTATCTTTCAAATAGTTTCATTAAGTTAATGCTTGATTGAGAATTGTGGCACAATTATAGGAAAATGAGTGGTACAAGTTAGGCAATGTTTTCATTCGAAACTAAGTTATCAAGTATTTTAAAAATATTTTTCATGATTGTTTTCAATTTCTTACAGGTTTTCCTACATTATGTGGCAGAAAATAATACTGTGAACAAGATACACTGAAAATATTGGAAAGCTATGAATATTTTTTTTTTAATGAGATAATCCTTAAGTGATACTATTTAAGCACACTAAATTAAAACAAATATACATTTTTTTTAAAGTAAATTCCTACTAAAGCTGAGAAAGAATCTTTTATTATTGTTTGATTATTTTATTAGTTTCATTCTTTTTTAACCTTACATCACTAATCATGATATTTTGTGGTAACTATGGCAACAGTTTAATGTTGTACAATGGAGGTTTCGAAGACAACCAGTTTTTGGAAAAAATTCATATACGTCTTTGAGAAATCAATTTCTTGGTATAAAAAGTTGGCGCAATGCCAAAGTGTGCTGGATAGACTTTGAACAGGAAGATTCATAGTTCAAATCCGGATAGATCCCCAAATTTTTATAATTTTTTATTGAATAAATATTTAACAAAACTTTATTTTTTTAACATCATTTGTCATCCACTATAGGTAAAAAAAATATTTATTGATATATATATATATATATCAGGAGAGTGTGAAGGAATTTTTTAAAAGAACAATAAAATTGGTGTATAACTTAATTCAACAATGGTAGTTGATGTACTGCCGCGATCTCTATCAGCAAAGCCGCAAACTAATGTAATTAAGCATGAACTAAACTTGACGCGATGAGATTATCTGTTAATTATACAACAGCAATTCTGGTCCTAATTACTATATGAAAGCTTATTTCAGAAGAGTAACATGAGTAATAGAGCATCTGCCTACATACAGTAGAATATATTCCAATCATTTGAAGTTATATGGTAGATTTGTATTCAAATAAATTCAATAGTTTTACGAACATCCAGCGAAATTTTTAATGTTATGCGCAAAAAAACATTTGTTAGTAAAATGAAATTGAGGTATTAACACAAACTAGAGAAGACAAACGGTAAAACATGAGTTCGAAGGCTAGAACGATTAAATGAAAATCAATTTAGCACGGATTCTTCTTACAATCAACATCAACCAAATCGTTCATTCTATGAAACAAATATTTCCTACTCCTGGTTCCTTTTTTATAGCCTATATAAAGAATTTAAATCTTGTGAGAATTTTTTATAGTAGGTCATCTTTAAATGTTTAAAGATTTTACTATTTTTTTATGTAATTTCATTTCTTGATTACTGCTTTGTTATTGTTTTAAAATTTTTTCCAGACGAAAAACCAAATGAGATAATCATCGCCAGTAATCAAAATACTAGGCACTAAAAAGTAGTTTAAATCTAAAGAGTTCAAATCTCTTTTTCCCAGGCGAAATGATGGTTATCATTGCTGATAACTGATGTTTTATTTTTATTTACAAAATCGAATTGAAATAACTAAACTAAATAAAATAAAATAGTGTTAACACTAATTTTAATTATCTAAAACCAAACAAATAAAATCACAGAATTAAGTTACACTGATTCTAAATCAAACTAAATAAAATTACCACACAATATTTTAAATATTATTAGGTGACGTAAGAAGGCGATGACACGTTCGATAGCCGTGACAACATCCGTTAAAACCACCTTTAAACTTCCCTGAAGACAGTCACGTAAATACAAGTCTGTCAACTCTTCACTGTCAGGCAGAATCTAACAACTATATACTACAAACACACTAAAATAATAAAAGTAAATTAGAATTCACACGATGAAACTAACAAACTAATAGCAATAAATCTAAAGAACTAAAATATTAAAAATCAATAGATGATACAAAAAATTAAAACAGTAAATGAATATTTTTAGGCGGCAAAAAATGGCGAACTCATAGTCAATACTTTTTCCCTGGCGAGACAATTTTTTTTTCCGGCGAAAAACCTATTGAGGTTATCATCGCCTAACTAAAGTTGAGTTTTTTAAATAACACTACATAAATAAAACTAATCAAAATAAAACAAAATAAAATAAAATAAATGTTTAAAACTAATTGTAATAATCTAAAACTAAAGAACCTAAAATTATACAACATTTAAATATTATTAAATAGCTTAAGGTGGCGTAAGAAAGCGAAGACACGGTCGATAGCCGTGACATCGTCCCTTAAAACCACCTTTAAACTACCTCGAAGATCGTAACGTACATACAAATCGCTCAACTCATCACAATCAAGCAGGATATGCTTGATTGTAATATTGCTTCTAAAAAACGGACATAGTGGTGGATCCTCATGTCGCATCAACCATCCATGCGTTAACAAAGAGTGGCCGATGCGAAGTCGAGTAACCACCACTTCCTCCCTACGATTCGAACGAACAGATGTCCTCCATGATCGGACGGTATTTTTGATGTCCCTCAGCTTGTTTCTATTTACATTTTGCCATTCTTCATTCCAAACAGAGAATAGTATAGTTTTAACATTGCATAAAAAATCTGATGCCATCACACGTTGTGTCGATGGTACCATACTTGTAGCTAATTTTGCACCTTCATGCGCTTTAGTGTTTCCAAATATTCCGCAGTGACCAGGCACCAAGAGAAATGACACCTCGACACCTCGTAATTGGAGACTGTGTATAGAGCACAAGATGTCTCCAACTAAAGGGTTCTTAGTTTACATTTCCTGAATAGCCTGGAGAGCACTTTTGGAATCACAACACACAAGATATTTAGATTTTGCAGACGGAATTGATCTTAAAGCTTGGAAAATTGCATAAAGTTCTGCAGTAAAAACGCTACAGGCTGAGGGCAATCCGTAAGTGAAGGTTTGTCCTTCCATATAAAATGCACAACCTATCCCATTGTCCAGTTTTGAACCGTCTGTGAATATGGTCACAGTTTGTTGGTGAGTTTGTTGAATCTGCAAAAACTCCTGCCGATAAATAACGTCAGGAGTATTGTGTTTTAGGTACATGGACAATGAGAAGTCACATTTTGGCTTTTGTATTATCCATGGAGGGATGTAGCATGATGTTAGTTCGAATATAGGTGTATGTTCTAAATTTAAATTGCTAAAAATGCGCAACGTCCTTATTTCGAAGGGAGCAGTTGAACGTTGACGCACATTGTAACAATCCTCGAGGTAGTTATCAAAACTTTGAATGCCGGATGTTTATTTTTACTTCGAAGACCAGTGTAATATGAAATTTGTAGCATTTGACATCGCATAGAGAGAGATGATTCTCCAGCTTCAACTAGAAGGCTGGAGATTGGGCTTGATCTAAAAGCACCAGTAGAAAGTCTAAGACCAGCGTGATGTATTGAATCCAGGATTTTCAGAACCATAGGTCGAGCAGATGAATAGGCTATACAGCCGTAATCTATGCGCGATCTTACAACGGCGCGATAGAAACTGAGCATACAGGTTCTGTCTGCTCCCCAATTTGTACCACTTAGAACTCTCAACATATCCAATATCTTGCTGCACCGGGTCCTCAAATCACGCACATGCAGATTCCATGAAAGTCTTTTATTCAATAAAAGACCCAAAAATCTCACATTATCCGCGGTTTGAAGGAGCGCACCATCAAGGTAAAGAATAGGTTCCTGATGTTGCCTGCGACGACTAAATGCTATACACTGGGTCTTCGAAGCCGAAAACTTGAAGCCCGTAGATTTGGTCCATTCTTGCAATTTATTAATTACTAATTGTAAATGCGTTGGCATTTAAAGCACCGCCGTGGATTGGGAACGTAGGGCCTAACAGGAAACCGTTGATAGCCAGCATATAAAAATTCCGGAATAGATGGTTTCCCGAATGTCAGTATTAATGATGTTGTTGGAACTCTCTGACCGTTTTCCATCCTCATAATTCGTACGACTTCTGTTACACCTTCCGAATCCAGTTCAGATTTTATTTCGTCCTCACGTACATACAAAAGATCTCTGCATGATATTACTCCCTTTGATGAGTTTAAGGTTTTGTGGGTGGCCACCGAAACCTTGAACTGATCAAAAAAGGAAGTCATTTTCAGCAGATATTGTGACTGCTTCGAACTACTTGTTTTAACAGCAGTGTTCCATTCCGTAACTTCCTTATGGAAGAGACAGGTCCTGCTGCACATCCAGTTATAGCCTTATGAATCAAAAAAGGCGATACTTTCGAAAGATCTTTTCCTTCTGTGCATGAAACAATTAAAAATTTAGGCGGTAGTTTGGGCGACATCTATTTCTTTCCTCGTCTCATTTACCGCACTAGGCATCTTCGGAGAAACCTCACGACATCTCTTTACATTACTCTGGTTTGTTGGTTGGTTGGACTTTTGTTGGTTTTCCATAAATTTGATTTAAGCTAATCATCGTGTCAGGCGTTACGGGCGAGACTATGAGAACGGGTACACCCATGGATCACTTTCGATCATTTCCAACCCCCGGAACTCTGGGGCCCATAGTTTCCTCCTCAGCTCGACTGGATGGGCATCAGTCGAGAACTCGTAATACTGTGCACAGGATCCGATACATGTGCAACGCGGACACTTCCTGACCAAGGACCGAAGTGGCTAGCGGGCCAGCAACCGCGCATACGAATTCAGCAGAGCAAGCTCACAGCAGCGTCCCAGACCAGAGTTAGACAAGCTCTGGACCTTTCAGCACTCCCAACGCGCAACGGTTCTGACCAGTCAAATTCCCTAAGTGAAGATGTTAGTGTGTGTGTGTGTGTGTGTGTGTGTGTGTGTGTGTGTGTGTGTGTGTGTGTGTGTGTGTGTGTGTGTGTGTATGCTTTGTGAGTGGTGTAGTGTTAGGCGAATCGGTAATTACTATGGCAGACGCTAAAATGTTTAAAGTTTAATTTATGATTAGAATATTGCGCATGTTGAATGCTCTTGGTGTAATCTCAATAAGGTCAGCCGATAAAAGTTTAAATCGGTCTTTGATTAGTATACAACACGCATTGGATTATTATGCCCTTGGTGTAACCTCAATATGGAAAGTAATACAACACGTGTTGATTTTTTGTCTTCTACGTGATCCCAATAAAAAAGCCATGCGCTTAACAAACAACCCAGCGTGTGTTGAATTTTTATGCTGTATGTGGCCTCAATAAGAACGTCAAGTGCTTAACAAATAACCTTTCACTTTTAGCTTTGATTATACTGCGCGCGCATGTGCAGACTACAGTTCTCTTTATAAACGTTTCCATTGACTATTCTCTCTACATTGCAGTTGAATACATCTCTGTGTTGAGAGTTTGCGTTTATTTCTTTTGATAGGACAGAATTTACAGGTAAATTTTATTTATTAATTAGAATTCTTGCTGTTTACGATAAACACACACACACACACACACACATATATATATAATTTTTAATATAGTTTTTATTCTTTTCAGTTATGGAATTGGGATTTGTAAAACTAACTGAAAATGCATATGCACCCGAAAAGGGCAGTGAATTATCTGCAGGTTTTGATTTAAAAAGTGCTTATGAATATGCTGTTCCTAAATTTGGTAAATGTTTAGTGAAAACAGATTTAGCAATTTCTTTACCTAATAATACATATGGACGTATTGCCTCCAGATCGGGGTTAGCTTTTAATTATTCCATTCATGTAGGAGCAGGTGTGATTGATAGGGATTATACAGGGAAAAGGTGTTGTTATTTAATCTTTCAAATAATGATTTTTTTGTTAGAAAGGGCGATAAAATGACTCAGTTGATTTGTGAGGTTTGTGCTTATCCAAAATTAGTAGAAATTGTTCACTTTGAATAAACAAAGAGGGGAAAATCAGGGTTTGGATCTAGTGATAGGAAATAAATGTAAATTGTTTTAAGTATATTATTATTATTGTTGATTTTGTATTTTATAGTTATTTCACAACAAAATCCAGCAGAAAATCAATTATTCAAAACTGAAGCCATAATGGAGAATAACGAACCAGGACCTAGTATGGTCTTTAATAGTAGTAGTAGTAAAGAAAATAATAAAAAAACATTATTTGATGTATTTTCATCGTTGTTTAACGCTGGATTGACAACAGCCAACAAATGGTTGTTATGTGCAACATATTACATAAGTCTGTGCAAGATAGTGAAATGTTACAATTATTTTGTGAAATGAAATCGTTTTATTTAGCAGCTAAATCATATTTCATTAGCACTGTAGTATCACAGAAAAATCTTGGTAAATATTTAGATAAAGAATTAACATATGATGAGTTTCTTACAATTTTTGGGAGAGAAGAATTTAAACAAAGTACAAGTACTTTTTCAATTGAAACTTTAAAAAAAGCAATGACTTTTATAAATCCTGTAATGAATAAAATTCAAAGAAAACGAATACATAGTTCTGATGAAATTGTAAATAATTCATTATCATCATCTGACGATGATGATGAATTAGATAAATATTTTAATGTGACTAAAAAATCAGTTTCTGATGTTATTAAACAAACTGTTCAGTTTATTAAAGATAATAAAAAACGAAGAATGATCACTCCTGGTGAGGTGGGATCACATTTAATAAAAATAGAAATTACGGATTTTTTATTAAAATGTTCCCCATCTAACATATAGGATATTCCATGCTCATCTGATTCAATATTGTTATCGTCCCAAGACCAGTTTGTGGGTGCTAGATCAAAGGATTGATTAAAACATTCATCAAATTTACAAATTTTTAAAAAAATAATTGATATCATCCGGTTAAACGTTTTTTAAACATATCTAAATCTTCACATTCACCGGATCTTATGAACTGAAATATTACATGTATTTGATTTATGTTCTTAAAAGAATTATTAAATATAACTAAGACACAAAATAACAAGTATCTTAATATTACCAAAAATAAATAAAAAAATATAAAACTACCATAAACTACTCACGTGGTGGGGGAAGGGCGTGGTGATGGGAGGAGGACGTGGTGACACAAGAAATGCTTTTTTACGAGTATGAACACGCATGTCCGTGACACGTCCTTGCATATATCAAATGCTTTGATAATTGTATAAAAGTAACATGCAATACAAATATTATTATTTCTTAAAGATACTTTGTGCCTCGTGTTGGTTTAAAATCATGTGTAATTTAGTAGATTTAAGTTATTTAGGTAGTTGTAATAATTTTGTTTTGCGTAGATGTAGAATGGATAGTTTATGGTAGTTTTATATTTTTTTATTTATTTTTGGTAATATTAAGATACTTGTTATTTTGTGTCTTAGTTATATTTAATAATTCTTTTAAGAACATAAATCAAATACATGTAATATTTCAGTTCATAAGATCCGGTGAATGTGAAGATTTAGATATGTTTAAAAAACGTTTAACCGGATGATATCAATTATTTTTTTAAAAATTTGTAAATTTGATGAATGTTTTAATCAATCCTTTGATCTAGCACCCACAAACTGGTCTTGGGACGATAACAATATTGATTTTTTTTTTTTTTTTTTTTTTTTTTTTTTTTTTTTTTTTTTTTTTTTTCCTGGCGAAAAACCAATTGTGGTTATCATCGCCAAACAAAATCTAACACAGCACTCAATATTTTAAATAAAATCAAATAAATTAATAAATAAACAAACAAATAAATACAACAAAAATTACAAAACAAAATAAAACACCAACAATAAAAAACAAAAAACAACAATATAACAATTAAAAAATCCTTAAAAACTAAATAACAAAATAACAACAAAGAACAAAATAACAGTAAATAAATAATATGTAAAACAATAATAGGTAACAATTTACCAATAAATAAATCTCAATAACAATAACAAGAACAGAAAATAAATTTAATTAAAATAAATAAAAGAAACACAGAGAATTATATGTATAAATAAATTTAAAAAAAAATATATATATATATTTATGGATTAAATTTTAAAAAATATTTTCAAGTGGTGCAAGAAAGCGATGACTCGGTCAATGGTCGAGGCATCGTCCCTTAGCACCACCTTTAAACTCCCTTTTAAATTAAAAAGGGCACGAACATTACCTACACTAACACAATCTACCAAAATATGTTTTATTGTGAAGATACCCCCGCAGTATTGGCATATTGGTGGATCTTCACGACGCATCAAATATCCATGAGTTGCAAAAGAGTGGCCAACGCGAAGGCGTGTAACCACCACTTCCTCCCTACGTTTTGAACGAATTGAAGACCTCCATGGACGGACGGTATCTTTAATTTCCCTCAGCTTATTCTGAATCACGGTATGCCACTCGTCATTCCAAGCAGCGAGCAATAAATGTTTCGCGAAACACACATAATCAGATGCCATAACCAGTTGAGTAATAGGCACCAAACTTGTAGCTTTCTTCGCCGCTTCATCCGCTTTTGTGTTTCCAAGTATTCCGCAATGTCCAGGAACCCAACAGAAAGTTACCCCCACACCCCTCAATTGAAGCCTGTGTACAGCACACAAAATGTCCCCAACTAAAGGGTTGTTAGAGAAAACATCCTGAAGAGCCTGAAGAGCACTTTTGGAATCCGAACACAAAAGATAATGCGAGAATCGAGATTGAATGACGTCCAAAGCTTTAAAAATAGCAAATAGTTCTGCCGTAAAAACACTGCAAGCTGAGGGCAATCCGTACGTGTAGGTACATCCAGATACATAAAACGCACACCCAACGCCATTGTCCAGTTTAGATCCATCAGTGAAAATAATTTCACTGTGTTGGTGAGATTTATAAATGGATAAAAATTCCTGGTGGTAGACCACAACAGGAGTATCGTGTTTTATATAACTGGACAATGAGAAATCGAAGTGCGGCGTTTTTATTATCCATGGAGGTAGATAGCACATTTGTCGTTCAAACATAGTTGGAAGTTGCAACTCAAGTTCATCCAATATTCTTAACGTTCGTATGCCAAATGGAGCGGTCGAACGTTGACGTGTATTATACACTTGATTTAGCTTATTATAAAAGACACTTTCAAATGCCGGGTGGTTGGGTTTGCTTCGAAGAACAGAAACGTAAGATATTTGTAGCATCTGACGTCGTCTTGAAAGAGCGGGTTCCCCAGCCTCGACAAGAAGACTAGGGATTGGGCTAGTTCTAAATGCACCAGTAGCCAGTCTAAGTCCAGAGTGGTGGACAGCATCGAGAGTTTTCAGAACTGTAAGTCGTGCGGATGAATAGGCTTGACAGCCATAATCAATGCGCGATCTAACGACCGCGCGATAAAATCGAAGCATACTAGTTCTGTCTGCTCCCCAATTCGTACCACTAAGGACTCTTAACATATCCAATTTCTTATTGCATCTCACCTTCAAATCACGAACATGTGGGATCCATGAGAGTCTTTTATCAAATAAAAGACCTAGAAATCGAACACTATCCGTGGTTTGAAGCTGAACCCCGTCAAGAAAAAGGATCGGCTCCTGGTGTTGCCTACGACGACTAAATGCTACACATTGGGTCTTCGAAGCAGAGAATTTGAAACCTGTAGATTTTGACCATTCCTCCAATCTGTATATTGCTAACTGCAAAGATCTTTCCGCAGTTGCCATACTACGAGCAGGCACATATATACAAAAGTCATCCACAAAAAGGGAACAGTGTACCGGAGATCGTATATTACTGGTGATACTATTTATTGCAACGGCAAACAGCGTGACGCTCAGCACGCTGCCCTGCGGTACACCATTCTCTTGTGTATAGCTGTTTGAATACGTGCCTCCAAGTCGAACGCGGAAAGATCTGTTAGAAAGAAAGTTAGCGATGAATGCTAGGATATTCCCTTGTATACTCCATGATTTCAGAGTGTTCAGAATTCCTCTTTTCCATGCCATATCATATGCCTTTTCAAGGTCAAAGAAAACCGCAACGAGCGTTTGACGCAAGAGAAAGGCATCTTGAATAGCGGATTCTAACAAAACCAATTGGTCAACTGATGAGCGTCCTAGTCTGAAACCACATTGTTCGTTGCTAAGAAGGTTGTTGGTTTCTAGGTACCAGACAAGACGGCGGTTGACCATCTTCTCCAGTAGTTTGCACAAGACGCTTGTAAGTGATATAGGCCTGTAACTACTGGGGTTGGTTTTGTCCTTACCTGGCTTCAAAAGAGGAATTACAGTCGATTCTAACCATGCATCGGGGAAAGAGCGCTCCTCGAATAAACGATTGTATACTCGAAGGAGGACAAGTTTCGCCGATGATGGTAGATGTTTTAGCATGGAGTACACAATGGAATCAGGACCTGGTGCAGAATCCTTCGTTGACGCAAGAGCTGACTCCAATTCCCCTATAGAGAAAGGAGTGTTTAAAGGAGAGTCCTCAGACGACCCAACAGTAAACGGTATTGCTTCTTCCTTCAGTTTATAAATCTGGAATAATCTATTATAGGCTGTAGTAGCAGAAAAGTTAGAAAAAGATGTTCCAAGCACATTAACAATGTCATCACTGTTTGTGATTAATCTCCCATCAGGTTGCTTCAGCGCAATGGCTGGCAACGAAATGGAAGTACCACAAACTGATCTTAGTTTCCTCCACACTGTGGAGGACGGAGTTGTTCGTCTAATTGTGCTAATGTACTGTTCCCAAGAGTTCTTTCTACTCAGCCTAAATATCCTCCGTGCTTTCGCACGGAGTATTTTATATTCCTGAAGGTTTCCATTCGTTGGGTGTCGTTTAAATCTCCTAAGAGCTCTTCGTCGTAAACGGAGGATTTCTGTGCATTCATCGTTCCACCACGGCACAGGCGGTCGGCGTGGATGCGCAGAGGTTTTCGGAATGGTCTTTTCAGCGGCATTTAAAATTGCTTTTGTAAAATTTTCTATATTTTCATCAATGGGTGTCAGATAATCCATGTCAAGTGATACAAGATAATTCGAGTAGGAGTCCCAGTTGGCTTTTCGCAAAATCCAACTGGAATTTCGAACATAACAGGTTTGGGAGTCACATAAACTGATCTTAATAGGCACATGGTCGCTTCCATACAAATCATTGAGTACCGACCATGTGCATCTAGTAGCTAATTGAGGGCTGCAAATCGATAGATCAACAGCTGTCCATCCACCAGTAGATGCTGCTAAATGAGTAGGAGAACCGTCATTTAGCAGACATAAGTCTAGTTCCGTTCTTACACTTTCAACAATATCACCTCGAGAGTTCCTAGTCGGAGATCCCCAAGACGAATGGTGGGCATTAAAATCCCCTACCAATAAGAACGGAGTTGGTAACTGGCTTATCAAATTTACTAAATCACTGTGATGCAGGTTTTCTTGTGGTGGCAAGTAGACACAACACACAGTGATTTTATACGGGACAGCTGTTTGAACGGCTACTGCTTGTAAAGGAGTTATTAAGTTTAGAGAAACAGCATCGATACAGTCACGGGCTAGGATGGCTACGCCACCTCTAGCCCGATCTTCTGTAACGAAGTCCGATCTAAAAACTGAATACTCCCTTAAATGGAAATTATGCGATTCGTGGAGATGTGTCTCCTGTAGACATACAAACATTGGGTACACATCTCGCACGAGTACTTTAAGTTCTTCTATGTGACTCCTAACACCGTTGACGTTCCATTGTATCACTGACTTCCTAAGCAAAGACATTTATTAGCTTAGCAAAGGGTTTATTTGACACCCATTGGTGCTCTCTCCTTTCTTGCCTGGGACGTTTTGGGACGTCTCAGGCTTACATTTCTCAGATTCCATATCCACCCGTTCAGGGATGGAATCTGAGGAAGTTTTGGGTTTAGGAGGGGTAGTTTTCACATTCCCTCCTTTGTTTGCATTTTTCTTAATACCCGGTAACGACTGTGACGATGTGGTCTGTCGTAACTCCGGTCTACGTGGTTTGGATTTTTCCAACGTCTTCTGCACAGATGGTTTACTACCCGTTGATAATTTCTTCTGCACCGAAACACAAGGCTCACTTAGTGACTTATTTCGTGCTCCAATCCCCCCAGTGGAAGGGATTGGTACAAGAGGTAAATCACTATCCGTCGCTGCAGGTTGTACTAAGTTCAAAGTAGGAGGACCATTCGTGACTATGGACAAAAGGCGAGAAACCTGTTCAGTTAGAACTTCAATTTTTTTCGACAGCTCGGCACAGTTGTTACAGGACGATTTGGAAGCGGTCAGAGTAGCGGCATAAGTCTTACTGTCTGTCTTTGGCTGCGTGGAACGATAGAGTTTTTTGGCCTCTGGAAACGACAGCTTGTCTTTCGCCATGATGCCTAGGATAGCTTTCTCTTCCTTGAACGTGGGACAGTTGTAGGATCGCGCTGGGTGGTCACCACCACAGTTGGCGCATTTCGGAGAATTAACACAATCCTTATCATCATGGCCTTCGACGCTACATATACCGCATACGTTCTGCTTCGAACACGTAGAGCTGATATGCCCAAATCGCTGGCACTTGAAGCAGCGCCTAGGGTTAGCCACGTATGGTCTCACTGAGAGCCTTTGGTAACCTGCATGTAAATATTCGGGTATTTCCGGTTTGCCGAAGGTAACGATAAAAGAAGCTGTTGCTACCTTTTCTCCTTTGTCCATTTTCATGATAGGGACAACGTCCGTAACTGACTGAGACGACAGTTCGGACTTAATTTCATCAACTGAAATGTACATTAAGTCCCTACATGTGATGACCCCCTTTGAGTAATTCAAGGATCTGTGGGGAGCCACAGATACCTTGACCTGGTCAAAGAAAGAGGTCATTTTAGATAGAGCACGGGTTTGTCTCTCAGTGGAAGTCGCAACTAACAGTGTTCCATTTCTGAGTTTCTTGATAGAGGCTACTGGGCCTCCAGCACACGCAGTAATAGCCTTGTTAATAAGGAAGGGAGAAACTTTTGAAAGATCTTTCCCTTCTTCGGCACTAGAAACAACTAAATACTTTGCTGATGGCAATGTCTGCGACGTTGCCACCATCAACTTTTTACTCAAATCCTTTTCAATATGATCGTCAGGAGAATCCTGGCGTGTTCTCTTTAAGCTAGTCATATTTGACGGGGTTTTTGAATCCATAAATATTTTTTGCCAGCCATCGTGTCAAGCGTTACGGGCGAGACTATAGGAACGGGTACACCCTTGGATCACATTAAGATCATTTCCAACCCTCAGAACTCTGAGGCCTATAGCTTTTCTCCTTAGCTCGACTGGATGGGCATCAGTCGAGGACTCGTAATACTGTGCACGGGCTCCGACACCCGTGCACCGCGGACACTCCCTGACCAAGGACCGAAGCGGCTGGTAGACCAGAAACCGCGCTTACGTCTTCGGCAGAGCAAGCTCACATCAGCGTCCCAGACCAGAGTTTGTCACGCTCTGGACTTTTCAGCACTCCCAACGCGCAACGGTTCTGACCAGTCAAAATTCCCTAAGCGAAGATGTAAGTTTTGAAATGTGTATAGATTGTGTTGGTGTGTGTATGTGTGTGTGTATGTTTTTGTGAGTGGTGTAGTGTTAGGCTAGGGTACCGCGAAGGACGCCAAATCCCTCGTAGGTGCGGCTAGTCCGCACCCCCCTGCGGGCTAACAATATTGAATCAGATGAGCATGGAATATCCTATATGTTAGATGGGGAACATTTTAATAAAAAATCCGTAATTTCTATTTTTATTAAATGTGATGCCACCTCACCAGGAGTGATCATTCTTCGTTTTTTATTATCTTTAATAAACTGAACAGTTTGTTTAATAACATCAGAAACTGATTTTTTAGTCACATTAAAATATTTATCTAATTCATCATCATCGTCAGATGATGATAATGAATTATTTACAATTTCATCAGAACTATGTATTCGTTTTCTTTGAATTTTATTCATTACAGGATTTATAAAAGTCATTGCTTTTTTTAAAGTTTCAATTGAAAAAGTACTTGTACTTTGTTTAAATTCTTCTCTCCCAAAAATTGTAAGAAACTCATCATATGTTAATTCTTTATCTAAATATTTACCAAGATTTTTCTGTGATACTACAGTGCTAATGAAATATGATTTAGCTGCTAAATAAAACGATTTCATTTCACAAAATAATTGTAACATTTCACTATCTTGCACAGACTTATGTAATATGTTGCACATAACAACCATTTGTTGGCTGTTGTCAATCCAGCGTTAAACAACGATGAAAATACATCAAATAATGTTTTTTTATTATTTTCTTTACTACTACTACTATTAAAGACCATACTAGGTCCTGGTTCGTTATTCTCCATTATGGCTTCAGTTTTGAATAATTGATTTTCTGCTGGATTTTGTTGTGAAATAACTATAAAATACAAAATCAACAATAATAATAATATACTTAAAACAATTTACATTTATTTCCTATCACTAGATCCAAACCCTGATTTTCCCCTCTTTGTTTATTCAAAGTGAACAATTTCTACTAATTTTGGATAAGCACAAACCTCACAAATCAACTGAGTCATTTTATCGCCCTTTCTAACAAAAAAATCATTATTTGAAAGATTAAATAACAACACCTTTTCCCTGTATAATCCCTATCAATCACACCTGCTCCTACATGAATGGAATAATTAAAAGCTAACCCCGATCTGGAGGCAATACGTCCATATGTATTATTAGGTAAAGAAATTGCTAAATCTGTTTTCACTAAACATTTACCAAATTTAGGAACAACATATTCATAAGCACTTTTTAAATCAAAACCTGCAGATAATTCACTGCCCTTTTCGGGTGCATATGCATTTTCAGTTAGTTTTACAAATCCCAATTCCATAACTGAAAAGAATAAAAACTATATTAAAAATTATATATATATGTGTGTGCGTGTGTGTGTGTGTGTGTTTATCGTAAACAGCAAGAATTCTAATTAATAAATAAAATTTACCTGTAAATTCTGTCCTATCAAAAGAAATAAACGCAAACTCTCAACACAGAGATGTATTCAACTGCAATGTAGAGAGAATAGTCAATGGAAACGTTTATAAAGAGAACTGTAGTCTGCACATGCGCGCGCAGTATAATCAAAGCTAAAAGTGAAAGGTTATTTGTTAAGCACTTGACGTTTTTATTGAGGCCACATACAGCATAAAAATTCAACACACGCTGGGTTGTTTGTTAAGCGCATGGCTTTTTTATTGGGATCACGTAGAAGACAAACAATCGACACGTGTTGTATTACTTTCCATATTGAGGTTACACCAAGGGCATAATAATCCAATGCGTGTTGTATACTAATCAAAGACCGATTTAAACTTTTATCGGCTGACCTTATTGAGATTACACCAAGAGCATTCAACACGCGCAATATTCTAATCATAAATTAAACTTTAAACATTTTAGCGTCTGCCATAGTAATTACCGATTCACATTTCTGTATTCAATTTAACTTAGAGTAATTATTATTTTAATTGTAATACTAAACTTTTTAACTTGTTTAAAAAATTTGCATTGTTAGAGTATTTACTACATTCAACGCCAAAAACATCTAACTCATTTACCTGTGCTTTAACTACTGTGTTTAAAAATTCACTGTAACCTGAAATTGTGTTACTCCTAAAAAAAATATAATAATCCATCTGTACATCTAAAAACAGACTCCATATTACCAGGTAAGAATGAAAATGTATCAGAAATTAACCCATAACTCTTAATTTAAAAATTACATTCATCTAATAACATATAATAGTTTGTATTAAAGAAAATAAATGTATTTCCTTTATAACTGTTTACGACCCCATTTATAATCATTGAAGATCTACCTCCTAAAATTGAAATGTTTTGGATAACCACTAACAAGTTTTAAAGACGGAAAATCTAACATAAAAATATGTTGATCGGCAAAAAAGACAATTTGCTCAGTTGGTCTCTGATAAATAAAATCAAATTTTGTAAAATTTTCTGGTAAAAAAATTAACCGGTCTACAATTAGTTGTGCTTTGTTAACAACTGTCTTATCTTGTAAATTTACCGACCAAAACCATTTTTCATAAAAAATATATAACTGATGATTGATAACTAGAAAAGATTTAAATTCTTCAAATCACACAAATTCCGTATATAATCTTCTTTATCTTGTTTTACACGTTCGGCAGCGGATTTTGAAGGTCTTGTCATTGTTGATATGGTGTATTTAGGTCCATATAAGGTTTTTATTGCTAAAATGTCATCCGCTGACAGATCATCATTCATATTCTGATAATATGGATACATTACTGAAGTCGGATCGTTTGAGTGGCTTATACCCAGAGCAACATCTTGTATTTGTTTTATTAAATAAATTCTTATTATACTCAAGTGCGTGTTTCATTGGCCGCACCCCTTCCAAAGACAGGGACACAACATTGTGTTAGTTATATAGGGGACAGCAGTGGGATCCCAGAAGCGGGATTCGAAGAAAAATTTCGTAGATAAGGTACTGAAGAGACGAACTCCAGGCAAGACTCCTACGCCAGCCAGAACACTGCTAGCATGACGCTTTGGGCACTAGTTCTTTTGCTGTAAGTCACTGGCCGTAGAATCAGTATAGTGATAAAAATTATAATACTTTTGATCTGTTATATCTATTTCAATTAATTTTTTCTTTTTGGCTTATGTGTAGCTATTTCAGTTTATGAAATTAGTAAATGTACTACTATTTCATTTATCCTAATTTTAGTAGGACTGAGTAGTGATTTAAAGTTTGTCTATTATTATTAGATTATTGCTTCTTTAGAAAAAGCTACAATAAAATTTGACATTATAGTGACATAATTAGAGATCAGTTTTAACACGTAATTGATTAACAATTTTTTCAAGTGATTTTAAAACATATTAACATTTTCAAAATGACAACTCCAACTACATCAACACTCATATCAGATACAATCAAATTAGATAATTTAATTAACTTGATACCATAATTCGATGGCAATCGATTAACCTTTTATGATTTTCTTGACAACTGTGACCTTGCACATTCATTGGCACAAGACAACAATAAAAACATTTCACTTACATTTATTAAAAGTAAAAACAAAAAAACATTGAATGAACATAAAAATAATACAAACACTAATGAAAACAACAAATGTCACACTACAAACACAATACTTACAACAAAAAGTTGAAGATCACATCACTTTATTCATACTAATATTTACTGAAATAAATAGAGAATATTTAAATCTTATACAATCGATATTATTTGCAAAACAACAAATACTTCACCCTTTTATATTGACACCTCAAAAATTAATGTATAAATTACTTCACACAAAACCTTTTTTTAACTGCTTATTATATGGATTCGAAATTATTATTTGTGATTTATGTTCCAGTAACAGATAATGGAGTATTATCTTTACATCATGTAATACCTTTACCAATTGTAAGTAATACTAATACCTATATGTTCATTGAACCCAGCACAGAATATTTGGCTATCAGCAGCAATAAATTAACTTATTCTCCTATAAAATCAATTGATAAATGTAAAAGAATTTTAAAAGATACCTATATCTGTTCACGAATAACACCCTTATTTAACACATATGCTCAACGACATTGTGAAAGTGAATTATTTTTAAGTCCTCAAACAGTACTAAAAACATGTGATGTTAGAATTACTAATTTTATAGAGGTTGAAATGTGGTATAAATGTAGTAGTATTAATCACTGGTTATATGTTATCAGTCATGTAAGTCACTTTACAACAGATTGTAACAAAGATGTTATATGTTAACAAAGATGGACTAAATGGCATTCAAATAAGTTGAACTGGATTTTTAACTCTCAAATCACATTGTAAAGCTTATACTAAATCTGTAACTTCATTACCAAGCTCAGAATCAAGTAGTTCAATCAATTCTTGTATACCAGATCTTAATTTAACAGCAATAGATAATGATAATAGCAAACTGAAAATTCCTTCGATTGACTTACATCCTATACATATCCCAGTAACTAACTTAGATGAATTAAAAGTTACAAGCTATAAATTAGATCAAATTGCAAACTTAGCAGATCAAATAGAACATAAATCAAATGTAATGTATAAACTACAAACTCATGATATACTAATGAATTTTATTATTATAATAAGCATTTGTATAGGCTTATATCTCGTTATCAAATGTGTATATAGGATTGTATGCAGAGGACAACGAACTCCAATATTTCCACAATCGATGTTAACCAATACCAGTGAAGCTAATCCTAATATAGAATTAGAACACATTCAACATCGTAGTTTACCTGATATACCCTTATCACCTGATTTACAAGATTCTATATCTTCTACTTCCAATCAACCTCCTGCATCACCTTCAAGTCTTCGGAGACGAAGTGCACGCCTGCGAGACAGGATCTAGCACATTGCATGTATCTATACAAATCAGAGACGATTTGCTTTTCTTAAGGAGGGAGGATTGCTAATTTTCACTAGCTTTCCTAATGCCAAACCAAGAAGCAGAAACTGTAGCCAAAACACTAGTAAAAAATTTTATAGTAAAGTGGCCGAAATTCGCCATCCCCCCCCAGTTAACTTTGTTGGATTGGATAATGCTGCAATCTTTCTACAACATCAGGAATCTCTTCATAACTATCTAGTTGACTAATGGTAGTGACAGTGTTGCTTTGTTCCGATCATTTGTCTTAATTTTCAATAACGGGTTTTGTGAAAGTTTGCTACAGTATCAAATCAACTTTAAACAGCTATATTGACGTCTTACGGTGAGTTTTTAATTATTTAAATATTGATAATTATAGTATACTGTTTTCCAGTCGTAGTAGCAGTGTAGGTGTAGAGGTTTGGTCAGGAACAGTCGCCATTTTGATTATAACAGGATGCCTAAATGCGTCCCCCTTGAGATTCCCAAATCCGTCCGGGGGACGGATATAGGACCCTCATAATGTATTTATTTTTGTGCGTATATTCTATGTTATTGTTAACATTTAGAAGTGTTTTGATTAATTGACAAAGTTGTGACCTTTTTAAAATTATGTAAAGCAGAAACAAAATTTAATGACTTTTAAAAAAATTATAATTTCTCATTTTTGTCATAAAAATATTAAGTAGTTCAATATTGATTTTTCAACCAATTCAAACTTTATTAACATTGTGATTAAACAAATGAATATTAACTTTACGGTAAATTAACTTAATTACAGTAGGCTATTTATTTTTAAATAAGTAAAAAGCCTACTAACTAGGCCTTTTTTCAGATGCCGCCTCACAAAACATGGGATCCTGAAGTCATGGCGAAAGCCATCACTGCCGTGAGAATGAAGGAAATGGGGTATAAAGCAGCTGTGAGGGCTTTTGGTGTTCCGAGGGCTACCTTGAAGGGTGTCGCGTCAGATGTGCCCAGCGACATTTGTGACCACATTGGTTCAAGGGGTGGGGGGAAGATACACTGGAAATCCCAACCCTCACCCTGACATGCTGCTAAGCCGAATGCCCCAGTCACTTGACACTTTCTCCTGGCTGTCTTGGTGTTAATTAGTATTCCTGGTTGTCTTGGTGTTAGTATTCGGACTGTTCGTATAGTGTTTTCAGTGACGTTTATACTACCATGGAGCTCTCTACGACAACGAAGGGTAAAGAGTGCGCGCTATACGAAGGATACTGCTATTAATTCAAGCAGAAAAATGAGGATGGTGTGATTTCTTGGCAATTTTCAAAAGTAAACTCAAAAAAGTGTTTTGGTGCTATCAGGAGCCGAGACGGTGAGGTATTGAGTGAAACCTTTTGTATCCAGGCGAAAAACCTATCAAGATTATCGCCTAATTGAAATTAAATTTTTAAATACATGTTACATGGATAAAACTAATAAAAATAAAACAAAATGAAATAAAATAAATGTTTAAAACTAATTGTAACTACCTAACCCTAAAGAACCTAAAATTATCAAAATTTAAATATTATTAAACAGATTAAGGTGGCATAAGAAAGCGAGGACACGGTCAATAGCCGTGACATCGTCCCTTAAAACCACCTTTAAACTACCTAGAAGATTGAAACGAATATATAAATTGACCAACTTATCACAATCAAGCAGAATGTGCTTGATTGTGATGGTACTTTCACAAAACGGACAAAGTGGTGGATCGTCATGTCTCATCAACCATCCATGCGTTAACAAAGAGTGGCCGATGCGAAGTCGAGTTACCACCACTTCCTCCCTACGATTCGAACGAACAGATGTCCTCCATGGTCGGACGGTATTTTTGATGTCCCTCAGCTTGTTTCTATTTACATTTTGCCATTCTTCGTTCCAAACAGAGAATAGTGTAGATTTAACTTTGCAAACAAAATCTGATGCCATCACACGTTGTGTCGATGGCAACATACCTGTAACTAATTTTGCACCTTCATCTGCTTTAGTGTTTCCGAATATTCCACAGTGACTAGGCACCCAGAGAAATGACACCTCGACACCTCGTAATTGGAGCATGTGTATAGAGCACAAGATGTCTCCAACTAAAGGGTTCTTAGTGTACATTTCCGGAATAGCCTGGAGAGCCCTTTTGGAATCACAACACACAACATATTTAGATTTTACAGACGGAATTGATCTTAAAGTTTGGAAAATTGCATAAAGTTCTGCAGTAAAAACGCTACAGGCTGAGGGCAATCCGTAAGTGAAGGTTTGTCCTTCCATATAAAATGCACAACCTATCGCATTGTCCAGTTTTGAATCGTCTGTGAATATAGTCACAGTATGTTGGCGAGTTTGTTGAATCTGCAAAAACTCCTGACGATAAATAACGTCAGGAGTATTGTGTTTTAGGTACATGGACAATGAGAAGTCACATTTTGGCTTTTGTATTGTCCATGGAGAGATGTAGCATGATGTTCGTTCGAATATAGGTGGATGTTCTAAATTTAGATTCCTAAAAATGCGCAACGTTCTTATTCCGAAGGCAGCAGTTGAACGTTGACGCATATTGTAACGATCCTCGAGGTAGTTATCAAAAACTGCTTTGAATGCCATCGCATTTGAGCTTCAACTAGAAGGCTGGAGATTGGGCTTGATCTAAATTTTTTTTTTCTTTTCCAGGCGAAAAACCTATCAAGGTTATCATCGCCTAACTAAAGTTATTTTAAATAATTATGTTAAAATAAAACCAACCAACTAAACAAAATAAAATAAAATAAATGTTTAATACAAATTGTAACTAAAACGAAAGAAACTAAAATTATACATAGTTTAAATATTATTAAATAGAATCAGGTGGCGTAAGAAAGCGAGGACACGGTCGATAGCCGTGACATCGTCTCTTAAAACCACCTTTAAACTACCTCGAAGATCGTAACGTATATACAAATGTGTCAACTCATTACAATCAAGCAGGATATGCTTGATTGTAATATTATTTCTACTAAACTGACATAGTGGTGGATCCTCATGTCGCATCAACCATCCATGCGTTAACAAAGAGTGGCCGATGCGAAGTCGAGTTACCACCACTTCCTCCCTACGATTCGAACGAACAGATGTCCTCCATGGTCGGACGGTATTTTTGATGTCCCTCAGCTTATTTCTATTTACACTTTGCCATTTTTCGTTCCAAACAGAGAAAAGTGTAGATTTAACTTTGCATACAAAATCTGATGCCATCACACGTTGTGTCGATGGCAACATACCTGTAGCTAATTTTGCACCTTCATCTGCTTTAGTGTTTCCGAATATTCCACAGTGACCAGGCACCCAGAGAAATGACACCTCGTAATTGGAGCCTGTGTATAGAGCACAAGATGTCTCCAACTAAAGGGTTCTTAGTGTACATTTCCTGAATAGCCTGGAGAGCACTTTTGGAATCACAATACACAAGATATTTAGATTTTTCAGACGGAATTGATCTTAAAGTTTGGAAAATTGCATAAAGTTCTGCAGTAAAAACGCTACAGGCTGAGGGCAATCCGTAAGTGAAGGTTTGTCCTTCCATATAAAATGCACAACCTATCGCATTGTCCAGTTTTGAACCGTCTGTGAATATAGTCACAGTGTGTTGGTGAGTTTGTTGAATCTGCAAAAACTCCTGACGATAAATAACGTCAGGAGTATTGTGTTTTAGGTACATGGACAATGAGAAGTCACATTTTGGCTTTTGCATTGTCCATGGAGGGATGTAGCATGATGTTCGTTCGAATATAGGTGGATGTTCTAAATTTAGATTCCTAAAAATGCGCAACGTTCTTATTCCGAAGGGAGCAGTTGTACGTTGACGCACATTGTAACGATCCTCGAGGTGGTTATCAAAAACTGCTTTGAATGCCGGATGTTTAGGTTTACTTCGAAGACCAGTGTAATATGAAATTTGTAGCATTTGACGTCGCATAGAGAGAGATGGTTCGAAACCAGGAGTTTCAGAACCGTAGGCCGAGCAGATGAATAGGCTATACAGCCGTAATCTATGCGCGATCTTACAACGGCGCGATAGAAACGGAGCATACAGGTTCTGTCTGCTCCCCAATTTGTACCACTTAGAACTCTCAACATATCCAATATCTTGCTGCACCGGGTCCTCAAATCACGCAAGTGCGGATTCCATGAAAGTCTTTTATCCAATAAAAGACCCAAAAATCTCACATTATCCGCGGTTTGAAGCCGCGTACCATCAAGATAAAGAATAGGTTCCTGATGTTGCCTGCGACGACTAAATGCTATACACTGGGTCTTCGAAGCCGAAAACTTGAAGCCCGTAGATTTGGTCCATTTTTGCAATTTATTAATTACTAATTGTAAGGATCTTTCCGCTGTTACCATACTTCTAGCAGCCATATATATACAAAAATCGTCTACAAACAGGGAACAGTGGACCGGTGACTGTACGTTTGAAGTGACGCTGTTAATGGCAACAGCAAACAGCGTCACACTCAAAACGCCACCCTGTGGTACACCATTCTCTAGTTCGCAACGATCAGAATATATGCCTCCTAGACGTACACGGAAAGTCCTGTTATTCAAATAATTTTGTATAAAAGCAAGAATGTTACCTTGTATACCCCATGATTTCAATACGTTCAAAATTCCTCTTCTCCATGCCATGTCGTAAGCCTTCTCAAGGTCAAAGAAAACAGCTACCAGTGTTTGTCGTAAGATGAAGGCATTCTGTATAGCTGACTCCATTTTTTTTTTCCTGGCGAAAAAACCAATTGTGGTTATCATCGCCAAACAAAATCTAACACGGAACGCAATGTTTTAAATATAATCAATTAAATTAGTAAATAAACAAATCAATAAATACAACAAAAATTACAAAACAAAAAAAAAACACCAACAATAAAAAACAAAACACAACAATAAACCTATAACAATGAAAAATTCTTAAAAACTAAATAACAAAATAACAACAAAGAACAATATAACAGTAAATAAATAATATGTAAAACAATAATAGGTAACAATTTACCAATAAATAAAGCTCAATAACAATAACAAGAACAGAAAATAAATTTAATTAAAATAAATAAAAGAAACACAGAGAATTATATGTATAAATAAAATAAAAAAATATATATATATATATATATATATATATATATATATATATATATATTTATGTATTAAATTTAAAAAAATATTTTCAAGTGGTGCAAGAAAGCGATGACTCGGTCAATGGTCGAGGCATCGTCCCTTAGCACCACCTTTAAACTCCCTTTTAAATTAAAAAGGTAACGAATATTGCTTACATTAACACAGTCTACTAAAATATGTTTTATTGTGAAGATATCACCGCAGTATTGGCATATTGGTGGATCTTCACGACGCATCAAATATCCATGAGTTGCAAAAGAGTGGCCAACGCGAAGGCGTGTAACCACCACTTCCTCCCTACGTTTTGAACGAATTGAAGACCTCCATGGACGGACGGTATCTTTAATTTCCCTCAGCTTATTATGAATCACGGTATGCCACTCGTCACTCCAAGCAGCGAGCAATAAATGTTTCGCGAAACACACATGCCATAACCAGTTGAGTAAGAGGCACCAAACTTGTAGGTTTCTTCGCCGCTTCATCCGCTTTTGTGTTTCCAAGTATTCCGCAATGTCCAGGAACCCAACAGAAAGTTACCCCCCCACCCCTCAATTGAAGCCTGTGTACAGCACACAAAATGTCCCCAACTAAAGGGTTGTTAGAGAAAACATTCTGAAGAGCACTTTTGGAATCCGAACACAAAAGATAATGTGAGGACCGAGATTGAATGACGTCCAAAGCTTTAAAAATAGCAAATAGTTCTGCCGTAAAAACACTGCAAGCTGAGGGCAATCCGTACGTGTAGTGCGGCGGGCAGTATTCTCTTGGAATACATACCGCAAAAAGATAAAATTTAAAACATAAAGAGTTTAAATTTCTTTTAAGTAAAACAAACCGAGCCACCGTAAGAAGGGTTAGAAACTTAAATTTAAGGCCGTTTGCAAGGGGAAGATGGTCAAAATTGACCTAGAGTTACCATCGACATTTCCAGAGATAAAGCAAGACGAGAAAAATCAATAATAAAGAATAATAAAATTTCATCAAAAGCACCCTTAAAGAGTTATACGGCTTGATTGAAAAAGTGGATAGAATCGATCTGAATATAGATTCTGCGAGCCGTTAAGAAATAGTATAAAGGAAGATGCGCGCGCCGGTCAGGCGACATCGATAAAGATCCTTATTGGTTGTCAACTCGTGGGAACGGACTGCAAGGTGGGAGGATTTCCCTGTGTGAACGCAAGCCAAGCGTCCTTACGCCCCAGCTAAACCAGGACTCTCGAAAGGTAAGGACGTTGTCGGGCGTAGCTCCGGTAAAACAATGAATAGTAGTTTTGTTACCGTAAATAGTTCAAAAACTATGAGTGGCTAGGGAAAGTTCGTTTCGTTGAGATGTCGTGACGCTGTGTTTCGAAAATGGGGCCCTTTCGCATATCAAGATCGCGCCGAAAGAGGTTTCCCCATAAATTTCCATCAATAATGTGCGAGCGTCTTAAACAGGGTGTGTTGCAGCCTTACTAGAAAGACAAGGCGATGTGAACAGTGGTAACCTAGCAAACAGTTTTAAAAAAGTGATTCTAAATTTCTAACAAATTTAAACATAATTTAACTAACTTGATAAACGTTTTAAAATTTTTTTTCTATTTCTTTTCTATGTTATAAAATGCCCAAGAACTGTGTTAAAAGAAGGGCTTAAAGCTAAAATTTTATTAGTAACTGTTAAAATTTAAAAGAGGTGCGAATGTCATCGAAGAAAGAAGATGGGAGAGTTTCAAACAAAGGGTTGAGCCAGGGGATCTACCTGAGGCGGGCCAGAAGCACAAAGGGATGGAGGATTCCAAAGATGGCGGCAACGCGTGGGAAGTCATCCAAGTATACCTGCGTGGGAAAGATGCAACATCCAAGCCGGACCTCCCCCACCCCCGGTGGAGAACAAAGGGAGAGACGGAGAAGAGAGGGAGAAAATGGCAAGCCGTGCTTGGTGGTGGATTTCAGGTCAGATCTATTTTTGTCTTCCCTTTGCAAATTAAAAATTTTAATTTGAAGAATTTTTTCTTAATTGGGAAAATGTTATAAAATTTAAATAAATTTTCAAACCATTAACAGTAAACTTTGAATTTTATAAGTAAATGCTGGTGGCTTTGTTTTAAAGAGTGGGGGGTTTCAAGATGGCGATGTAAGAAAAGCAAGAATTATGTTGCATTTCATGAAAGAAAGGGAAATAGAAATTTTAGGTTAGAACTTATGTAAAGGGTTTTTAAATAAACAAATCAAATAAAGGGATTTAAATTATTTAAAGAGTTAAAATCTTATGAAGGTGTAAAGAATTTAAATAAAAGATGTGTTGAAATAAAGTTAAATATAATTTGCTAAAAGTAAATATCCAAGATGGCGGAAAAAGGCCATTGTTTACAACAGCTGATTGGGAAGGTCATGCTTTAGTTTCATGTACTCCTATAAACAGGAGTGTTATTTCATATAATTAAATTAAACTGAATTGCTATTTTATTTAGAAGGAGTCATTACGACATTTTTCCATATGAAACAAATTGACATAAATTGTTCTCATTTAAAATAAACAAGGGTTATATCAAATTGAAGCTATTTAATTTAAACTTTTGATTTTATTTAGAAAAGGGTGAAATTATATATGTGTATTGAATAAATTGAATTAAACCAAGGTTTGAGTAAAAATAAAGGGTTATGATTTTGATATGTGTAGATTTTAAATATTAAAAAAAAAAAGTTCAACAAAAGGGTTAAGTTGAACAAGAGATTTTAAAATTGTGAGTGGGGCTAGCTAAAATAATAATATGTTAGAATAAGTTTCTTTTTTGAATTATAAGTATATATTGTTTATTTCATGAATTATATGTATGTAAAATAATATGTCGGTGATAGGGAAACTTAGAAAGAAAAATGAAATTTTTGCAAATTGGTTTAAAATTGTAAGTTCTATAATTTAGGCAAATGGGTTAGTAGCCATTTAGCAAAGGTTACTCAAGATGTATTAAATATCAATTTCCTTCAGAAATTGCATTGATAAATTTTAAATAAATTTTAATTAAATGTCAGTATGTATAACTTTCATGAAGAAAGGGTTAACCAAATGATAACCAATGGGTTACATATTTTATATTAAAAGGGTTTAACTATGATTAAATAAGTTGTAAACAAACCTCAGTATTTATAATTTTCATGAAGAAAGGGTTAATTCAAATGAGAACCAAAGGGTTTTTTATTTTATATAAAAAGGGTTAAATAAATTTTAAAATTTGTAAATTTCTTTGTAAATGATCAAGGATCAGTTTAAAAGGGTGTAACTAGGTTTCAATAAATATTAATAAATTTCATTATGTGGATTTTCATGCCAAAAGGGTTAATCAAATTGTAACCAAAGGGTTAAATATTTTCTAGTAAAAGGGTTAAGTGAATTTAAATAAATTTGTAGATTTTGTAAATGATTGAGGATATGTTTAAACAGGTTAAATATGTTTCAGTAAACGTTTGAATTAAAATATGTATTTAAATATTATAATTTCAATTGGGAAGGTGTTTGAATTTATTCAGCAGATGTTTTAACAATTTTTATAAATTATGATTTGTTGTTCAGTAAATATTTTGATAATCTTGTAGGAGATATAGCTATATGTTTTATATATATTTTTTGTTTCTGTATGGACTTGATAATTGGGTTTTATATAATCTGATATAATTTATGAAATTGTTTTTAGGTTGTTTGGTAAAATTGATTGAAACTTTACCTGCTAAAACAAATAGAAATTGAATGTTAAAAAGGTCATTTAAAATTGATAAAGATATAGAAAAAATTTTATCATTTACATGGCTATGTAAAATATGGCCATAAATAAAGTAGTGTGTTTAGAAAGTTTAACTAATTGAACAAAATGTGAAAAGTAGGGATCTTTCGGAGTGTGTTGAAGAGTAAGGCTTTGCTTGAATCAAAAAGGTTAAAGCGAATATTTGTAATTTGTAACAATTAAATTTTCAGTAAAAAGTTAAGTAAACAAAACCAAATATTGACAATTAAAATTGCAAGGTTGAGAACCTGGGATACTGAAATAAAATTAGGACAAGCAGTAAAGGGTTGTTAAAACGTCACTTAAGGGAAAAGAGAAATTTTAATTTGAAGATAAGAACAAGAATTTCAGGTAGTAAAGGGTTATATTTTCGACAAGTAAGATTGACCGTTAAGTAGAGCAAAGTTTTACGCTTTGGTATACTCCGATTGAAAGAAAAATAACATCGTGAATTCTTAATTTAAATTTTAATGTCAACTAAAATAAGCAGAGTATGGTTTCTTAACTGTGTAAGAACCAACACAAAGGATATTTTTAAGTCAAATAATTTGCAGACTGTGCATTGTAAAATTAAATTTTAAATTTTTTAAAATTAAAAAATAAATATTTTTTAACTAACTTGCAAACAAACTGAGTATTCTTTTAAACAAGTTTCTTACACTCTCCTACAGTTGATATGGTCATTTCGCCGTTTAGATGTCTTTCAAAAGAACCCATCCCCCGGGATGACTTACCCGTTAAGGGTAGAATCCGCAGCAAGTTAGGTTTTTTCTTTTTTAAGTCCAGTGACTTGTTCTCTGGCAGATTTTGGCGAGCATTGCACAGCGTTCGTGGTTTTGGCTGCGAGCGGCTCGTTTCAAAATTCTTGCTCTGCAATGGGCGTTTGGTGGTCGGACTTGCGCGCGCGTGTTGGTCAACGGTAGGGTTGACGGCGCGGCGTAAGTGGTGGCCCGGTCCGTTGCAGTTAGTAAGATGGCGCCCGAACGAGTGGGACCGACGGGTAAAGTTGCGGACTTTCCCGTATAAATATTTCGGTCTCTATTAAAATCATAAAAAGACATGGCGAAATTCGACCTAGGAAGTGTAAGAAATAAATAATAAAAAGTTAAAGAAAAGAGTTAGATTACAGTTTTAGGTTGAAACACTGGTAAATTAATTAAAAATAAGATAAGAAGATGAAATTAAGAGTTAAATAGTTTAGTATGAGAAATAGATTTAAAAGAGTTAAGAAAGTAAAGTAGGGGTAAATAGTTGTAAGTAAAAAGAGGCAAACACATAGACGAACGCGCGCATAGGAAACACACGCACGACATCCAACGACACTTTTATGTAAATTAAAGGATTTTATAGAAAAGTTTAGAATTAGAAATTAGAAAGAAGGAAAGGATTAAAAACAAAAAGGAGATAAACAGAACAGAAGCCATGGCAACACAAAAGCAGCAGGAAAGAAGTGAAATGGAAAAGCTAATGGCGATGCTAAAGAAAGAAAAAGAACAGGATAGGTTAGAAAGACAAAAGAAGGAAGAGCAAGATGAGGCTAAAAGACAAAAGAAGGAAGAGCAAGATGAGGCTAAAAGACAACAGGAGAAAGAACAGGAAAGGTTAGAAAGACAACAGGAGAAAGAACAGGAAAGGTTAGAAAGACAAAAGGAAAAGGAAGAGGGGAGGTTAGAAAGGGAGACAGAAAGGAAGGAGGAAGAGATGAGGAGATATAAAGAGAGAGAACAAGCCGAGTTAAGATGGCAAAATGAAGAAGCGAGAAGGATAAGGGAAGCAGAGGAGACGGAAACTAGGAGGAAAATGAAACAACAAGAGAAAGAAAAGGAAAAGAAAGAGCGAGAAGAAAAAGAAAAAAGGGATAGAGAAGAAATGAAGCAATTCCAAGAAAAGATGGCGGAAAAGTTTAAAAGTCATAAGGACGACATAGCCCAGCACATGGTGAGCATGGACGCAAGGGTGTCGAATTATGAGAGTAAAGTCGACCAATTACAAGTAAGGATCGAAAAGGAGGAGGAGGAGCAACTGGAGCAGGACAAGAAAATCGTGGACCTGCAAACAGGCCTGCAGAAAGTGGAAACCAGCGTTAAAAGAGTAGCGGACAAAGTAAGGAGTGCAGGAGCACAAGCGACAAGTGTTAGCTGGATAAAACCACGGGCCTGGGATTATCAGGAGCTTGCAGGAGCAAAAAGGATCGAGTATTATGGAAAAGACAACGAAGATCCGGTAGCGTTTATAAAGAGCATGGAGGAGCTCTTTGATGAAGTAGACCCCATGTTGGAAGAAGAGACCAAACTGAAGATGGTGGTCAGAAATTTAAGAGGAACGGCAGAAGCCTGGTGGAAGGCAGTTATAAATTCAGGAGACCAGTATGGACAGTTTAAGGCTAAGTTTTTAGCCAGATACTGGGGTTTTGCTGCGCAAGAGAAAATAAGGCGGCAGTTTGACACTGGGAAGTATTACGAAATGGGACCTTACAGCAAGTCCGAGTACTTTGTAGTAATGGTTAACAAAGCCAGAAATTTGGACCAGCCGATACCAGAGCGTTACCTCGTGAACAAGGTGATGACGCATTTCGGAAGGGAGGTCCGGAATGCTACCCTTGGCGTTCATAGGGAGTCAGTGGCCAGTGCCATTGATTTCCTGAACGGCGTGGAGACGGACAACGGGAGCCGGGGTATAAATGGGAGAGAAGTGCCGCCCAGGTACCAACAGAGGCCACCTCCAAATATGAGGCCTCCTCACCCAAGGAACAACACCAATGGGAACCCCAGGACGGAAAGAGAGACCAGACCACTTCCAAGACAGAACGTGGAACCAAGAAATAGGACAAGGAGTCCAAAAAACGAGGCGGGAGGGTCTCGTGCAAAGTAGATGGAAACAGACAACATAGAGACAGACAATGGCAAGGAAAAGGAACCGAGACCCGGAACAAAGAAATGAAAAAAAATATTGGTAGTATGAAGAAGAATAAAAGAATAGTAAAAGAAAAAGAGAGGCAAAAAGGAGTTACATCTGACAGAGGAGCGAGCAAAAACGTGATGGAAGGAGAAGGCAAAAGGGAACAGAGTGGAAACAGGGCGATGGGTGGGGCAGAGCCCAAGGATGCTGTGGAACAGCTACCCAGTAACAGTAAAGGAGGAAGAAAGGAAGAAATTGAGAGAAAAAGTAGGCAGCAGGAAGCTGCAAAACAAGGAGGCCCAAAAAGTTCCAGTGACCTAGCCAAGATCCCGGAAGGAAACGGAAATGCAAGCAATCTCGAAGAAACTCAGAATCAGGAAAACAAAGAAAGAAGTGAAAAGCCAGAACAGATAAGAGCCACAGCTCAACAGCCATACATGGAACAAACAAGGAAGTTAGGAGGTCTCAATATGGAGATACGAGACGACCTGCTCGAGGAGGAAGGTTTGTTGCCCCGACAATCCCAGAATTCTTAGGAATGCCCTGCACTCATAGGCGCTATCTGGCAACAGGTAGTGCGTGTTGAGATTGACACCGGCGCGGACGTGTCCGTTATACAGGGCAACCTGTATAACGAGCTGAAGCGCCAAGGGAAAGAATTCTTGGAATTGCCGGTAAGCAATACGGGCATTATTATGGCGGTGAAGACACCCCAGATAAGAGTCTGTAAGCAGGCCTTTATTCCTCTGAGTTTGGGAGGTCATGTAATAGAGAGTAGCTTCATGGTGGTGGAACGCTTACGGGCGGAAATTGTCATGGGTTGCGATCTGTTACATCGACTCAAAGACCGTATCAACATGGAGAGACGCTTCATGACTTTCGAGGTCGAAGGAGAGATGGCAAGTCTCGACTTCATAAGACCTAAACAAGACCATCCAAACACATCAGTTGCTAACTTGGAAGCTCAGGAAGGAGAAGATGTAAGATCTAAACAAGACCATCCAGGAGAGCTCCAAGAGAATAGTAGGAGAGCAAAAATCGACAAGGTGGGATGGATTGGTACAAGCGAAGAAGAGGGGCTTGTACTGGCGCCAGCCGAACACCAGACTGACGTCGTTACCCCTATCGAGAACCCGGAGTGGCCGAGTCTCGGGGGGGGGGGATTGGGACATGGATCCCAATCTGAGGGAAATGTTGGAGCAGACGTGGCTAAAGAGAAACCAGAAACAGAATTAACACAGAGAGGTAGTGAACAGGAGAAAAAGGGAAAACCAGAAGGCCAGGAGGCAAAAGAAACAGAGCAAAGTGAAAGCAAGAAGGGAGCAGCAACTTTAAGCAAAAGAAGAGGAGCCGATGGCAAAGCAGACAGGAATGTGCCGGAAGGGAGGAGCAAAGAAGGTCATACACGTGGAACTAGGGCGGAAAAAAGGGCAGAGCCCGAGAAAGCCGAAAGTAGGCAAAAAAGTATAAAGGACAAGAGGAAGAAATAGGAGGAAAAGTACAAAGAGGACAAGGAGGCCCAGAATGTTCCTACGACCATGCGGAAATCCCGGAAGGAAACAAGGATGCGAGCGAGCCAGAGGACAAGAAAAACAAGCGAAATAGGAAGGAAAAAGGAGGAGAAAAGAAAACTCAGGGGGATTGGGCTAGTTCTAAATGCACCAGTAGCCAGTCTAAGTCCAGAGTGGTGGATGGTGTCAAGAGTTTTCAGAACAGTAGGTCGTGCGGATGAGTAAACTTGACAACCATAATCTATGCGCGATCTAACGACTGCGCGATAAAACCGAAGCATACTAGTTCTGTCTGCTCCCCAATTCGTACCACTAAGGACTCTTAACATATCCAATTTCTTGCTGCATCTCACCTTCAAATCACGAACATGTGGGATCCATGAGTCTTCTATCAAATAAAAGACCCAAAAATTGAACACTATCCGTGGTTTGAAGCTGAATCCCATCAAGATAAAGAATCGGCACCTGGTTCTGCCTACGACGACTAAATGCTACACATTGGGTCTTCGAAGCAGAGAATTTGAAACCTGTAGTTTTTGACCATTCCTCTAAGCTGTACATTGCTAACTGCAAAGACATTTCCGCTGTTGCCATACACCGAGCAGGCACATATATACAAAAGTCATCCACAAAAAGGGAACAGTGTACCGGAGATCGTATATTGCTGGTGATATTATTTATTGCAACGGCAAATAGCGTGACGCTCAGCACGCTGCCCTGCGGTACACCATTCTCCTGTGTATAGCTGTTTGAATACGTGCCTCCAAGTCGAACGCGGAAAGATCTGTTTGAAAGAAAGTTAGCGATGAATGCTAGGATATTCCCTTGTATACCCCATGATTTTAAAGTGTTCAGAATTCCTCTTTTCCATGCCATATCGTATGCCTTCTCAAGGTCGAAGAAAACAGCAACGAGTGTTTGACGCAAGAGAAAGGCATCTTGAATAGCGGATTCTAACAAGACCAATTGGTCAACCGATGATCGCCCTTGTCTGAAACCACACTGCTCGTTGCAAATGAAATTGTTGGTTTCTAGGTACCAGACAAGACGGCGGTTGACCATCTTCTCCAGTAGTTTGCACAAGACGCTTGTTAGAGATATAGGCCTGTAACTACTGGGATTGGTTTTGTCTTTACCTGGTTTTAAGATAGGAATTACTGTCGCTTCTAACCATGCATCGGGGAAAGACTGCTCCTCGAATAGCCGATTGTATATTCGAAGGAGGACAAGTTTCGCCGATGATGGTAGATGTTTCAGCATGGAGTATACAATGGAATCAGGACCTGGTGCAGAATCCCTCGTTGACGCGAGAGCTGACTCCAATCCCCCTAAGGAGAAGGGAGTGTTTAAAGGTGAGTCGCCGGACGACCCAACAGTAAACGGTATTGCTTCTTCCTTCAATTTATGTCTCTGGAATACTATGTTATAGGCTGTAGTAGCAGAAGAGTTAGAAAATGATTTTCCCAGCAAATTAGCAATATTATCATTGTCCGTGGTCAAACTTCCATTCGGTTGATTCAGCGCAATAGCTGGCAACGGAATGGAAGTACCACAAACTGATCTTAGTTTCCTCCACACTGTGGAGGATGAAGTTGTTCGTCTAATTGTGCTAATGTACTGTTCCCAAGAGTTCTTTCTACTCAGCCTAAATATCCTCCGTGCTTTCGCACGGAGTATTTTATATTCCTGAAGGTTGTCACTTGTTCGGTTACGCTTAAATCTCCTTAAAGCTCTTCGTCGTAAACGGAGGATTTCTGTGCATTCGTCGTTCCACCACGGCACAGGCGGTCGGCGTGGATGTGCAGAGGTTTTCGGAATGGTCTCTACAGAGGCATTTAAAATGGTCTTAGTGAAACTTTCAACAATTGCATCAATGGGTGTCAGGTAATCTGTGTCAAGTGATACAAAATATTTCGTAAAGGCGTCCCAGTTGGCTTTTCGCAAAATCCAACGGGAATTTCGAGCATAACAATGTTAGGAGTCACATAAATTGATCTTAATGGGCACATGGTCGCTTCCATACAAATCAAGGAGTACCGACCATGTGCATCTAGTAGCTAATTGAGGACTGCAGATCGATAGGTCAACAGCTGTCCATCCACCAGTAGATGCCGCTAAATGAGTAGGCGAACCGTCATTTAGCAGGCATAAGTCTAGTTCCGTTCTTACACTTTCAATAAGATCACCTCGAGAGTTCCTAGTCGGAGATCCCCAAGACGAATGGTGGGCATTGAAATCTCCTACCAATAAGAACGGAGTCGGTAACTGTGTTATCAAATTCACCAAGTCACTGTGATGCAGGTTTTCTTGAGGTGGCAAGTAGATACAACACACAGTGATTTTATATGGGACAGCTGTTTGAACGGCTACGCCACCTCTAGCTCGGTCTTCTGTAACGAAGTCTGATCTAAAAACTGAATACTCCCTAACATGAAAACTATGCGATTCGTGGAGATGTGTCTCCTGTAGACATACAAACATTGGATACACATCTCGCACGAGTACTTTAAGATCTTCTAAGTGACTCCTAACACCGTTGATGTTCCATTGTATCACTGACTTCCTAATTGCAGACATTTATCAACTTAGCAATGGGTTAATCTGACACCCATTGGTACGCTCTCGTTTGCCCGTGACGTTCGAAGACGTCTCAGGCAAACAATTCTCAGATTCCATATCCAATCGTTCAGGGATGGAATATGAGGAAGATTTGGATTTCGGAGGGATTTTGGTACCATGCCCTCCTTTATTTATTCGTTTTTTAGCACCCAACATAGTTGGTGCCGATTTACTGCTTTGGAGTACAGACTTACTTTTTGCTGTATTCCGTTGTAGTACTACTTTGGACGCAACAGACTTTATACTGCCAGGCGATTTCATTTGTCCGGAGATGCATATTTCATTGACGGACTTGGTTCGGCCACCTAACCCCTCCGCGGAGGTGCTCGGTAGAAGAACCAAATCACGTGACGTCTTTGCAGGTTCTTTAATATTCAAAGATTGGCCACATGTGACTAGCGACAGTAGACGCGAAACTTGGTCAGTTAGAACTTCTATCTTTTTCGCCAGGTCGGCACAGTTTGAACAGGACGAAGTAGCGGTCACAGTAGCGGCATAGGTCTTACCGTCAACCTTTGGTTGGGCGGATCTATAAATTTTCCTTGCCTGTGAAAAGGTTATTCTATCCTTAGCCATGACGGTGAGAATAGCCTTTTCCTCTTTAAAGTGAGGACAGTCGTATGATCGCGCCGCGTGGTCACCGCCACAGTTGGCGCACTTTAGGGAATTTACGCACTCCTTTTCATCATGGCCTTCCTCGCTACATTTACCGCAAACACTCGACTTCAAACAGGTAGAGCTAATATGCCCGAAACGTTGACACTTGAAGCAGCGCCTAGGGTTAGCCACATATGGTCTTACGGAGAGCCGTTGGTAACCCGCATGTATATATTCGGGTATCTCTGGTTTGCCAAATGTAAGTATGTAAGAGGCTGTTGCAACTTTTGCCCCTTTGTCTGTCTTCATAATAGGCACGACATCAATTACTGACTGAGAAGACAGTTCTAATTTTATTTCGTCGACAGTTACGTTTAATAAATCCCTGCAGGTGATGACCCCCTTTGAAAAGTTCAAGGATCTATGGGGGGCCACAGATACCATGACCTGATCGAAAAAAGAGGTCATTTTTAAAAGAGTTCTGGTTTGTTTTTCATTGCAGGTTGCCACCAACAGTGTCCCATTTCGTAACTTTTTGATAGAGGCAACAGGACCTCCAGCACCGGCAGTTATCGCCTTATTAATAAGAAAAGGAGAAACTTTTGACAGATCTTTCCCCTCCTCAGAACTAGAGAATATTAAATATTTTGGTGATGGCAATGTCTGTGACGTTGCCATCATCAACTTTTTACTCGCATCGATAATTTTAGGATCGTCAGGGGAATCCTGGCGTGTCCTCTTTAAACTAGTATTAATTGACGGGTTTTTTAAATCCATAAATGATTTTAAGCCAGCCATCGTGTCAAGCGTTACGGGCGAGGCTATAGGAACGGGTACACCCTTGGATCACATTAAGATCATTTCCAACCCTCAGAACTCTGAGGCCTATAGCTTTTCTCCTTAGCTCGACTGGATGGGCATCAGTCGAGAACTCGTAATACTGTGCACAGGCTCCGACACCCGTGCACCGCGGACACTCCCTGACCAAGGACCGAAGAGGCTGGTAGACCAGAAACCGCGCTTACGTCTTCGGCAGAGCAAGCTCACATCAGCGTCCCAGACCAGAGTTTGTCAAGCTCTGGCCTTTTCAGCACTCCCAACGCGCAACGGTTCTGACCAGTCAAAAAATCCCTAAAAGATGTAAGTCTTGAAATGTCTATAGATTGTGTTGGTGTGTGTATGTGTGTGTATATGTTTTGTGAGTGGTGTAGTGTTAGGCTAGGGTACCGCGAGGGACGCCAAATCCCTCGTAGGTGCGGCTAGTCCGCACCCCCCTGCGGGATAGCTGACTCCAACAAAACCAATTGGTCAACTGATGAACGTCCTTGTCTGGAACCACACTGAACGTTAGAAAGAAGTTTGTTTGTTTCTAGATACCAGACAAGACGACGGTTGACCATCTTCTCCAGTAGTTTGCATAAGCAGCTGGTCAATGAGATGGGTCTGTAACTACTGGGATTAGTTTTGTCCTTTCCTTGTTTTAGAAGAGGAATTATTGTCGCTTCTAACCATGCATCGGGAAAACCGTGCTCCTCGAATATACGGTTGTATATCCTAAGGAGAACTAGTTTTGCCGACGGTGGTAGATTTTTAATCATGGAGTATACAATATCATCCGGGCCTGGAGCTAAATCCTTCGTTGACGAGAGAGCTGACTCTAGTTCGTCGATAGAGAAATGGATATTCAAACAAGAATCTCCAGACAATCCAACGGTGAAAGGTAAGGCTTCCTGTTTATGTTTGAACACCTGGAAAGCGTCCTTGTATGCAGAAGATGAAGAATGATTTAAGAACGATAACGCTAGCAGATTGGCAATTTCCTCACAGTCCGTGGTCAAAACACCATCCAATGAAATTAATGGCATTGGAACGGAAATGCCACAGACTGATAGTAATTTCTTCCATACTGTGGATGGAGCTGTAGTTCTTGTAATTGTGCCAATGTACTGCGACCATGATTCTAGTTTACTTTGCCTAAATATTCTCCGTGCTTTCGCACGGAAGATTTTATATTTTTCCAGGTTTCCACTCGTTGGATGTCTCTTGAACTGGTCCAGAGCTTTTCTCCGTTGACGAAGGATCACAGTGCACTCATCATTCCACCACGGAACAGGTGGTCGTCGTGGTTTGGACGAGGTTTTCGGAATTGCCTTTCCGGCGGCATTCAAAACGGTTTTTGTAAATGAATTGACAATGTCATCAATGGGAGCCAAGTAATCCACGTCCAGTGATTCTAGATCTTGTGAAAATTGTTTCCAGTTGGCTTTTTTCAGGATCCAACGGGGATGTCGAACACAACAGGGTGAGGAATCACACAAAGAGATCTCAATAGGAATGTGATCGCTACTGTAAAGATCAAGCAATGCCGACCATTTTAGCCTTGTAGCCAAAGCAGGACTGCATACTGACAAGTCTACAGCCGTCGAACCACCTGTTGACGCTGCTAAATGTGTCGGAGAACCATCATTAAGCAGGTATAAATCCAGTTCCGATCTGATGCTATCGATCAGATTACCTCGCGAGTTGCATTCTGGTGAACCCCATGAAACATGGTGTGCATTGAAATCGCCCACTAATAAAAACGGAGTCGGTAACTGATTTATAATGTCTACAAGATCTCTCTGTTGCAGGTTGTCACTTGGTGGAAGGTAGACACAACAGAGAGTGAGTTTGTACGGAACAGCTGTTTGAATTGCCACTGCTTGTAAGGGAGTTATTAAGCTCACAGGAACGGCGTCGACACAGTTACGGGCTAGAATAGCTACGCCACTTCTAGCTCGATTTTCTGTAACGAAGTCCGATCTGTAAACTGAATACTCCCTTAGATAGAGATTGTGTGATTCATGGAGATGTGTCTCCTGAATACAAATGTACATAGGGGACACATCCCTTACAATTAATTTGAGATCCTCAATGTGACTTTTAACACCGTTAAAGTTCCACTGAATCACGGATTGTTTAGGTGAGAACATCGTATTTTAGTGAAATGGATTCACTTGGCTCTCACTGCTGTCATGGCAAATTCACTGGCCTGGAATTTTGGACGTTCCAGGCAGAGAGTCATCAGATTCCATCACCACTATTGTAGTGGTGGAATCTGAAGAGTTTTTTGACTCAGAAAAAAACTTTATTATTTTTATTACTCATATTAGTAGTTTTAACGTTTTTCGCACTTGTCTCTAATAGTGTCTTGCTTCTTATAATTTTTGCAGAGGTAACTGGCAATGGTGATTTTTCCGCACATTCAACATTAGTGTTTGAGTTGGAAACCAAATTTTTAGTCACCAAAGCTAATAACTGGCTAACTTGCTCCGTGAGAACTTCAATTGTCTTGTTTAGCTCAGCGCAGTTGGAAAACGACTTCTCGAGGGTGATAGCTGAGGCATAAGATTTCGTTTCAAGTCTAGGTTGAGTTGACTTGAGCTTCTTTTTTGCTTCGTGGAAAGATGTTTTGTCCTTTGCCATTATGTTGAGGATCGCATTCTCCTCCTTGAACTTTGGGCAGTTAAAGGAGCGAGCAGGGTGATCACCAGCACAGTTTGGGCATTTCGAAGCACTTGTGCAAACCTTATTAGTATGGCCTTCAGATGCACACTGTCCGCATACCTTTGGCTTGGAGCAAGAAGAACTTACGTGTCCAGAACGTTGGCATTTAAAGCACCGGCGTGGATTGGGAACGTAGGGCCTAACAAAGCCGTTGATAGCCAGCATATAAATATTCCGGGATAGATGGTTTCCCGAATGTCAGGATAATTGATGTTCTTGGAACTCTCTGACCGTTTTCCATCCTCATAATTCGTACGACATCTGTTACACCTTCTGATACCAGTTCTGATTTAATTTCGTCCTCACTTACATACAACAGATCCCTGCATGATATTACTCCCTTTGATGAGTTCAAGGTTTTGTGGGAATCCACCGAAACCTTCACCTGATCAAAGAAGGAGGTCATTTTTAATATTAACTGTGACTGTTTCGAATTGCTTGTTTCTAACAGCAGTGTTCCGTTCCGTAACTTCCTTATGGAAGAGACGGGTCCTGCTGCACATCCAGTTATAGCCTTTTTTATTATAAAAGGCGATACCTTTGACAGATCTTTTCCAGCTTCTGTGCAAGATACAATTAAGAACTTAGGTGACGCTATATCCATTTCTTTCCTCATATTTACTTCCCTAGACATTTTCGGAGAAACCTCACGACGCCTCTTTACATTAAACTGGTTGGACATTTGTTGGTTTTCCATAATGTGTTAAGCTAACCATCGTGTCAGGCGTTACGGGCGAGACTATGAGAACGGGTACACCCATGGATCACTTTCGATCATTTCCAACCCCCGGAACTCTGGGGCTCATAGTTTCCTCCTTAGCTCGACTGGATGGGCATCAGTCGAGAACTCGTAATACTGTGCACAGGCTCCGACACCTGTGCACCGCGGACACTCCCTGATCAAGGACCGAAGTGGCTAGCGGACCAGCAACCGCGCATACGTCTTTGGCAGAGCAAGCTCACATCAGCGTCCCAGACCAGAGTTTGTCACGCTCTGGACTTTTCAGCACTCCCAACGCGCAACGGTTCTGACCAGTCAAAATTCCCTAAGAGAAGATGTAAGTGTTGAAATGTGTATAGATTGTGTTGGTGTGTGTATGCTTTGTGAGTGGTGTAGTGTTAGGCTAGGGTACCGCGAGGGACGCCAAATCCCTCGTAGGTGCGGCTAGTCCGCACCCCCCTGCGGGATGGTGGTCATTCCATTACAACATACCACCCTCAATGTAAAGTAGAAGGCTTCACAATCAACTTCTACCAATCAACGACTGGGGTGGAACTTAGGCGGTGGTGAGGGTAACAAATATTCCTCTCTCATATGGGAGATAATGTACACCCGTCTCTACTTACTTAGGCGATATGTTTATCGGCCCCTATCTTCGTACTGTGTACTGCAACGGGCCCAACCACCTTAACGCTCACCCCCCCCTCCGCCGTCAACCCTACCGTTGACCAGCTCAACAGCGCAAGGCCGGCCACCACCAAGAATTTTGAAACGAGCAGCTCGCAGCCAAAGCCACGAACGCTGTGCAGTGCTCGCCAAAATCTGCCAGAGAACCAGATGTGGTAGACATCCGTTGATAAAGAATCAAATATACACATCCTGCGATAAAACTACCAGGCTACACAGAGCTGATAACACCTACCCACAAACCACCGACCATTATCATATAGAAAAAGAGTGCTTGTAATCACACAACCCGCATCCGGTCCTGATTATATTAAAATAATATTTAATAAAAGTAATTTGCAAGACAAATATTATCTTTTTAAAAGAAACTTTGTTTGTGCGCGTGGTACTGTGTTCTTAATTTAATATCATAAACGTGAATAAATCAATAGATTTAAGTTATTTAGGTTGTTGTAGCAGTTTCGTAGTCCGTAGATGTAAGTCAGATATAATAATTAGTAGATATAAATTTTTAGATTTAGTTTTGATAGTTTTAAGATATTTGCTATTTAGTGTGTTAGCCTTATTTAGTCATTCCTATATGAACATTAATCAAATAAATATAATATTTCAATTTATAAGATCCGACGAATGCCATGATTTAGACCTTATTAGAAAAATTTTAACCGGGTATTATAAATTGAAAAAATGTGAATTATTTGATAGAAGTTCATTCTGTCATAAATATAAATTTCAGAAGATATATTAATTATAAACAAATTAACTCTTCAGAAAAATATGAATACTATTTTAAATATATAAATTGTAAATTAAGGGAGGGGGGATATTTAAAAAAAGTTTTTCTAGAAAATTGGGCGTATATAGTACATACCATTCTCGTGCTGATTGAATACGAGTTGAGGTTGGAATATTCCAAAATTTTCAAAATGGACGACTTACAACACCATCATTTTAATAAGAAGCTATTAAACGTTGTAAGACCGTATATAAAAAATATATCGAAAACCCACTTCTATAACATGTATCTATTTAATTATATGCTATACAGCGATCTTGATGGTATGTTCACTGATATAGAGTATAATAAAGATAATGTTATAGAAAGGTATCAATTATTTTTTAGAAAAGTTTGTAAATTCGACGAATACTCTAATCAGTCCTTTGACCTACCTCCCCCAAACTGATCCTGGGACAACAACGATATTGATTCAGACGAGTATGGGATATCCTATACACTAGATGGGGAACATTTTAATAATAATATGGCTCATTACAATCTGTAGTTAACCGGACGTCAAGAAAGAATGGGTATTCAAAATACGTATTCCGTATTGGGTAACGTTAGACTGTCAGAATATTAATGAACCATAATATTATTAAGAGTAGTACCATTATATTTATGACAAACCTTAAAGGGATAGGTCGTTTGAGAAACACCTCATGTCCGTAGAGAACCAACTTTTATGGGGGGAAAAGTGGTTAACGCCAATATCTAACGCTGTTTTCCAAATTTTTAACATGTCTGTACAGATGCAAGGCAGAGTCAATTGTATTAATCTATTCGAATTATCTACCAAATTTATATATTAAAAAACTATCCGGAAATGTGTTGATTCTCAAACGACCTATTCACATGATATTTAGCGTAGATTATATAAATTGTATCATAGAATATGAATAAATTTTAAGTAAAACAGTATTAGAATTTAACATAGATATATCACTGTTTAAAATGAGAAAAGCTAAGCCATTAGCCGGGATATGGGTTTTAGTATATAAATGAAAAGGAGAGAAAAACACTAAATTACTCCTGAAGCTGCCGCCGCCGTCGTCGATGAGACGTGAAAAAGATATATTTTTTTTTTTTTTTTTTTTTTTTTTTTTTTCCCAGGCGAAAAACCTATTGAGGTTATCATCGCCTAACTAAAATTTTATATAAAATTATTATTTCAAAATAGAACTAACCAACTTAACAAAATAAATAAATGTTTAATACTAAATGTAACTAAAAAGAAAGAAACTAAACTTATATATAATTTAAATATTATTAAATAGATTCAGGTGGCGTAAGAAAGCGATGACACGGTCGATAGCCGTGACATCGTCCCTTAAAACCACCTTTAAACTACCTCGAAGACCGTAACGTATATACAAATTTTCCAACTTATCACAATCAAGCAGGATATGCTTGATTGTAATATTATTTCTACAAAACGGACATAGTGGTGGATCCTCATGTCGCATCAACCATCCATGCGTTAACAAAGAGTGGCCGATGCGAAGTCGAGTAACCACCACTTCCTCCCTACGATTCGAACGAACAGATGTCCTCCATGGTCGGACGGTATTTTTGATGTCCCTCAGCTTGTTTCTATTTACATTTTGCCATTCTTCATTCCAAACAGAGAATAGTGTAGTTTTAACTTTGCATACAAAATCTGATGCCATCACACGTTGTGTCGATGGCAACATACCTGTAGCTAATTTTGCACCTTCATCTGCTTTAGTGTTTCCGAATATTCCACAGTGACCAGGCACCCAGAGAAATGACACCTCGACACCTCGTAATTGGAGCCTGTGTATAGAGCACAAGATGTCTCCAACCAAAGGGTTCTTAGTGTACATTTCCTGAATAGCCTGGAGAGCACTTTTGGAATCACAACACACAAGATATTTAGATTTTGCAGACGGAATTGATCTTAAAGCTTGGAAAATTGCATAAAGTTCTGCAGTAAAAACACTACAGGCTGGGGGCAATCCGTAAGTGAAAGTTTGTCCTTCCATATAAAATGCACAACCTATCCCATTGTCCAGTTTTGAACCGTCTGTGAATATAGTCACAGTGTGTTGGTGAGTTTGTTGAATCTGCAAAAACTCCTGACGATAAATAACGTCAGGAGTATTGTGTTTTAGGTACATGGACAATGAGAAGTCACATTTTGGCTTTTGTATTGTCCATGGAGGGATGTAGCATGATGTTCGTTCGAATATAGGTGGATGTTCTAAATTTAGATTATTAAAAATGCGCAACGTTCTTATTCCGAAGGGAGCAGTTGAACGTTGACGCACATTGTAACGATCCTCGAGGTGGTTATCAAAAACTGCTTTGAATGCCGGATGTTTAGGTTTACTTCGAAGACCAGTGTAGTAAGAAATTTGTAGCATTTGACGTCGCATAGAGAGAGATGGTTCTCCAGCTTCAACTAGAAGGCTGGAGATTGGGCTTGATCTAAAAGCACCAGTAGAAAGTCTAAGACCAGCGTGATGTATTGAATCCAGGAGTTTCAGAACCGTAGGTCGAGCAGATGAATAGGCTATACAGCCGTAATCTATGCGCGATCTTACAACGGCGCGATAGAAACGGAGCATACAGGTTCTGTCTGCTCCCCAATTTGTACCACTTAGAACTCTCAACATATCCAATATCTTGCTGCATCTCACCTTCAAATCACGAACATGAGAACTCCATGAAAGTCTTTTATCCAATAAAAGACCCAAAAATCTCACATTATCCGCGGTTTGAAGCCGCGTACCATCAAGATAAAGAATAGGTTCCTGATGTTGCCTGCGACGACTAAATGCTATACACTGGGTCTTCGAAGCCGAAAACTTGAAGCCCGTAGATTTGGTCCACTCTTGCAATTTATTAATTACTAATTGTAAGGATCTTTCCGCTGTTGCCATACTTCTAGCAGCCATATATATACAAAAATCGTCTACAAACAGGGAACAGTGGACTGGTGACTGTACGTTTGAAGTGACGCTGTTAATGGCAACAGCAAACAGCGTCACACTCAAAACGCCACCCTGTGGTACACCATTCTCTAGTTCGCAACGATCAGAATATATGCCTCCTAGACGTACACGGAAAGTCCTGTTATTCAAATAATTTTTTATAAAAGCAAGAATGTTACCTTGTATACCCCATAATTTCAATACGTTCAAAATTCCTCTTCTCCATGCCATGTCATATGCCTTCTCAAGGTCAAAGAAAACAGCTACCAGTGTTTGTCGTAAGATGAAGGCATTCTGTATAGCTGACTCCAACAAAACCAATTGGTCAACTGATGAACGTCCTTGTCTGGAACCACACTGAACGTTGGAAAGAAGTTTGTTTGTTTCTAGATACCAGACAAGGCGACGGTTGACCATCTTCTCCAGTAGTTTGCATAAGCAGCTGGTCAGAGAGATGGGTCTGTAACTACTGGGATTAGTTTTGTCCTTTCCTTGTTTTAGAAGAGGAATTATTGTCGCTTCTAACCATGCATCGGGAAAACCGTGCTCCTCGAATATACGGTTGTATATTCGAAGGAGAACTAGTTTTGCCGACGGTGGTAGATTTTTAATCATGGAGTATACAATATCATCCGGGCCTGGAGCTGAATCCTTCGTTGACGAGAGAGCTGACTCTAGTTCGTCGATAGAGAAATGGATATTCAAACAAGAATCTCCAGCCACTCCAACGGTGAAAGGTAAGGCTTCCTGTTTACGTTTGTACACCTGTAAAGCGTCCTTGTATGCAGAAGATGAAGAATGTTTTGAAAACGATAACGCTAGCACATTGGCAATTTCCTCACAGTCAGTGGTCAAAACACCATTCGAATGCCTCAATGAAATTAATGGCATCGGAACGGAAATGCCACAGACTGATCGTAATTTCTTCCATACCGTTGATGGAGCTGTAGTTCTTGTAATTGTGCCAATGTACTGCGACCATGATTCTCGTTTACTTTGCCTAAATATTCTCCGTGCTTTTGCACGGAAGATTTTATATTTTTCCAGGTTTTCACTCGTTGGATGTCTCTTGAACTGGTTCAAAGCTTTTCTCCGTTGACGAAGGATCACAGTGCACTCATCATTCCACCACGGAACAGGTGGTCGTCGTGGTTTGGATGAGGTTTTCGGAATTGCCTTTCCGGCGGCATTCAAAACGGTTTTTGTAAAGGAATTGACAATGTCATCAATGGGAGCCAAGTAATCCACGTCCAGTGATTCTAGATCTTGTGAAAATTGTTCCCAGTTGGCTTTTTTCAGGATCCAACGGGGATGTCGAACACAACAGGGTGAGGAGTCACACATAGAGATCTCAATAGGAATATGGTCGCTACTGTAAAGATCAGGCAATGCTGACCATTTTAGCCTTGTAGCCAAGACAGGACTGCATAATGACAAGTCTACAGCTGTCCATCCACCTGTTGACGCTGCTAAATGTGTCGGAGAACCGTCATTTAGCAGGTATTAATCCAGTTCCGATCTGATGCTTTCGATCAGATTACCTCGCGGGTTTCATTCTGGGGAACCCCATGAAACATGGTGGGCATTGAAATCGCCCACTAATAAAAACGGAGTCGGCAACTGATTCATAAGGTCTACAAGATCTCTCTGTTGCAGGTTGTCACTTGGTGGGAGGTAGACACAACAGAGAGTGAGTTTGTATGGAACAGCTGTTTGAATTGCTACTGCTTGTAAGGGAGTTATTAAGTTCAGAGAAACGGCGTCGACACAGTCACGGGCTAGAATGGCTACGCCACCTCTAGCTCGATTTTCTGTAACGAAGTCTGATCTGTAAACTGAATACTCCCTTAGATGGAAATTGTGCGATTCATGAAGATGTGTCTCCTGAATACAAATGTACATAGGGGACACATCCCTTACAATTAATTTGAGATCCTCAATGTGACTTTTAACACCGTTAATGTTCCACTGAATCACGGTTTGTTTAGGTGTGGACATTGTATTTTAGTGAAATGGATTCACCTGGCTCTCACTGCCGTCATTGACAATTTGTTGGCCTGGAATGTTGGACGTTCCAGGCAAAGAGTCATCAGAATCCATCACCACTATTGTAGTGGTGGAATCTGAGGAATTTTTTGACTCAGAAGGGGAGTTAGAGATGATCCTCTTTTGAGTCGCTTTTAATTTTGCACCCACTTTCGCAGGTGCAGTTTTGTTGTTATTATTATTTTTAATATTATTACTCATAGTTGGAATAGGTTTCACACTTGTCTCTAATAGTGTCTTGCTTCTTCTAACTCTACCAGAGGTATCTGGTAATGGAGATTTCTTCGCACATTCAACATTATTATTTAAGTTGGAAACAGAATTTTTCGTCACCAAAGCTAATAGCTGGCTAACTTGCTCCGTGAGAACTTCAATTTTCTTGTTTAGCTCAACGCAGTTGGAACACGACTTCTCAGTGGTGATAGCTGAGGCATAAGATTTCGTTTCAAGTCTAGGTTGAGTTGACTTGAACTTCTTTTTCGCTTCGTGGAAAGATGTTTTGTCCTTTGCCATTATGCTGAGGATCGCTTTCTCCTCCTTGAACTTTGGGCAGTTAAAGGAGCGAGCAGGGTGATCACCAGCACAGTTTGGGCATTTCGGAGCACTTGTGCAAACCTTATCAGTATGGTCTTCAGATGCACACTGTCCGCATACCTCTGGCTTGGAGCAAGAAGAACTTACGTGTCCAAAACGTTGGCATTTAAAGCACCGGCGTGGATTGGGAACGTAGTGCCTAACAGAAAGTCGTTGATAGCCAGCATATAAATATTCCGGGATAGATGGTTTCCCGAATGTCAGGATAATTGATGTTGTTGGAACTCTCTGGCCGTTTTCCATCCTCATGATTCGTACGACATCTGTTACGCCTTCTGATACCAGTTCTGATTTAATTTCGTCCTCACGGACATACAACAGATCCCTGCATGATATTACTCCCTTTGATGAGTTCAAGGTTTTGTGGGGAGCCACAGAAACCTTAACCTGATCAAAGAAGGAGGTCATTTTTAGTAATAACTGTGACTGCTTCGCATTGCTTGTTTCTATCAGCAGTGTTCCGTTCCTTAACTTCCTTATGGAAGAGACAGGTCCTGCTGCGCCAGTTATAGCCTTTTGGATTACAAAGGGCGATACCTTTGACAGATCTTTTCCAGCTTCTGCGCAAGACACAACTAAAAACTTTGGTGATTCTAAAATCATTTCTTTCCTCGTATTTACTTCTCTAGGCATTTACGGAGAAACCTCACGACGCCTCTTTGCATTCAACTGGTTGGACATTTGTTGGTTTTCCATAATTTGTTTTTAAGCTAACCATCGTGTCAGGCGTTACGGGCGAGACTATGAGAACGGGTACACCCATGGATCACTTTCGATCATTTCCAACCCCCGGAACTCTGGGGCCCATAGTTTCCTCCTTAGCTCGACTGGATGGGCATCAGTCGAGAACTCGTAATACTGTGCACAGGCTCCGACACCTGTGCACCGCGGACACTCCCTGACCAAGGACCGAAGTGGCTAGCGGACCAGCAACCGCGCATACGTCTTCGGCAGAGCAAGCTCACAGCAGCGTCCCAGACCAGAGTTTGTCAAGCTCTGGACTTTTCAGCACTCCCAACGCGCAACGGTTCTGACCAGTCAAAATTCCCTAAGCGAAGATGTAAGTGTTGAAATGTGTATAGATTGTGTTGGTGTGTGTATGTGTGTGTATGCTTTGTGAGTGGTGTAGTGTTAGGCTAGGGTACCGCGAGGGACGCCAAATCCCTCGTAGGTGCGGCTAGTCCGCACCCCCCTGCGGGGCGTGAAAGGGAATTGCCGTGTACCAAACCCTGTATGAAGTTAACAGTAGATTGTTAAAGGATTGGACACTAGAGCCGTTGTATTAATTAGACATCGCTACTAAAATATATTCTGCTACTATTAATGAACAGTGTAAGCAAAACTAAATTGCACCTCAAAATTTTAAATTCATACTATATATAGTGGAACAGTGACATTGTGACTACAGAACTGTATTTACACTGCCCGTAAATAACAAATGAAGACCAGATTTATCCGTGGTTTGAAGCATGGACTATCTACCAATACAACAGAACATCTTTAGCTATGGAGACAACAGATTGTAGATAAAGGGTTTGAGTAATTCTACCTGGACCTAGGAGTGACCCAGAGTGCCTAGTCAGATGTTATTGACTCTCTCTCTCATTCTCATTATATATAAAAAATTATATATGGAAAACGTTTAGGGGGAAGATGTCAGTCTAAAAATTTAAATTCAATTAAATCTTTCACATAGAAGTCAAGAATATATATGCAATGGCTTAGTTTATAGCGTAACTTAGAGAGGTAACGGAATATATGTGTGTAATATACTAAACAGCTAAATAGAGATAAATTTATAATTGAAAAAAATACATAGTCATGAATGTCATATGTCTAAAGGGTGACTTGTTTGTTGACTATAACTTATAATTTTGTAAAACATATGATAATTATGAATAACAGTTGTTTAACCTATAGGGCTAAAGGAATGCTGAATGTAACTAATGTTTTGTAAAAATACTAATTATTTAATTGGAAAAAATCTAATAATTGAATGAAAATATAAAATATGAATAACAAATGTAATGTAAAATATATTAACTAGACTAAGGGTAATATCCTACACGCCATGGAATTAGTTGAATGCTTCACCAACCCGCTAATTAGCGACAAGGTTATAAGCTATTTAGATGACGATTTCTTTAGTATATTTACCTATTTAAATATATTTTATACTTATAATCCTTTGTATGTGTTTGAGAAAACTGTTCAGACCTCTACGAAATTTGCCTATAATGTAAACCAACCATATAGATATATAATTTTAGATGAATACTTTACGGGCAAACACATGTTATACACGGCGGGGAATACTATCAGCAGGTTCTCAGAGGATATTATCAACGACTTCGCTATGAATGTGTTTTGCCCTAATCAGTTTTTAATACACTTTAACGACAGTTTATATTGTTTTAGAAATACCACACTAGATTTAGCATTAAACCTAGGACATGAGTTTACATGTTTTTGCGAAGTTATATTGGATGTTTATAAGTTAAATTTAGCCGACAGCCGAAATTACGATAGATATTTAGAATTTTTACAGTTTACAGAAAAATGTATAATATTGAGAGATAGTGTTAAAATTGTGAAGTCTATTTTAGAGGATGATACAGAGTTATTATATAAACTACCTAGATATCTAGTAATATGTCTCATGCAAGGCAAGTTACGGCTTGTCAGGCTTTTGTATAAATGTAACGGTAATGAGTATAAAGCAATAGCAGAGTATTTATAATAATTATATTTAAGAAATGTAACAATGAAGATTCAACCATATGTAATGCTAACATCATATTGTTATTAATGTAAATATACGTCTCTAATATCAAGACACTATTACTTATTAACTTATACACTTTCCCATGTTGATCTACAGCTATTGTTTATTTTATTAAAGGTGTTTCGTTTTTTTTCAACAATAAGTACAAACACATGTTTCGTAAAAAAAATCGTTTTATTGATCACAATATTATTTACATTGTATTAGGCTTAGCTACGATAGATATACTCTTAACGTAACGGATGTCTGTACTCTACATATGCTACACTCTTGAAGGTTTAAGGCACACCCCTGACAGGCAAACACATGTCCGCATGGTAGAAGGGCAACCTGTACTTCATCGATACAGCAAACCATACACAGCGTACGATCATCCTGATTGTTTACACCATCATCGTCCGAATAGTCTTCGTCGTCTGTTGTACAGATGTCTACCCCCATCTGTGCCCTTTTAGCACTTACACCCACTACGTATTTACATTTAGGAAACCACCTTGCATGTTCCTGTAACGGATCAACAGTCGCTGACCAAGCTTCAAGGCCTCCTGCGCATGTAAAGCACAATGTTTGATCTTCTTGGCCGGTGTAAAAGAATCCCGCTTCACTGAGACGCATGGGGTTGACAGTATCATTTGACACTCCTTTCCAAGTACGAAACGAACGTAATCTACGAGGGTACAGTGTTAGTTTGGGGAACGCTTTCTTCTCGATTGTGGGAGTATCTGTCCAGTAGTAAACACCTACCATGGTCTTGTCTGAGGATTGGGTCTGTGTTGCCCGTACTTACATTGTTCTCTTGGTTAAGGGTTGATAACAAGACAGGCTCCTGACAGGCCGTAACTTGTCTTGCATGAGACATATTATTAGATATCTAGGTAGTTTATATAATAACTCTGTATCATCCTCTAAAATAGACTTCACACTTTTAACGCTATCTCTTAATATTATACATTTTTCTGTAAACTGTAAAAATTCTAAATATCTATCGTAATTTCGGTTGTCGGCTAAATTTAACTTATAAATATCCAATATAACTTCGCAAAAACATGTAAACTCATGTCCTAGGTTTAATGCTAAATCTAGTGTGGTATTTCTAAAACAATATAAACTGTCGTTAAAGTGTATTAAAAACTGATTAGGGCAAAACACATTCATAGCGAAGTCGTTGATAATATCCTCTGAGAACCTGCTGATAGTATTCCCCGCCGTGTATAACATGTGTTTGCCCGTAAAGTATTCATCTAAAATTATATATCTATATGGTTGGTTTACATTATAGGCAAATTTCGTAGAGGTCTGAACAGTTTTCTCAAACACATACAAAGGATTATAAGTATAAAATATATTTAAATAGGTAAATATACTAAAGAAATCGTCATCTGAATAGCTTATAACCTTGTCGCTAATTAGCGGGTTGGTGAAGCATTCAACTAATTCCATGGCGTGTAGGATATTACCCTTAGTCTAGTTAATATATTTTACATTACATTTGTTATTCATATTTTATATTTTCATTCAATTATTAGATTTTTTCCAATTAAATAATTAGTATTTTTACAAAACATTAGTTACATTCAGCATTCCTTTAGCCCTATAGGTTAAACAACTGTTATTCATAATTATCATATGTTTTACAAAATTATAAGTTATAGTCAACAAACAAGTCACCCTTTAGACATATGACATTCATGACTATGTATTTTTTCAATTATAAATTTATCTCTATTTAGCTGTTTAGTATATTACACACATATATTCTGTTACCTCTCTAAGTTACGCTATAAACTAAGCCATTGCATATATATTCTTGACTTCTATATGAAAGATTTAATTGAATTTAAATTTTTAGACTGACATCTTCCCCTTAAACGTTTTCCATATATAATTTTTTTATATATAATGAGAATCAGAGAGAGAGTCAATAACATCTGACTAGGCACTCTGGGTCACTCCTAAGTCCAGGTAGAATTACTCAAACCCTTTTTCTACAATCTGTTGTCTCAATAGCTAAAAATGTTCTGTTGTATTGGTAGATAGTCCATGCTTCAAACCACGGATAAATCTGGTCTTCATTTGTTATTTACGGGCAGTGTAAATACAGTTCTGTAGTCACAATGTCACTGTTCCACTATATATAGTATGAATTTAAAATTTTGAGGTGCAATTTAGTTTTGCTTACACTGTTCATTAATAGTAGCAGAATATATTTTAGTAGCGATGTCTAATTAATACAACGGCTCTAGTGTCCAATCCTTGAATAATCTACTGTTAACTTCATACAGGGTTTGGTACACGGCAATTCCCTTTCACGTCTCATCGACGACGGCGGCGGCAGCTTCAGGAGTAATTTAGTGTTTTTCTCTCCTTTTCATTTATATACTAAAACCCATATCCCGGCTAATGGCTTAGCTTTTCTCATTTTAAACAGTGATATATCTATGTTAAATTCTAATACTGTTTTACTTAAAATTTATTCATATTCTATGATACAATTTATATAATCTACGCTAAATATCATGTGAATAGGTCGTTTGAGAATCAACACATTTCCGGATAGTTTTTTAATATATAAATTTGGTAGATAATTCGAATAGATTAATACAATTGACTCTGCCTTGCATCTGTACAGACATGTTAAAAATTTGGAAAACAGCGTTAGATATTGGCGTTAACCACTTTTCCCCCCATAAAAGTTGGTTCTCTACGGACATGAGGTGTTTCTCAAACGACCTATCCCTTTAAGGTTTGTCATAAATATAATGGTACTACTCTTAATAATATTATGGTTCATTAATATTCTGACAGTCTAATGTTACCCAATACGGAATACGTATTTTGAATACCCATTCTTTCTTGACGTCCGGTTAACTACAGATTGTAATGAGCCATATTATTATTGAAATGTTCCCCATCTAGTGTATAGGATATCCCATACTCGTCTGAATCAATATCGTTGTTGTCCCAGGACCAGTTTGGGGGAGCTAGGTCAAAAGACTGATTAGAGTATTCGTCGAATTTACAAACTTTTCTAAAAAATAATTGATACCTTTCTATAACATTATCTTTATTATACTCTATATCAGTGAACATACCATCAAGATCACTGTATAGAATATAATTAAATAGATACATGTTATAGAAGTGGGTTTTCGATATATTTTTTATATACGGTCTTACAACGTTTAATAGCTTCATACTAAAATGATGGTGTTGTATTTTTTTTTTCCAGGCGAAAAACCTATTGAGGTTATCATCGCCTAACTAAGGTTTGTTAATAATAAATACTAAAATATTACATAAATAAGACTAAACAAAATAAATGTTTAAAACTAATTGTAATTATCTAAAACTAAAGAACCTAAAATTATACAAAATTTAAATATTATTAAATAGATTAAGATGGCGTAGGAAAGCGAGGACACGGCCGATAGCTGTGACATCGTCTCTTAAAACCACCTTTAAACTACCTCGAAGATCGTAACGTATATACAAATTTGTCAACTCATTACAATCAAGCAGAATGTGCTTGATTGTGATGGTACTTTTACAAAACGGACAAAGTGGTGGATCGTCATGTCTCATCAACCATCCATTCGTTAACAAGGAGTGGCCGATGCGAAGTCGAGTTACCACCACTTCCTCCCTACGATTCGAACGAACAGATGTCCTCCATGGTCGGACGGTATTTTAGATATCCCTCAGCTTGTTTCTATTTACATTTTGCCATTTTTCGTTCCAAACAGAGAATAGTGTAGATTTAACTTTGCATACAAAATCTGATGCCATCACACGTTGTGTCGATGGCAACATACCTGTAGCTAATTTTGCAGGTATTTCATCTGCTTTAGTGTTTCCGAATATTCCACAGTGACCAGGCACCCAGAGAAATGACACCTCAACACCTCGTAATTGGAGCCTGTGTATAGAGCACAAGATGTCTCCAACTAAAGGGTTCTTAGTGTACATTTCCTGAATAGCCTGGAGAGCACTTTTGGAATGACAACACACAAGATATTTAGATTTTGCAGACGGAATTGATCTTAAAGCTTGGAAAATTGCATAAAGTTTTGCAGTAAAAACGCTACAGGCTGAGGGCAATCCATAAGTGAAGGTTTCTCCTTCCATATAAAATGCACAACCTATCCCATTATCCAGTTTTGAACCGTCTGTGAATATAGTCACAGTGTGTTGGTGAGTTTGTTGAATCTGCAAAAACTCCTGACGATAAATAACGTCAGGAGTATTGTGTTTTAGGTACATGGACAATGAGAAGTCACATTTTGGCTTTTGTATTGTCCATGGAGGGATGTAGCATGATGTTCGTTCGAATATAGGTGGATGTTCTAAATTTAGATTATTAAAAATGCGCAACGTTCTTATTCCGAAGGGAGCAGTTGAACGTTGACGCACATTGTAACGATCTTCGAGGTGGTTATCAAAAACGGCTTTGAATGCCGGATGATTAGGTTTACTTCGAAGACCAGTGTAATAAGAAATTTGTAGCATTTGACGTCGCATAGAGAGAGATGGTTCTCCAGCTTCAACTAGAAAGCTGGAGATTGGGCTTTATCTAAAAGCACCAGTAGAAAGTCTAAGACCAGCGTGATGTATTGAATCCAGGAGTTTCAGAACCGTAGGTCGAGCAGATGAATAGGCTATACAGCCGTAATCTATGCGCGATCTTACAACGGCGCGATAGAAACGGAGCATACAGGTTCTGTCTGCTCCCCAATTTGTACCACTTAGAACTCTCAACATATCCAATATCTTGCTGCATCTCACCTTCAAATCACGAACATGTGGACTCCATGAAAGTCTTTTATCCAATAAAAGACCCAAAAATCTCACATTATCCGCGGTTTGAAGCCGCGTACCATCAAGATAAAGAATAGGTTCCTGGTGTTGCCTGCGAAGACTAAATGCTATACACTAACTTCGAAGCCGAAAACTTGAAGCCCGTAGATTTGGTCCATTCTTGCAATTTATTAATTACCAATTGTAAGGATCTTTCCGCTGTCCTTACAATTGGTAATTAATAAATTAGATGGTGTTGTAAGTCGTCCATTTTGAAAATTTTTGAATATTCCAACCTCAACTCGTATTCAATCTGCACGAGAATGGTATGTACTATATACGCCCAATTTTCTAGAAAAACTTTTTTTTAAATATCCCCCCTCCCTTAATGTAGAATTTATATATTTAAAATAGTATTCATATTTTTCTGAAGAGTTAATTTGTTTATAATTAATATATCTTCTGAAATTTATATTTATGACAGAATGAACATCTATCAAATAATTCACATTTTTTCAATTTATAATACCCGGATAAAATTTTTCTAATAAGGTCTAAATCATGGCATTCGTCGGATCTTATAAATTGAAATATTATATTTATTTGATTAATGTTCATATAGGAATGACTAAATAAGGCTAACACACTAAATAGCAAATATCTTAAAACTATCAAAACTAAATCTAAAAATTTATATCTACTAATTATTATATCTGACTTACATCTACGGACAACGAAACTGCTACAACAACCTAAATAACTTAAATCTATTGATGTATTCATGTTTATGATATTAAATTAAGAACACAGTACCACGAAACAAAGTTTCTTTTAAAAAGATAATATTTGTCTTGCAAATTACTTTTATTAAATATTATTTTAATATAATCAGGACCGGATGCGGGTTGTGTGATTACAAGCACTCTTTTTCTATATGATAATGGTCGGGGGTTTGTGGGTAGGTGTTTCAGCTCTGTGTAGCTTGGTAGTTTTATCGCAGGATGTGTATATTTGATTCTTTATCAACGGATGTCTACCACGATCACGTAGACCTAAGGATTTCCTACTGCTATCTTACTGGTTACATTTCCTACCTGGATTTCTTTTTCAGATATCTACTGTCGTACAGACTTGTTTACGAGTGTTCGCAGGGGAATTGTCGAATGCATTAAATTTTCGTTCTAAGGAATACGCGTATTCGTTGTAGTGTTTTCATAAGATCTATACACCATGAATAGACCAGATAATGAAGGCTGGCTCATGATTAACAAGTGTTTAGACAACCTGATGACAACACTTATGAGGTTGGTGTAATATTCATTATGATTTAATATTATACATTAATTTATATCATTTGTTTTTGTTGCTATATTGTTTCGATCTTGTTTTTTAGCGATATTCAACAACGGCTGAGGGACAAATACGTTGGAGGCACGATCGAGTTAGGCGTGGTTTTTCAGATCGTTATACCTACTGATGGGTATCCGCGTAGAAGTAAACGGCGTAGGTTTTTTATTATACCACTACAGGTACACTTGTACTCGGGGTCTCTTAACGCATGCGCTATAGCTACAGCCAGAGAACGGGGTAAACAGAGGGTGTCCGTATTTTTAATCGTAACAATCCCTCTTCTTCGGTGCGATTCTTCTTTGAAATTACTAAACAGTACAGGTCTTACACGCCCACGCCCTATAGGTACTTTAACCTGTGTACAGGTCACTTTAAAGGTGTCGTCGGCTTTAAAGGTATCTGCGTTGCTCTGGATAATAGAACCAAAGATGTTAAACAAAGCGTCCGCTGTTATCGAAGACGCCGCTCTAAAAGCAATATATCCAGAGGCGTGGTTTCTGAGATTTAAGCTCTGCATGGTGAAGCCTAATTGTATGTCTTCGGAAGCGTTGTTTTTCATAATCTCTAAGATTCCTCTAGTCCTCGTCTGACCCATTCCAACTCGTTTTCCGCCTCGGGCACGGGATTGAAGTTAAAAGTCACACTAGTACTGTGCAAACGGAATTTTCTTCCATATGTCTCGTCCGTTGATACAATACGAACGGCCATTTTAGAGATACAATTTAAAGTTCACTACAATAAACCTTAAATTAACACAGTTATATGCTATATATATTCAAATAGATGCTATGTGAAAGAATTTAAATTTTGAATTAATCGCTAAAATAAATACTCAGATTGTTTTGAGAATAAATAATCATATCAACACAGATATCTACTATAATATTATGTTATACAAATTTAAAATTATTCCACTTTGATTCACAAAATGATTAAAAATCGCCCTGATTAACACGGGTGATTGTATTAATATAAGACTCTAGTTTATAGACTACAGATTTCACACGAGAACAAGTAACAACAAGATAGCTCACCAGAATGTTTCTTCTTCCAAGCTGGATAGCAAGTTGTGGTTGTCACAGCGAGATTTGTAAGTCATAAACACCTGCTCTTCCCATACCCCTACAAATGGCATCGCCCGCCATGATGTAATCAACACGTAGAATATAGTTATGATGTAATTATGGATCAGTCCAACTCGCTTGGACTCGTCCACTCCCCTCTCACATTGACTCTTCCACAGCTAAGTATAATACATTATATACAGGGGGGAGTATAGTATTTTTGCATAGTCTGTGTTCAGAGTGCTTCAAGTGATCAGTGTGTGTTTGTCAGTAAGTAGAAATATGTCATCATCAGGGTCAGCAAAGTTTTTAACTTTAAATTCTGTAGATTCTATGCCTATACGCGGTCTAAAGATAGGCAAAGCCTATAAAATTGTAAATGCGCGTTTTGTCGAGACAACGTATGGTAACGCCGTACTTGTAGACCTACAGCTAGATGAAGACAGACGTGCTGTCGTTCTTCCTAAGCGATACGCTACGGCGTTGACTGAGGAAGATTTGAGCTCTATTATAGGCAAATTTTCAACTCTCATCAAACATGTCGGTCAAACTGTGAATTTGGCCATAACAGATTAATATTATTCTTTAGAACGTTTCAGCATGTTTCTTTTTTTTTAATTTTACAGAGCCTCTATCTTTGTTTAATCTATGCGTTATTGAGGTCTGCGCATGCGTACAGAACAGAAATGATATAGACAGTTTGGACTTACCTGTATCTGTAAAACAAACGTTGATAAACTCTTTTAAAGACTATGTATTGATGAAGCCTTGTGATACATCTGAATCTTTATCTATAGATTTCAATAATTTAGATTTTTCAGTATTGTTATGGTTGAAGAATCACCGTGGCGCTGTAACTGTATATGCCTACGAGAAGACATTTGTCAAATTTATTAGATTTCACTTCACCGGTCTGTCTAATAATAATAATATTTGCCGAGAGTGTTTGAGTAACTTGTTGCTCTGCCAGGCAGAAAGTTACGATATCAAAAGAGCCGGTTACACACACTCTACAACCGAAGTGGACTGGTTCGAATTTATTCGAGACACTAATAACTGGTGCGATAACTGTTTAAGCCCTTTATTTAAATTATTTAGTTTTGAAGACTTTCTACAATCAACTCCAGAAGAGAGCTATACTTTACTCAACTATTGTGATCCGTTAATCTGCAAGTCATACATTCACGAGAGATGGCGTCTACGTCACAACAACCTATAAACACTCGCATTGTAAGTAACTACTCTTTTTTCATATTATGTTAAGCCTAGATGACACAATAGGTGTTTATTTATAGGAGAGCATATTTTCAGACTTCATTTTTCAATTTTTGTAATGGTTAGATCACACAGTGTATTGAATGAATGGTAGTTTATTTTCAATATCGTTTAATATATATATATATATATATATATATATATATATATATTTTAAATTGTAGCTTTTGAACACAAGATATTATATGTTAGTGTCAAGTCTTTTTCAAATTATGTAAAGCCTAGATCACACAGTATATTGAATGAATGATAGTTTATTTTCAATAGCGGTTAATATAAATATTTTTTAAATTGAAGCTTATTTTGGACACGAGATAATATATGTTGGTTTCAATTCTTTTTCAAATTATCTGAAGCCTAGGTCACAGAATATATTGAATGAATGGTAGATTATTTTCATTAGCTTTTAATATATATAATTTTAATTGAAGCTTATATTGGACACAAGATAATATGTGTTAGTGTGATTTCTTTTTCAAATTGTCTGAGGTCTAGATCACAGAATATATCGAGTGTTAGTTTATTTTCAATATATTCTTTTTCATTTTTTATAGGCGTACACAACACTTTCATCTTCAGATTCTTCACTTACCTATTCGTCATCCTATTCGCCTCTACTACAACCACGTGACTCGTGGGCTACCTCGTCTCGAAGAGATCTACATTCCCGACCGCCAGGCGTTGATACGGACAGCGAGGAGGAGAAAGAGAATCATAGATCCTATAGGCTTCTATCTAGTTGGCATGATTCGTTTTCGTTTCGCCTACACGATTTCCTAATGGATTCTCATCCACCGTGGGACCCTCCTTCACCCTACACATGCATACAGACGCTGGATTACACGTTACTTCAACTACAGCTGGTGATAAGGGATTTGCGGACGGCTGCTTCAAAACCATACTACAGGACGGGTCGGACCTTTTCGTATAACGTTTGGGGCATGACGAGGAGATACCTAGAGGATATTGTGGTGACGGGAGACTACGCTGCCCATCGTACCAATAATGTAAGTAGATTTTCATATTATTTCAATTGACTTTTCTTTCAGGCTATCTGGGTTCATTTACTAACCGTATTGTTTCTTACAGGATTTTTATATACATATACAACTGTTACTATTTGACTTTATTTTTGCCTACAGAATAAGCCACGACCGGCGGAGGGTAGCATATGCAATATATGTTATGAGAACCCTCGCAACGCAGTTGCCACGCCATGCGGACATGTATTTTGCTTTACGTGTCTTTCTAGATGTAATCGCTGCCCAAATTGTAGATCACGGATCGTCGACACTTTTAAAATATATGTGTAATATTGAGAATATTTTATATCTATGCATTGTAAAATTATTATTATTATATGTTAGTTTAATAAAACATCATGCTGAATACGCTTATTGTAAATATTATTTCATATACCGGCCCTTTTTCATAATGGATCCTTATATCGTACGCTTTAGCCAAGATTATAACTATTTATACCGCCCTTATATTCTTTGCACACTCTGTTGAATATATATCAAACAGATTTAGGATCGTTTTATAACATATATTTATTTATCAGTCTATATGTTAAGGCCTCGTTATTAGTGTTTCTCCATAGACCTTTATATCTAAACGCATTTACAACTATAGGATATATCCATAGAAGCTATTTGATTGTTTGAACTGATTACTGATTATATATGTATGCCGTGGTATGATCGCCGTACATAGTAAATTGATACAGTAATCAAAACAAAAACAATCGCCTAGATTCACAATGACAGCTGTGCGGGTTTTATGCCTGCTATAATGGTCACCTACAGTGAATGCGGTTTTAAGATAATGTGTTGTCTCTGCAGGTTTGCACATGTCGTGGACATGGTCACCGGTTATCTACAACTATGTAGGCCTGGCGTATTCCCTCAAACGATAAGGCTTTGTTGCATTGTTTATTAATTTAGCATAGACAAACTTAGAGTTTAGCAATCATATCCCCATACCCCAGGGCGATGCCCCGCATCATCCCATTGAGCAGAAAATGCATTTAGGGGTAGAGCACTCTAGTTAGGGGCAAGCCTACTACTTGCCTAGAGTCACTCAGGTTTCGATCACAGATACGTCATATTATATATTAAAATAACGATTCAATTTTTCCAAAAACCGCCCCGAACCCCGCATCTATCTCCGGAGCAACCCCGGTGAACCTCCTGAACGTAGCTGAGAACACCCCTACACTTAGGGGTAGGTTAGGTTAGATGCAATTTAGCTACCTTAGGTTAGTGCGTTAAGGCTTGTTTCCCCTACTACTTTTTGTCCTATAGTAGCAGCTTATACTATTTAAGTGATTTTAACACTGTTTTAAACACAAAAATATACGATATTTTTATCCCAGGCGAAAAACCTATTGAGGTTATCATCGCCTAACTAAAGATAAGTTTTTTAAAATAAATGTTACATAAATAAAACTAATCAAAATAAAACAAAATGAAATAAAATAAATGTTTAAAACTAATTGTAATTATCTAAAACTAAAGAACCTAAAATTATACAAAATTTAAATATTATTAAATAGATTAAGGTGGCGTAAGAAAGCGAAGACACGGTCGATAGCCGTGACATCGTCCCTTAAAACCACCTTTAAACTACCTCGAAGATTGTAACGAATGTACAAATTGGTCAACTCATCACAATCAAGCAGAATGTGCTTGATTGTGATGGTACTTTTAAAAAACGGACGAAGTGGTGGATCGTCATGTCTCATCAACCATCCAAGCGTTAACAAAGAGTGGCCGATGCGAAGTCGAGTTACCACCACTTCCTCCCTACGATTCGAACGAACAGATGTCCTTAATGGTCGGACGGTATTTTTGATGTCTCTCAGCTTGTTTCTATTTACATTTTGCCATTCTTCATTCCAAACAGAGAATAGTGTAGATTTAACTTTGCATACAAAATTTATTTATTTATTTTTTTTCCAGGAAAACCTATTAAGGTTATCATCGCCTAACTAAAGTTTTTATTTTTAATAAATATTGTAAATAAAACTAACTAAACTAAACGAAGTAAAATAAATGTTTAATACTAATTGTACCTAAAACTAGAAACTAAAATTATACATAATTTAAATATTATTAAATAGATTCAGGTGGCGTAAGAAAGCGATGACACGGTCGATAGCAGTAACATCGTCCCTTAAAACCACCTTTAAACTACCTCGAAGATCGTAACGTATATACAAATTTTCCAACTTATCACAATCAAGCAGGATTGTAATATTATTTCTACAAAACGGACATAGTGGTGGATCCTCATGTCGCATCAACCATCCAAAGAGTGGCCGATGCGAAGTCGAGTAACCACCACTTCCTCCCTACGATTCGAACGAACAGATGTCCTCCATGGTCGGGCGGTATTTTTGATGTCCCTCAGCTTGTTTCTATTTACATTTTGCCATTCTTCATTCCAAACAGAGAATAATATAGTTTTAACATTGCATACAAAATCTGATGCCATCACACGTTGTGTCGATGGTACCATACGTGTAGCTAATTTTGCACCTTCATCTGCTTTAGTGTTTCCAAATATTCCGCAGTGACCAGGCACCCAGAGAAATAACACCTCGACATCTCGTAATTGGTGCCTGTGTATAGAGCACAAGATGTCTCCAACTAAAGGGTTCTTAGTGTACATTTCCTGAATAGCCTGGAGAGCACTTTTGGAATCACAACACACAAGATATTTAGATTTTGCAGACGGAATTGATCTTAAAGCTTGGAAAATTGCATAAAGTTCTGCAGTAAAAACGCTATAGGCTGACGGAAATCCGTAAGTGAAAGTTTGTCCTTCCATATAAAATGCACAACCTATCCCATTGTCCAGTTTTGAACCGTCTGTGAATATAGTCACAGTTTGTTGGTGAGTTTGATGAATCTGCTAAAACTCCTGACGATAAATAACATCAGGAGTATTGTGTTTTAGGTACATGGACAATGAGAAGTCACATTTTGGCTTTTGTATTGTCCATGGAGGGATGTAGCATGATGTTCGTTCGAATATAGGTGGATGTTCTAAATTTAGATTCCTAAAAATGCGCAACGTTCTTATTCCGAAGGGAGCAGTTGAACGTTGACGAACATTGTAACGATCCTCGAGGTGGTTACTGTTTTGAATGCCGGATGTTTAGGTTTACTTCGAAGACCAGTGTAATATGAAATTTGTAGCATTTGACGTCGCATAGAGAGAGATGGTTCTCCAGCTTCAACTAGAAGGCTGGAGATTGGGATAAAGAATAGGTTCCTGATGTTGCCTGCGACGACTAAATGCTATACACTGGGTCTTCAAAACCGAAAACTTGAAGCCCGTAGATTTGGTCCATTCTTGCAATTACTTAATTACTAATTGTAAGGATCTTTCCGCTGTTGCCATACTTCTAGCAGCCATATATATACAAAAATCATCTACAAACAGGGAACAGTGGACCGGTGACTGTACGTTTTAAGTGACACTGTTAATGGCAAAAGCTGACAGCGTCACACTCAAAACGCCACCCTGTGGTACACCATTCTCTAGTTCGCAACGATCAGAATATATGCCTCCTAGACGTACACGGAAAGTCCTGTTATTCAAATAATTTTGTATAAAAGCAAGAATGTTACCTTGTATACCCCATGATTTCAATACGTTCAAAATTCCTCTTCTCCATGCCATGTCATATGCCTTCTCAAGGTCAAAGAAAACAGCTACCAGTGTTTGTCGTAAGATGAAGGCATTCTGTATAGCTGACTCCAACAAAACCAATTGGTCAACTGATGAACGTCCTTGTCTGGAACCACACTGAACGTTAGAAAGAAGTTTGTTTGTTTCTAGATACCAGACAAGACGACGGTTGACCATCTTCTCCAGTAGTTGGCATAATCAGCTGGTCAGAGAGATAGGTCTGTAACTACTGGGATTAGTTTTGTCCTTTCCTTGTTTTAGAAGAGGAATTATTGTCGCTTCTAACCATGCATCGGGAAAACCGTGCTCCTCGAATATACGGTTGTATATCCTAAGGAGAACTACTTTTGCCGACGGTGATAGATTTTTAATCATGGAGTACACAATATCATCCGGGCCTGGAGCTGAATCCTTCGTTGACGAGAGAGCTGACTCTAGTTCGTCGATAGAGAAATCGATATTCAAACAAGAATCTCCAGACAATCCAACGGTGAAAGGTAAGGCTTCTTGTTTACGTTTGTACACCTAGAAAGCGACCTTGTATGCAGAAGATGAAGAATGTTTTGAAAACAATAACGCTAGTACATTGGCAATTGCCTCACAGACCGTGGTCAAAACACCATCCGAATGCTTTAATGAAATTAATGGCATCGGAACGGAAATGCCACAGACTGATCGTAATTTCTTCCATACTGTGGATGGAGCTGTAGTTCTTGTAATTGAGCCAATGTACTGCGACCATGATTCTCGTTTAGTTTGCCTAAATATTCTCCCTACTTTCGCACGAAAGATTTTAAGCTGGTTCACAGCTTTTCTCCGTTGACGAAGGATCACAGTGCACTCATCATTCCACCACGGAACAGGTGGTCGTCGTGGTTTGGATGAGGTTTTCGGAATTGCCTTTCCGGCGGCATTCAAAACTGTTTTTGTAAATGAATTTACAATGTCATGAATCGGAACGAAGTAATCCACGTCCAGTGTTTCTAGATCTTTTGAAAATTGTTCCCAGTTGGCTTTTTTCAGGATCCAACGGGGATGTCGAACACAACAGGCTGAGGAGTCACACAAAGAGATCTCAATAGGAATGTGGTCGCTACGGTAAAGATCAGGCAATGCTGACCATTTTAGCCTTGTAGCCAAGGCAGGACTGCATAATGACAAGTCTACAGCTGTCCATGCACCTGTTGACGCTGCTAAATGTGTCGGAGAACCGTCATTTAGCAGGTATAAATCCAGTTCCGATATGATGCTTTCGATCAGATTACCTCACGAGTTGCAATCTGGGGAACCCCATGAAACATGGTGGGCATTGAAATCGCCCACTAATAAAAACGGAGTCGGTAACTGATTTATAAGGTCTACAACATCTCTCTGTTGCAGGTTGTCACTTGGTGGAAGGTAGACACAACAGAGAGTGAGTTTGTACGGAACAGCTGTTTGAATTGCCACTGCTTGTAAAGGAGTTGTTAAGCTCACAGGAACGGCGTCGACACAGTTACGGGCTAGAATAGTTACGCCACCTCTAGCTCGATAAGTCCGATCTGTAAACTGAATACTCCCTCGAGTTAGTTATCAAAAACTGCTGCTCAAAAATAAAAATTTGCGTTCGTTGGGTTATTGATATTTTTGTAAAAGAAAGATTTGTTTCAATAAAATAACATTATCAGAACTTCTAGGTAAGGAGTTGAGCTACTTTAATCAATGATTTAATTATTTCTATCGTTGAAGATATTTTAATAATTTACGATTTTCGTTAGGGAGACGGTATTTGGGCACTTTATCTTATATGTAAATTTGGGTTACCACAGAATATCTTAACCGGTCTCTCTGCCTGGAACGTCCAACATTCCAGACTATTATAGTTTATACTGTTTCTCTTATCTCATTGTGGCTCATAGCTCCCCCTACATTCTCTCCCCTCTCAAGGAACCGAGTTAAAGGTTGAGCATGCGCGTTGATGGAGATCCTGCACTGGTGAAAGTCTACTAACTAACAGCCTCGATACTTCTTTAACCTCAATTAAACGGCAAGCTAATGTCAAATTACTACGAACGCAAGCACTCAATATTTTTCTCACTGGTTTAAATAAAAATTTAAATATAATTGTAAAGGCTCAAAGGCCACAAACACTTGAAGACGCAATTAGTTTAGCACATCCCTTATAAATCATGAGGCTTTAATTCATTCTTTTAAAGTAGTTGATGACAAAACAACTTTCTTAACATCCGATGGTGTAATAGGGAATGATTTCTTACGAATGCATAATTGTCAAATAGACTATAATACAAATACTCTTCTAATAAATAATACACACGTTCTGCACTTAGAATTAGAACGAATACAGCCCCATTTATCAACTGTTTCAATGCCAAGGACTGAAAATGTCATAAGTATTTCCATAACTAACCCCGAACTCCATCAAGGTATATTACCATAAACAAAACTTCTGGATGGAATTTATTTAGCATCTTCAATAGTGAAAGTTAATCCAGACTCTACAGCATTAACAACAATACTTAACACTACTGATGACAGATATTTTCTTCCGAATATTAAATTAGCAATAGAACCACTACCAACATTTGAACAATCAACAAATAAAAACTGTTTTGTAGGTAACATAAGAACAAAATCATTTGTCCATGACAGGATCGAACAATTAAAAAACTTGTTACGACTTGACCACTTAAATTCAGAAGAGAGAGAACACTTGAAGACGCAATTAGTTTAGCACATGCCGAGGAAAGAGAACAACAAGCAAGACACGATCTTGATTCTATTTCATACAGACCATCGCATAAAACTTCAAATATAACATATACTTCACAAAACCAAAATACACCTAAAAGATATTCTGTAAATGTTCAAACACCAAAGCAATGTAAATACTATAAACAATCAGGACATACCATAGAGGAATGTCGTGCTTTGTTTTACAAACAGCAATTCCAAAAACAGTCTCAACAATCGAAAAAACCATTTCAACGAAATCAATATGCTACTTTATATTGACCGACTTTTATAAATGAATCGCAATCTAAAACATCTTTTGAAAACCCGCAACGACATTATCAACATCAACAACAAAATCGACATGATCAGCGAAACACCACTTTTCCTATAACACGAACTTATCCGATAAAATATCATTCTAATGAACAAAACAAAATTATATATTATTCTAATGAACAAAATAAAAATGTTGATATTTCAAAAAACGAGTAAACCTCCCAAGTGACTTTCGTGCTCAATGAGAACAATGGACTAAAATCGGCAGACAAAACAATGAGATTACTCGTAAAATAGGAAATGCAAGGATTGATGATTTTAATAATGTTTTTTATGTCCATTTACCAATACAACAAGTAGACGTCATGAAAGAATATGTATTTCTTGTAGATACTGGAAGCACTATAACTAAAATTCTTCAATCTAAAATACGTTATCAAGACTTAATAAACTTTCAAGATACTGTTTCTGTATACGGAATTACTCATGATTCCCTACATACAGTAGGAACTTTTGATTTGAAAATTCTTATAAATCATGAGGCTTTAAATCATTCTTTTAAAGTAGTTGATGACAAAACAACTTCCTTAACATCCGATGATGTTACTAGGGAATGATTTCTTACGAATGCATAATTGCCAAATAGACTATAATACAAATACTCTTCTAATAAATAATACACACGTTCTGCACTTAGAATCAGAAGGAATACAACCCCATGTATCAACTGTTTTAATGCCAAGGACTGGAAATGTCATAAGTACTTCCTTAACTAACCCCGAACTCCAGCAAGGTATATTACCAAAAACAAAACTTCTGGATGGAATTTATTTAGCATCTTCAATAGTGAAAGTTAATTCAGACTCTACAGTATTAACAACAAAACTTAACACTACTGATGACAGATATTTTCTTCCGAATATTAAATTAGCAATAGAACCACTACCAACATTTGAACAATCAACAAATAAAAACTGATTTGAAGGTAACATAAGAACAAAATCATTTGTCCTTGACAGGATCGAACAATTAAAAAACTTGTTGCGACTTACCACTTAAATTCAGAAGAAAGAGAATCAATATTACAAATTTGTCAAGATTTTAATTCTGTATTTCAATTAGACGGTGATAAAATACCTGAAGCCAGTATAATAGAACATGAAACAAAAACAGTAACAGACATTCCAATAGGAACAAATTCAAATAGATATCCAGAAGTACTAAAGACGAAGTTCATAAACAAATCAATGATATGCTAGATCAAAATATTATCTACTTCTCCATTATGGATTCTACCTAAAATACTTGATGCTTCAGGAAAACAGAAATGGCGCGTTGTAATTGATAATCGTGGTTTAAATGCAGACAATAGATTACGCTTTCCCTTTACTAAATATTAATGAAATATTAGATCAATTAGGACATGCAAAATATTTCAGCTGTTTAGATTGTTACTGGGGCTTTCACAGTATTAAAATGAAACCAGAAGATGCTCCTAAAACAGCTTTTTTCACAGATTTAGGGCATAATCACTTTCACAGAATGCCATTCGGACTCAAAAATGCACCCGCTACATTTCAACCACTCACGAGTACAGTACTCTCAGTTTACAAGGCAATAAATGTTTTGTTTACATGGACGGTATTGTAATTTACGGCTCAGATTTAAATAATCATAATGAAAAATTAAAGGAAGTTTTAAAACGATTACAGCATAGCAATTTACTATTACAGCCAGACAAATTTGAATTTTTAAAGAGAGAAGTAATATTTTTAGGTCATAAAATAACGGAAAATGGTGTAAAACCAAATCCAGATAGAATTACAGCAGTAAGCAATTTTCCAATCCCTAAAAATGTAAAAGAAGTTCAATCATTTCTAGGACTTTGTAATTATTATAGACGTTTTATAAACCGTAGAGTGGGGTTAGTTTGCCCCAACCGGGTAATTTTGGCCCACCCTCTGGAAAATGTTACTTATATATATATATATATATATACACGCTACAATTATTATAAAACAAATTTTGTTTTCAGCTAAAATGGTGAGGTACAACCTGGTATAGATGAAATGAGGGGATTTTTGTGTTTTAAAAAGTTTAGGTGTGGAAAAGTGTTGATTTGTTTTTGCACAAAATTTGTTTCCCTTAAACTTCTGGTCGTGGAACGGGAATTAGCAGTGCTGAAGTTGAAGTAAGTAGCTTAATATAACCTCAGATTTGTTGGTAACAGGATGTAACTTTGTTATTACCTTGCTATTTATCATTTTATCTTTATTTTATATTAAACACTGTTCCAACCTAAAAATAAAGGTTTGGGGTAACATTACCCCACAAGAACCTAGATTTTTTTTTTAGTGTATGAGGCTTACTCTTAATGTATAGGCCTACTACATTTTATTTGTTTGTTTCAGGTACTTCGCCCATAAAAATGCCACGAAACTATCAGAGGAACTTGGGGCACGAGCGTATGGAGATTATTCTGCTGTACTGTTGACATTCGCAATGGCTTGCGAACACAACGAAACGCATCCGAACACTATGGCATTGCTACAAGTACATTTAAAAATAAACTCAAAGGGCATTTGAAGAAGAAAATAGGCCGCCCTACCATTTTTACAGAAGAAGAACAGTCTTTAGAAGCGCACATATGTAAGTTAGCGGAATTTAACTTTCCTGTAACTGATTTGGATATTCGTTTTATACTTAAATCGTACTTGGACAAACAAGGACGTCATGTAAAAAACTTTCGCAACAATTTCCCTGGTATAGAGTGGGTCATGGCGTTCCGCAAACGTCACCCAAATTTGATAGTCCGAAAGTGTACCAATATCCAGAGGGTTCGAGCTGCTGATACAGTCAACACTTACTTCAACAATTTGGAGGAATCATTGGAAAATGTATCTCCTGAAAATATATGAAACTTTGATGAGACTAATCTAAGAGATGATACTGGTTCAGCAAAAGTAATTTGCAAGCGAGGCTCTAAGTACGTAGAACCTATAATGGATTCAACCAAAACTTGCACATCAATATTGTTTTGCGGGAACGCTGTTGGGGAAATGTTACCTCCTTATGTCGTATTTAAGAGTAAACATTTATGGAACACATGGACAGAGGGTGGACCTGATAATTGCCGATACAACCGGTCAAAATCTGGTTGGTTTGACAGTGTCAGTTTTGAAGATGGGTTTGTCACTTTTATTGCCACGTCTAAAAAAGTTAAATGAACCTAAGGTTGTTATTGTAGATAACTTGAGCTTCCATTTCAGTTTAGAAACCACATTGTTCGTTGCAAATAAGGTCATTGGTTTCTAGGTACCAGACAAGACGGCGGTTGACCATCTTCTCCAGTAGTTTGCACAAAACGCTTATTAGACATATAGGCCTATAACTACTGGGATTGGTTTTGTCCTTACCTGACTTCAAAAGAGGAATTACAGTCGATTCTAACCATGCATCGAGGAAAGAGCGCTCCTCAAATAAACGATTGTATAGTCGAAGGAGGACAAGTTTCGCCGATAATGGTAGATGTTTTAGCATGGAGTATACGATGAAACAGAAAACCTCAGACAACCCATCAGTAAACGGTATTGCTTCTTCCTTCAGTTTATACGTCTGGAATAACCTATTATAGGCTGTAGTAGCAGAAAAGTTAGAAAATGATGTTCCAAGTACATTAGCAATGTCATCACTGTTTGTGATTAATCTTCCATCTGGTTGCTTCAGCGCAATGGCTGGCAACGGAATGGAAGTACAACAAACTGATCTTAGTTTCCTCCACTCTGTGGAGGACGGAGTTGTTCCTTTAATTGTGCTAATGTACTGTTCCCAAGAGTTCTTTCTACTCAGCCTAAATATCCTCCGTGCTTTCGCACGGAGTATTTTATATTCCTGAAGGTTTCCATTTGTTGCGTGTCGCTTAAACTTCCTTAGCGCTCCTCGTCGTAAACGGATAATTTCTGTGCATTCATCGTTCCACCACGGCACAGGTGGTCGGCGTAGATGCGCAGAGATTTTGGGGAATGGTCTCTACTGCGGCATTAAAATAGCTTTCGTAAAATTATTAATTGTTTCATCAATGGGTGTCAAATAATCTATGTCAAGTAATACAAGGTAATTCGAGTAGGAGTCCCAGTTGGCTTTTCGCAAAATCCAACGGGAATTTCAAGCATAACAGGGTTGAGGCATTACATAAATTGATCCTATTAGGCACATGGTCACTTTCATACAAATCCTTGAGTACCGACCAAGTGCATCTAGTAGCTAATTGAAGGCTGCAAATCGATAGGTCAACAGATGTCCATCCACCAGTAGATGCTGCTAAATGAGTAGGCGAACCGTCATTTAGCAGCCATAAGTCCAGTTCCGTTCCCAGGCGAGAAATCTATCAAGTTTATCATAGTCTAACTAAAATGTTATTTAAATAAATGATGTTACATAAATGAAAATAATCAAAATAAAAATTTAAAATAAATAAATAAATAAAATAAATGTTTAAAACTAATTGTTACTATTTAAAACTAAAGAAACTAAAATTATACAAAATTCAAATATTATTAAATAGATTCAGGTGGCGTAAGAAAGCGATGAGACGGTCGATCAAAATAAAACAATATTATATAAAATAAATGTTTAAAACTAATTGTAACTGCCTTAATAATATTAAAATTTTGTATAAATTAGTTTCCTTAGTTTTAGATATTTACAATTAGTTTTAACCATTATTTTATTTTGATTGTTTCATATATGTAACATTTGTTTTAAATAAGAAATGAGTTAGGCGATGATAACCTTGATATGGTTTTCGCCGGAAAAAGGAAAAATAAAAAAAGAACCTATAATTATACAAAATTTAAATATTATTAAAAAGATTCAGAGGGCCTAAGAAAGCGAAGACACGGTCAATAGCCGTGACATCGTCCCTTAAAACTAGCTTTAAACTACCTCGAAGATAGTAACGTATATACCAATAGCTCAACTCATCACAATCAAGCACATCCTGCATCTACAAAACGGAAATTGTGGTGGATCCTCATATAGCATCAACCATCCATGCGTTAACAACGAGTGGCCGATGCGAAGTCGAGTGACCACCACTTCCTCCCTACGATTCGAACGAACAGATGTCCTCCATGGTCGGACGGTATTTTTGATGTCCCTAAGCTTGTTTCTATTTACATTTGCCATTCTTCATTCCAAACAGAGAATCACACGTTGTGTCGATGGCACCATACTTGTAGCTAATTTTGCAACTTCATCTGTGTTTCCAAATATCCTGCTGTGACCAGGCACCCAGATAAATGACACCTCCACACCTCGTAATTGGAGCCAGTGTATTGAGTACAAGATGTCTCACAAACTATTGGGTTCTTAGTGTACATTTCCTGAATAGCCTGGAGAGCACTTTTGGTATCACAACACACAAGATATTTAGATTTTACAGACGGAATTGATCTTGAAGCTTGGAAAATTGCATAAAGTTCTGCAGTAAAAACGCTACAGGCTGAGGGCAATCCGTAAGTGAAAGTTTGTCCATCCATATAAAATGCACAACCTATCCCAATGTCCAGTTTTGAACCGCCTGTGAATATAGTCACAGTATGTTGGTGAGTTAGTTGTATCTCCAAAAACTCCCGAGGATAAATAACATCAGGAGTATTGTGTTTTAGGTACTTGGACAATGAGAAAGTTAAATTTTGGCATTCGTATTATCCATAGAGTGATGTAACATGATGTTCGTTCGAATGTAGGTGGATGTTCTTAATTTAAATTGCTAAAAATGCGCAACGTCCTTATTCCGAAGGAAGCAGTTGAACGTTGAAGCACATTGTACCCATCCTCGAGGTAGTTATAAAAAACTGCTTTGAATGCCGGATGTTTAGGATTAATTCGAAAACCAGTGTAATATGAAATGTGTAGCTTCCTGTTTACGTTTGTACACCTGTATGCAGAAGATGAAGAATGTTTTGAGAACGATAACGCTAGCACATTGGCAATTTCCTCACCGTCCGTGGTCAAAACACCATCCAAATGCATTAATGAAATACTGTGGATGCAGCTGTAGTTCTTGTAATTGTGTCAATGTACTGCGACCATGATTCTCGTTTACTTTGTCTAAATAATCTCCGTGCTTAACCACGGAAGATTCTATATTTTTCCAGGTTTTCACTCGTTGGATGTCTCTTGAACTGGTTCAGAGCTTTTCTCCGTTGACGAAGGATCACAGTGCACTCATCATTCCACCACGGAACATGTGGTCGTCGTAGTTTGGATTTGGTTTTCGGAATTGCCTTTCCGGTGGCTTTCAGAACGGTTTTTGTAAATGAAATGCCAATGTCATCAATGGGAGCCAAGTAATCCACGTCCAGAGATTCTAGATCTTTAGAAAATTTGTTCCCAGTTGGCTTTTTTCAGGACCCAACGAGGATGTCGAACACAACAGAGTGAGGCGTCACACAAAGAGATCTCGATAGGAATGTGATCGCTACTGTGAAGATCAGGCAATGCTGTCCATCCACCTGTTGACGCTGCTAAATGTATCGGAGAACCGTCATTTAGCAGGTATAAATCCAGTTCCGATCTGATGCTTTCGATCAGATTACCTCGCGGGTTGCATTCTACTGAGCCCCATGAAACGTGTGGGCGTTGAAATCTCCCACTAATATAACTGGAGCAAGTAACTGGTTTATAAGGTCTCTCTGATGCAGGTTGTCACATGGTGGAAAGTAGACACAACAGAGAGTGAGATTGTACGGAACAGCTGTTTGAATTGCCACTGCTTGTAAGGGAGTTATTAAGCTCACAGGAACGGCGTCGACACAGTTACGGGCTAGAATAGCTACGCCACCTTTAGCTCGAGTTGCTGTAACGAAGTCCGATCTGTAAACTGAATACTCCTTAGATAGAAATTGTGCGATTCATGGAGATGTGTCTCTTGAATACAGATGTACATAGGAGACACATCTCTTACAATTTTTTTGAGATCTTCAAAGTGACTTCTAACACCGTTAATGTTCCACTGAATTACGGATTGTTTAGGTGTGGATATTGTATTTTCGTGAAATGGATTCACCTGGCTCTCGTTGCCGCCATTGACAATTTCCTGGCCTGGAACGTTAAACGTTCCAGGCAGAGTCATCAGATTCCATCACCACTATTGTTGTCGTGGAATCTGAGGAATTTGTTGACTCAGAAGGGGAGTTTGAAATGGTCTTCTTCTGAGTCGCTTGTGATTTTGCACCTTCTTCCACAGGTGTAGTTTTGTTTTATTTTTATTGCTCATGGTTGTAGTAGTTTTACCTACTTTCACAATTGTCTATAATAGTGTCTTACTTCATGTAATTTTCGCAGAGGTAACTGGCAATGAGGGTTTGTCCGCACTTCAACGTTATTCTTTGAGTTAGAAACATTTTGTGTCACCAATGCTAGTAAGTGACTAACATGCTGAGTGAGAACTTCAATTTCGTTGTTTAGCTCAACGCAGTTGGAACACGACTTCTCAGTGGTGGTAGCTGAGGCATAGGATTTTGTTTCAAGTCTAGGTTGAGTTGGCTTGAACTTCTTTTTTGCTTCGTGGAAAGATGTTTTATCCTTTGCCATTATGCTGAGGATCGTTTTCTCCTCCTTGAACTTTGGGCAGTTAAAGGAGCGAGCAGGGTGATCACCAGCATAGTTTTTGCATTTCGGAGCACTTGTGCAAACCTTCCCAATATGGCCTTCAAATGCACACTGTCCGCATACCTCTGGCTTGGAGCAAGAAGAGCTGACGTGTCCAAAACGTTGGCATTTAAAGCACCGGCGTGGATTGGGAACGTAGGGCCTAACAGGAAGCCGTTGACAGCCCGCATATAGATATTCCGGGATAGATGGTTTTCCGAATGTCAGGATTAATGATGCTGTTGGAACTCTCTGACCGATTTCCATCCTCATAATTCGTACGACTTCTGTTACACCTTGCGATTCCAGTTCTGATTTGATTTCGTCCTCACAGACATACAAAAGATCAATGCATGTTATACCTGCCTTTGAAGAGTTCAAGGTTTTGTGGGGGGGGGCACCGAAACCTTGACCTGATAATAGAAAAGGCCATTTTTAGTAATAACTGTGACTGCTTCGAACTACTTGTTTCTAACAGCAGTGTTTCATTTCGTAACTTCCTTATGGGAGAGACAGGTCCTTCTGCACATCCAGTTATAGCCTTTTGGATTAGAAAAGGCTATACCTTTAAAAGATCCTTTCCTGCTTCTGTGCAAGACACAATTAAGAACTTTGGTGATGCTACATCAATTTCTTTCCTCATCTTATTTACTTCACTAGGTATCTTTGGAGAAACCTCAGGACGCCTCTTTACATTCGACTGGTTGGACATTTGTTGATTTTCCTTAAATTGTTTTTTAAGCTAACCATCGTGTCTTGCGTTACGAGCGAGACTTTGAGCACGGGTACACCCATGGATCACTTTCGATCATTTCCAACCCCCGGAACTTTGGGGCCCATAGTTTCCTCCTTAGCTCGACTGGATGGGCATCAGTGGAGAAGTCGTAATACTGTGCACAGGCTCCGACACCTGTGTACCGCGGACACTTTCTGACCAAGGACCGAAGTGGCTAGCGGACCAGCAACCGCGCATACGTCTTCGGCAGAGCAAGCTCACAGCAGCGTTCCAGACCAGAGTTTGTCAAGCTCTGGACTTTTCAGCACTCCCAACGCGCAACGGTTCTGACCAGTCCAGTTCCGTTCTTACACTCTACACAAGTTCACCTCGAGATTTCCTAGTCGGAGATCCCCAAGCCAAATGGTGGGCATTAAAATCTCCTACTAATAAGAACGGAGTGAGTAACTGGCATATCAAATTCACTAAATCAATGTTGTGGCAAGTAGACACAACACACAGTGATTGTATACGGGAAAGTACCAGATATCACAGTTAATAACAGAAGCATACAACAAAGCTGCAACCGTTGAGAATGCTGTTCAGGGTGTAAGTGCAGTGGTATTTGGCCAAAGGTTTCTACTATTTTTAAGGATGTAGATTTTTTACCACAAGAACCTTACTTCAACTTCTTTTCAAACAAGTGACAAGGCTCAAAATACTCTCCCAAACATGGTGAAAAATTCAACAAACTTCGAAACTGACGAGAATCCACAACAATTGAAGATGTCAATTGAAGTGATCTCTCCTAGTCCTAAACCTCAAGTTAAGAAAGCAATAACAAAAACTCAGAATACTCTTGTATTAACAAGCAGTTCGTATAAGAATAATCTTGCAGTTCCTCAAGATCTAAGAATTGCTAAGCCCCGAGTTTAAGAGCTGAAAATGAAATTGGGCAAAATTAAGGAAATTGAAAAGGAGAAGAAGAAAAATACTGACATTAAAGCTTCAAAGAAGCCTGAAGATACTATTAACAAAGCTTCTACCTCTAGCGAGGTTGAAATTCTGATTCAATCAGGAGACTGGTTAGGCTTGGTATGTGAAGAGGTGGTATTTGAGGATATGATGTAGTGTTTGCTTTGCATTAAGTGGGTTCATGAACGTTGTGCAGGGTCAAAGGGTAAAAACTAGTAATATTTTTGTTGCAATTGTCAGTGAATAAACCTAATTACGTTAGATGTTATATAGACTATAATTCTTAAAATATCATCACTTCAAATAGTGTCTACTTATATAGTTGATCTCTAATGAACTTTCATTTTTATTTTTCTTATTCAAACTGTCTAAATATCTTAATGCTAGCCTTTACAATTATATAAAAGTAAAAAAAAAAATCTAAATTTTACTGTTAAGGTTTTAATCATTTTGTAATTCTAACTGGCGCCCTTCAACTTATTATTCTATAAGGATAATTATTAAATTTTGTTTTATTATAAAACAATTATTATTACAATTTGACTACCACAAGGTGGAGCAGTTGTATTAAGGAAATTATTTGTATTTACTTACTATAAGTATTCGTATTTGCATAGCTTATAAGACTATTACAATTGGTTATATATACACCCCAACAAGGGCGGAAAGCAAGTCTTGTTTCAGTCTTGTTCTAGTTTTGTCTTAATTCAGTCTTCATTAATTCTTTACTCTTGCGCAATATGTGCGCAATAGTTAACTTCATTTTTTCCATTCAGAATTAATTTCATTTACATAAACTTTGAAATAACTCATAGACGAGTTATATAAATCATTTTATTCCTTACATTTACGTCTCGAGAAGACAAAATTATTCTTACAATATTCGTTTTATGTGATATCTCTCTGAGTCATAACTCATTCGGTTTACTTCTTTTTAAACGTGTATTTATTCATTAATAAAGATACAATTATTTGATGTAATACGTGCGTACTTCATTACGCATCCCTTGAAAAAACGGGGACTACATATCATAAAGAGCGATTAGTACGAAACGCTTGAGGATATCACAATACCATTTTTAGTAATTTCATTCCCTGTTTTCAACTATTTACACACGTTCGCATCTTGTGCTATTCTTTTCAACATTGTAGCTGGACACAACCAATTCTCCTAACAAACGGAATGTAATTTATGGGACCCTATTATAAGTGCATTCATTGACGAACTATTGTTGACTTCAATAATTGAGAAGTAAATTTACAGCTTTCCTTAGTGTCAAAACACACAATGGCTAAATACGTCCTTCAGCATTGGCCACGGTATCCGGAGAGGTCGCTATGACATAGTAGCCTGGCCAGGTGGGCACTACAGGAGGGCACAATATGGCGACCAAGTCCCCTTTGACAACTTACAAACTAATTTATAACGAAGTCATAGACCTGTCTAAATATTTATTCTGTATATTGCCCTCAGATTCAACATATATGCGGTGAACTTTGTTCGCAAAATTTATTTTCTTGCGCATTCTGTGTGACAATGTAACATACATGTTGCACAATAGATAAAATTGCACGCTCGTTCTTATATATTATTGACAGATGGTAAAAATGTTGTAAATTTATCGACGATAATTCACTTCCGATGTTTATGGATAAAACACGTAATTCCTTTTTTAAAATAAGAAAGGATGACTTTATCTCGCGTTTGTACTCACTCCTCTATACAAAAAAATCTTACTTTGTGTACAGAGTGTGGAGTCGAAGAAGTAGATACCGATGTCTGCATTTCTATTCACCTAACACTTTCACACTTTCGGGAGTCGCCCCAAACACGACGGAGCAGGTTCTGCTGTTAAGATACCTAGACCTATTACTCGCCCGGAATTGCTTCAACCAGAGCCTGCTGTTTAGATTGCTTCCCCAGTCACAAGGAGTAGATACCCCCAAGGAGGAGACAGAATATCCCTAAAGTCTCTCCACAACAAATTACCCATTACGGTTAGTTCTTAAATTCGAAAAACGCCTTTATTCGTTATAGAGTGGCCTTACCAAGGCGGTGAGCTTGAAACTGAAGGGAAATCAGAAACCCGATTCAACCACGATCTCTTTGAGACCAGCACTGGGGTACAGTTAGTGAAGTCTGAAGGGAAAAGCTTAATGAAGCGACATGATATTTGTAGTACATCTACGTCTTCAAATGGCTACCTCAGGTAAGTGATGTTCTAGATGTGTGTTCTGAGCTTCTCTCCAACCAGAATTATGTTGTGTCCCGATCTTAATCACACTCATGACACACCATGACTCCCACAACCCTTCACATGAAAATACTCTCAGTTCTACCTTAGTCTTCATCCACATTGTATGCGTATTGCAGGTTGGCATCCCCGGTTAACCCCACAGGCACCGGAGTTTTTGTAGAGCTTTTACAGCAGGGTTTTCGGCAATTTCTATGTAATCTAAATAATTTATTATTTTTTAAAACTTCAGTTAGTTCTTCATGTTTTAACTATTGGTTTAGTTTTATTATTTTTTGTTAGTTTTAGTGTTAGTTTTTGTATTTAGCTGTTAGATTTATTTAAACTGTTAAAGTTCTTTAAACTGATCACATTTATCCGATTGGGACAAGGTAGGCCTATAGCTCTATCCGGAGTTTAAGGTTTCGGCGGCTTTTAAAAACTGCTGGAACTGAAACATTTTTTCGATCAGTTTAGAGTCTTACAAGATGTTTCACTATAACCTCAACACAGACTAGGAACTGACCAAAGATTATGTGACCTCAAACTGAGTACTGCCTTTCGGAGTCTCTTTATGTTACCATCTCTGGTAAGAGACACCGTAGGGGCTTGCACCGTGATTCCCTTCATTCGCAAGGACCAGGAGGACTAACTTATGATTCACCATCCCTTCAGACGATAATAGTCTTGGAGTAATATTCTTATCGAAAAAAACAGAAATCGAGAAAGCTCGAGAAAGCCCCTTGAAGAAGGGGATCGTCAAGTAGGAAAAGCTACATCAGCTGAAAAGGGACAAACATTTCAGGGCTATGTGCCCTGCGATTCCTCTTCAAGCATGAATGCTGAATTGATGGCCTTGAATGCTGCTTTGGTTTTTAGCAATACTATGGATGCACAGAACTTCTGCATTCTCACCGATTCCAGGTCGGCCCTTCAGGCCCTTCAAGTACAGCACACTACAGACTACCATTTTCGAACATCTGAAATAACTAAATTGTTAAAAAACTTAGAACAGAAAAATATTGTATTTCAATGGATCCCCAGTCATTGTGGTGTTCCTGGGAATGAGGAAGCTGACAGATCTGCCAAGGAGTCTTGCAACTTGTTTCCATCTCCTGAAAGTTGTTACTCCTTAACTAATTGCAAAGAGGCAGTTGATAAAGAATCTCACATCTGTTGGAGAAAGAAATGGAGAGAATGCAATACTGGGCGCGAATATTATTCATTACAAAAACAACCTAATGATTTTTTTTTTTTTTTTTTTTTTTTTTCCAGGCGAAAAACCTATTGAGGTTATCATCGCCTCACTAAAGTTATTTTAAATAATTATTTTAAAATTAAACTAACCAACTATAAAAAAAAAAAATAAAATAAAAGTTTAATACAAATTGTAACTAAAACTAAAGACACTAAAATTATACATAGTTTAAATATTATTAAATAGATTCAGGTGGCGTAAGAAAGCGAGGACACGGTCGATAGCCGTGACATCGTCTCTTAAAACCACCTTTAAACTACCTCGAAGATCGTAACGTATATACAAATTTGTTAACTCATTACAATCAAGCAGTATATGCTTGATTGTAATATTATTTCTACAAAACTGACATAGTGGTGGATCCTCATGTCGCATCAACCATCCATGCGTTAACAAAGAGTGGCCGATGCGAAGTCGAGTAACCACCACTTCCTCCCTACGATTCGAACGAACAGATGTCCTCCATGGTCGGACGGTATTTTTGATGTCCCTCAGCTTGTTTCTATTTACATTTTGCCATTCTTCGTTCCAAACAGAGAATAGTGTAGATTTAACTTTGCATACAAAATCTGATGCCATCACACGTTGTGTCGATGGCAACATACCTGTAGCTAATTTTGCACCTTCATCTGCTTTAGTGTTTCCGAATATTCCACAGTGACCAGGCACCCAGAGAAATGACACCTCGACACCTCGTAATTGGAGCCTGTGTATAGAGCACAAGATGTCTCCAACTAAAGGGTTCTTACTGTACATTTCCTGAATAGCCTGGAGAGCACTTTTGGAATCACAACATACAAGGTATTTAGATTTTGCAGACGGAATTGATCTTAAAGCTTGGAAAATTGCATAAAGTTCTGCAGTAAAAACGCTACAGGCTGAGGGCAATCCGTAAGTGAAAGTTTGTCCTTCCATATAAAATGCACAACCTATCCCATTGTCCAGTTTTGAACCGTCTGTGAATATAGTCACAGTGTGTTGGTGAGTTTGTTGAATCTGCAAAAACTCCTGACGATAAATAGCGTCATGAGTATTGTGTTTTAGGTACATGGATAATGAGAAGTCACATTTTGGCTTTTGTATTGTCCATGGAGGGATGTAGCATGATGTTCGTTCGAATATAGGTGGATGTTCTAAATTTAGATTCCTAAAAATGCGCAACGTTCTTATTCCGAAGGGAGCAGTTGATCCAAAGATCTTCAAGTCATTATCACGTTCAGTGGCATCTTTTGCGGCACGAGCTCGTATGGGACACATTGTCACCAATACATATTTGAAAAGGTTTCATATTACTAACGACTCTATCTGTGGAGTGTGCAAGCAAGAAGAGGAAACATTAGAGCACATACTTTTGAAGTGTCCTGTAACAGCAGCAACAAGGAGTCCCTTGATAAAACATCTAGGACGGGAATGTACCCTGGACAGAATCTTGAAAGAAAGTTGTTTCTGGCCATTGGCAGAGTGTGTGTATAGGAGACATCGAGCCATCGAGGCCAACCTTGGAAGCTCGTAATAAGAAGTATAAGTATAAGAAAAGGGACAAACCGTTACAATGGTTCTGGGCGTTAACTCAATTGGGAACACAGTTCCACCAATGTTTGTCTTCCCTAGAGTGTTTTTTAAAGAGCATTTTATACTAAATGGACCACCCGGTTGTATAGGGACATCCTATCCATCCGGATGGATGACAGGAGACTCACTCTTTATATTTATTAAACATTTCCATAGCCATGTTAGATTATCCAAAGATAGTCCATGTCTAATAGTTTTGGACAATCATGATTCACATCTATCAATCAAAGTATTGGACTTTTGCAAAGAGAATGGAATTGTAATGCTATCATTTCCGCCACACACGGCACATCGGTTGCAACCGTTAGACAGGTCTGTTGATGGGCCCTTTAAAAAGTTTTATTTTTCTGCGGTTGACAATTTGATGATTAATAATCCACGTAAAATAGTTACCATCTACGACATTCCTGGAATAGTTAGAACTGCTCTTCCAAGCGCCATAACTCAAAAAAACATAGTTTTTGGGTTCGAGAGTACCGGTATTGTGCCATATAATCGTAACATATTTACTGACGCAGACTTTTTATCGAGTTCGGTGACAGATAGACCATTCCTTTCAAGTTGCAGCTCCACCGGAATCGGACCCAGGGCCATCAACTATTGTGCGCCTTCCTCAAAATTGCACAGTCAGTTCTCAAGATATCCGTCCCTTCCTGGAGAGAAAAAAAGATATAAGAAGGGAAAACAGCCAATGAGATTAGCAATTCTAACAAGTACTCCTGTAAAAGAGAGGTTACAGCTTGAGGTCATAGAGAGAGAAAAGAAGAAATTAATTAAAGAAGAAAAGACAAAGAAAAAATTGCTAAAATACTTTAATCCAGACACGAAAAAAAGCTACCTCAAAGAATTACAAGAAGAAAGAATCGGACTCGGAAGAAGAGGAATATGCCTTGTGCCTTGTGTGTTTAAAAGCATATTCTGAATCCAAACATGGCGAAGACTGGATACAATGCATTTCTTGTAAAAGATGGGCTCACATAGATTGAGGCAAAGACACTAAGTTTTACACTCGCATACATTGCTCATCTGACTTGGAAATGAGTGATTTAGACTAAGTAAGCCTAACTAGTTTTATACCTTGAAAGAAAGTTACATATATATTTTTTTAAATAAGTAATTTGAATGTTTTATATTTTAATTGTAGATTATATTATCAATAAAAAGGTTTTATTTGTTATACTGCATTAATTTTTTAAAATATTCTTGTTACTTAAACTACCAACACCAGAGTATCAACTTGCCCCTTCTTGGTATCAACTTGCCCCAATGAGGGGTACATTGATACACATTGACCTTCTTTAGAAAATAATTTATTGCTGACTAAATATAACTTCTAAAACAGTAAATAAATTTTATTTATGTTCAGAAAGGTTTAAAATATCAGAATTTGTCAATAAATGTTTATAAAAATTATTCGTATTAAAATAAAAAAATAAAAACTCAAAATTGTATCAACTTATCCCACTCTCCCCTAAATCTGTAAGCTAAATCTAGTTCATTTTGTCGATCTTAGTAAGTATTTCCTAAATACAGTAAGCGACCATCAACAAATGAAGCTACGCGCACTAAAGCATTTCACCCAGATTCTAAACGCACAATTATTAACTTTTCTCAGTTTAGTGTCAAACAGTTTTACATGGAAACTATCTTCAAGTTATGTCTTTGAATTTAATCAATACGATTTTGTTACAAACTGACAATTTTAAAGTGAACGTTTTAGTCAATAACAGATTTTTGTAAAACAATTTAGTTTTTCTGTATAGGTTTACGTTTTAAAAGTAAGAAAATAGTCACACACAGAGAAATAAGGCTGTGTAGAGCTTTGACATCTGGTGAACGAAGACTCTTTAGTCGTAGTGGCAGTGGCAGCAAATGTGATTGGAAATTCAATCCCTCTTTTATTCGTTACACACCTCTCTGTAATCAACTTGCGTGAGTTGGCTCAATATGATGGATTGAATTTGACATTCGTAGAATTGAATGCAAGAGAAAAACATTTTTAGAATGTTGACATTTACTATTGTTGATAGTTTCCCATATGTCTCAGAACGATTTTTAGATTTCTGTAAGACATCCATTCGGTCCACGATGTTCCCACCCATTTATCGCTCAAACTAAGAGCCCTTAAAAATAAACGTTAATTCTGTTCCCCACAACTTGAACAGAAATCAGGTGAAACAACTAATATTTATAACCCGCAGTCTACTTCCTTTTTGGGGTTTCCAAACATAAAATTATAGCTGGGTTTTATCACGGAAAATTTACTGGTTATTTTAATATAAAACATGACTTAAACAACTAACGTCTTATATTTGTTTCAAATTTAATGTTTTAAATATAACGTCATTTGAAATAAAACCCACTTCCTATGCATAGCTTTTGCTAGTATTTATGAATAATTTAATTCTGGGGAAAATCCAAGTCTGGTTTTCGTCTATAAGAAAACGTAACTAACCTAATCCGCCCCTTCATCTAACTAACCTTATCTCTTGGTCTTTGTTTCCGAGTATTCTTCAGCGAGCAGGCACACCGAATATCTCCAACTAAAGGAGTCTTTGAGTACATTTCTTGAAACTTCTCTATGACGTCAAATGTCAGGTAACTGACCTCATGACGCGGTCCCATAATTTTCCTTTATTCCTTGTACTAGGGCGTAGTTAAGTCTCTTCCATAATATCCTAATTGTATGCCACCTAACTTTACTCTTCATTCACTGGGGTATAAGGTGAACCAGATAAAATCATGGTCACGTAAGGTATGCTACCTCACATATGCCATGTCACAATTCTTTTCATGATCCAGAATGTGTGGTTTAATATCTCTATAATAATGCTTAACATTTCTACATACTTTACCTCCTAAAATTGAAAGTGATACTTTTTGTACTCGGCCTAGCGCTAAGAAAGATTTCCATTGCTGTTTCAGTGGCATCTTCCTATTAGCATTTATTTTCAAGTATAACTTCAGAAATATTTTCAGTGCTGAAGTTTTATTGTTCTTGAAACATCTCGGTCATTAAGAAAAGTTATCGTTATTCGTAATATAAACAGAAGACGCCACGTACAATTACGTTTTGCTTATGGCCCTGTGGAAATACCGTCGTAAATTTTGAAAACAGCAACATTTGCAAAACCTACAATTTCGGAACTGGCGCCGGCCAGCGTGTAGCCTATTTGCATAACTGCACCGTGCGACAAGTTGCTGTTAGTGGGCTCTCGCCAACAACTCTATCTCCCGTCGAATGACACACCAGGGTGTGCCTGTTCCAGCCTTCGCAATAATAAAAACCAGCTGCGTATGTTTTTTTTCGCGGTGTTGCGATTATAATTCCACATAATTATTTTGAAAGATGTGAAAGGAAATATATTATTGAGCAGACTCGTTCGGATAGGCGGGACCACCTGACAGGTTTTACAAGGGATAATTTGTTTATTTTTTTATACGAACAAAAATTTAAAGTTCGATACAAAAATTGTCTTTTGTTAATTTTAAACAGTATATATTTTGTTGTTAGCGTCATAGTAATGCGTGCTAACTTGTGCCAAGCTAGTTGTAATGGTTCCGCTATCAAGCATTTTAAACGTCCAAGTGAATGCATTACTTCTACATATGCCTATTTAAATATAGGCATTTTTTAAAATCCAGCAATAATTCTGGATATTACAGATTGTTTTTTACAAACGCATACAATAAAACGGTAATATGATGTATGTTACGAAAACATAGTTGACCAGTGTTATAACTAGGCTGTATTTCTTACTTGTTATAGAATGGGTTTGACGTTAAGGATAGGAAGTACTAGGACTCAAGTCGCAAGTAGGACAGGGAAAAAATAGACAGGGTTAATGGTTCTGCTACTCGTAAACAAGACACAACGTTGAAGATCAGAAGAAAAAAAACGATATAAAAAATGTAATAGCACCAGTGGAGATAGTCCACTATCCGATTAGGATTTTTTAGCCGACTCTTCTGATGAACTTCATTTAACCGGTGACTCTCTTGAAGATAACGTGGATTTGCCAACTCTTTTTAATTCGCTCACACCAAAATCAAGACTGTAATAAAATACTCCAAGGTGAAAAGCAATTGAGTACAGAGGTCAAAAGGTCATTGTAACTATGTTTCAATCAAATAACTCAGTTAAAAAGTTTAGAAAATGGAAATCAAGCTTGAAACACAGAGAAGGTAAAAAGAGCAGAAGATACGCAAGATGTCTGTGAGGCTGTAGAGCAAGTGGATGTAAGAAAACGTCGGGAACATAGTCATGGCTTTGCCTTATGTGCAACGTTGCCCGGGTATTAGATATAAGATTATGCACTTTATGCCTGATGTACGTCCACGAAGATTGTGAAGGTGTAAATGTGGAATTAAAGGTTGAACACATTGCAAATTTTGCAAGAACTCTCCCAGCATCCCTATGTAATTATTACAACTACACTTTCATTTTTAATGTACAATTTGACAAATAGTATTTAGTCACTAAGCATGGTCTATTTTAAAGGTGCTTATAATAATTTTAATTTCATTATAAAAATTTCAAGTTCTTAGAGTTGAAATTAAAAGGACCTTGATAACTAGTTAATTCTTATGAATTGCTTGATTCGAGTCAGAAAGAAATGTTTTAAATATGGAATGTAGACTAGTAATTAATTTTTATAATTTTATTTTATACTGAGTTTAATGTAATTTGCTAATTTCAATAAATTTGGTTCTGGCATGGCCTATATTCTTTTATTTTGAATGGTCATTTACCTTAATTAATCTCGTTTTCTTATTTGGGCCACCTTAAGAGCCATACCATGGGCCACCATACAAAAAATACAAAACCTTAATTATGGCTACCTTATATATATATATATATATATATATATATATATATATATATATATATATATATATATATATATACATATACATTACATATACACACCATTATACATATATAAGGACTGCAATGTATTTTAGATTGGAAAAACGACCAGATCCTTTAAAATAACATTTACAGAACATATAAGAATCTTCAAAAGTAATAATAAAAACGCAACAAATGTAGCAAACACCTAATATCCCATTAAAACAAAAACCATAAAGTGTTGAGGTAGCTCGTACAAACGTGTTGATCCTTTTATAATTTCTAAATATTTTCTCTTTTGAAAAAAATTACTAATAACATTTCACCTTCAAAAATCTACAACATAGACGAAACTAGCTTTTGCTTGGATCCCAGCAAAACGAAGGTCATTGGAGAGAAAGGATCAGTTGCTCATAGCCACCAGTGGCCCCGGTAAAGAAAATATCACTGTACTAATAGGAGCTAATGCAGCAAGTGAAAAATTGCCTCCTTTTGTTATTTTTAAAGGTAAAAATGTTTGGGATTCTTGGATACCACAAAAAGAAGAATACCCTGGGATGTCATATGCTGCTACAAAAAATGGATGGATGGAAAAAGAAAGATTTAGCAATTATTTTGTTAATAATTTTTCAAACAATATAACTCCTGAAAGACCTATGGTCCTAATCTATGATGGTCATAGTTCTCATATTAGTGTTTCCCTTGTAGAGAAAGCTGTTGAAGCCGGCGTCACTATATTAAAACTACCTCCTCATAGGCCTTCAACCAATGGATATCAGTGTATTTAAACCAATGAAATCATGGGATGAAGAGATTGTCAAATGGCAAAGAAAGAATTATAGAAACTGGATGCACAAATTATTAAAAATGGTTTTAAAAAGGCAGGAATTTTTCCATTCTGAGATTCAGTTGTTCCGAAGGAACGTTTTGAACCTCAAAAATACAAAAAGTGGTATGATTTTCAAGAAAAAAATAATTCCAATATGGAATGCTTAGGGCTTTTAGAGCCAGAGCCTCAAACATCAACATCAGCTGAACTTTCTATACCCGATCCTCAACCATCAATATCTGATGATCTTTCTTTTTCTGAACTTCAACTGTCAACATCAGCTGAACTTTCTATACCCGAACCTCAACCATCAACATCTGCTGATCTTTCTTTTTCTGAACTTCAACTGTCAACATCAGTTGAACTTTCTTTTTCTGATCTTCAGTCACCAACACCAGCTGAGCTTTCAATTTCTGAGCCACAACCATCAACTTTGTCAGTAGATGTCACATCAATCCAGACAACACCTATCAACAGAAATGTTCCGTTTGAAGAATTATTGGATTATGTTAAACATACATCTAAAGTTCATACTGGTCGAAAGCGTATTTGTGCAGGAGCTGAAGTTATTACTTCTGTGGACGCCGCAGCAAAACTCAAAGAGAATGAAAGTTAAAAAAATGAAAAAAACAAAGAGGAAAAAAATTATTGATATACAGGACAGCAGTGGTGAAGAGGAAGAATTGGAAAATAATGTTGATGAACTTGACTTGAAAAAAAATAAATAGAGGAAAGAAATGAAGAAATACATTTTATGAATCTAATGTGTAAAAATACATCAGATGCTGAAGTTGGAGATTGGATTGTTGCAAAGTTTATTTGTAAAAAGGAAGTAAAAATGTTTGTTGGTCAAATAATTGAAAAAGATGGCACATTTCTGGAGGCCAAATTTGGACGGAGGAATGGAAATTCCTCATCATTTCACTGGCCAAATGTTAAAGACAAAAGTGTTATTTCACCAGATGAAGTCTTCATGATTCTGCCGCCACCTTCCCTTAAAAAACGAAGAATATTCAAATTTGATTTGTCTTATGATCATTGTAATTTTGGTTAGGTTTTTAGTTATTATTCGTACGTAACTTTTACTTTTTCAAAATCAAAATTATTTTAATTAAGTCAAGTTGAATTTGTATAATTTGACAAAAATATGACTTCTTTCTAAGTGAACTAGAATGGTTTCTTTTATTTACACTTGCCTCATTCATACCATTATGCTGTTTTGCAATGAAATTAGCTATGGGTTCCACTTACCCCACACCCAGGGGTAAGTGGAACCTACTGAATATAAAATGTTTTTTTTTTTTATTGTAAATTTAAAAAAATGAAACATAACCTTCTCATATTTTACTCACAAGAAAAAAATGCCTTGAACATATATTATACAAAATTTCATTGAAATTCAGTGTAAACTGTGAAATTTATATTATATATATTTTCAACTATTCATTTTTCTAGGTTCCACTTACCCCGGTGTACCTTAACCTAATTAACCAACAGACAGCATATAAAAACGACATACTATTCAAATATCACACATGAAACACACGACGAAACGAATGTGATGTCAACAACGAAGAACCAACATAACGGAACGGAAAACACAATCAGTAATTCAGTGATTCGACAATGATATATAGGGTAAGGTAACGTAAGTTGGCGGTACAGGGAAGTTGGTGATATTTCATGTAATCACCTTACAGCCAACTTACTTGGTATCCTAATAGTTTCACATTTTGTCAAAAGATATCGTGGGGTGTTATCTCTCATAACTAGGAAGTGGAGTGTAGTTTCAACACTTTGACTCCCATGAGTATTTAACACATACACAATAAGCATTCACAGCCAACCCATGAGTATCTCCTGTATACTCAGGTAGTGACACACTTTATTGTTCTGTGTATCCAACAGCAACTCAGTTACCATTGATTTCAATGGATCAAACTGTTCGTCTGGTCCCTGGGAACAGAAATATGAACTGGGTTATGAAATATTCAACAGTTGGCTACACTGTCGACCGAATTAAAATTCACAAGCAGAAGGTTTATTCTAACCTAAAACCTGTGTTTTCTGAAGCGAACAGTAGCGAGTGTTGTTTACGTTATAAGTATTAGTTTATACAATGGAAAATGGAATACAACTCTAGTGATATCATTGAAGCCCATAACATGGTAAAAAATGGTGTTTCAATTTATAAAGCATCCAAAGATTGCAATGTTCCGTGGTCTACACTTAAACGGTCTGTTAAGGAAACCTGTGGAGATGAACAGACTTTAATCATAAAGAAGCTAGGTAAACCTTATGCTTTAACTTCTGAGATGGAAGTTAAATTGTATAATTTTATAATTAAAATGCAGGAGATAGGGTTTGGTGTAACGGTGCTGGAGATAAGGCAGATGGCTTATAAAATTGCTGAGAAAGGAGGCAGAGCACACAATTTCAATGGTCCTAGTTCTAATGAAAGAAATATTGCTAGTAAAATGTGGTGGTTTCGATTTAAATCTCGATATTGTCTAACCCTAAGAGTTCCATAAAACCTTTCAGCCTTTAGAGCTTCTTGCGCTAATAGAGTGATTCTAGATGATTTTTTTAATAAGCTTAAAAGTCTGACCCAAACAATTGGTGTTTTCAACAATCCTTCAAGACTGTGAAATGTTTATGAGACAGGTTTACAGTTTATGGTGAATCAGTCCAAGGTAGTTACAAATATCGGCAAAAATATGTCTATCGAAGGCAGTTTCTGACAAAGGAGAAATGCAAACACTAGTTGGGTGCATACCTCCAATGGTCATCTTCAAAGGAGTAAGGTGGGATGATAACCTTACAAATGACTGTTTACCCAACTGCCAGGTCAAGTTGTCAGCAAAAGGTTGGTTAAACTCACAGCTATTTGAAGAATGGTTTAATTTTTTCATTGCTTCAATTCCACCTGACCGGCCAGTGGTTCTGTTGATGGATTTCCATGGTTCTCATTTAACGCCTGAAATAATTGAATAGGCCAAACAAAATGACATATATTTACTTACATTTCCGAGTCATACTACTCATTTGCTTCAGCCTTTGGACGTTGGTGTCTACAAGTCACTGAAATCCCACTGGAGTAGAAGAATAAGTGAGTTTATGGATTCTAATCCTACTAAAAAACTATCTTGGAATAATTTTCATTCATTATTCAATGTCACTTTCATTAAAAGTTTTTCTAGATCCAACATAAAAAATGCTTTCAAGAAGACTGGAATCTCACCATTTCGTAAAGACTCTATCTCTGACGAAGCCATTACTCCATCAGCGCTAACCGAACAGTCGTTAGCTTCATTTCCATCTGCTACTTCAGCTTCTGATAAAGCGAACGATCAACCAAGTATCAACACAGTTCCAATGAATTTTGATGATATATTGGCTATACCTTCAACTTCAGGTTATCAGTCTAAAAGGAAACGCTCCAGCAGTTATTCTCCTACAGCAAGAGTATCAACACTAACGGATAGACCTGCAAAAGCTGTAATATCAAAACTTGGGCGTCCATCAAAGGTTGGAAAGTCAAGAAGCAAGTCTACATCTGAATCCAGTGAAGTAGTTAGTGATGACTGGAAATGTCAAGAATGTGGTGGTCTTTATTCAGATGATGTAAAGGAAAGAAATGGTGCAAAATGGGCTCAATGCTCATTTTGTATGTTTCCCTATCATGAAACATTCCAGTCTCCAGACTTTATTGAAAATGAAGGTGTTTATATGTGCATGCAAACAAATTAACAATAATTTATGTAGCCCATATTATGTTATAAAATTTTAATGGACAATTTGATAATTAATTGAAATAAATAGGTATTGTATTGAGCTATAGAAATAAGAACGCTTAGTAATCACTAGGCCAAGCTTTCATATTATTAAAAAAATAAATAATAATCTTATTTTATAAGAAATACAATATTAATGGAACATTGTTAATATATAAAAACATGAACTGAGTGATATAAATGTGTTTTAATATATGTATGTCAAGTATTTTTCAAATTTCACTTGTGTCCCCATATACTGTTACTACTGTCACCAAATAAGAAACCCTATCACCATATAAGAGTTCCAAGAGGTAACTCACTATTTTTATTTTTTATTGTAAATTAGTTATTAAAATTATCTTACTAACACATGCAAGTAGCTAATGAATTAACTAATCTTCCTTGTCATCTTCCAATTTCTTTAATGGTTTTAAGTATAGTAAAATCTAGTTTTCTAAAATTATCACCATATTAGATGACTTTACCCTATAAGAAAGCTGAAAATCAAATAGTAGAACTTTTATATTTTCGCACTGAAGCACAAAAAATAAACGTTTACACTTCATTAAAGAAGAAAGTGTATATTGTCATAATTTTTATTATGAATAAGATAATCTCTCAACCTTCCAATACGTAAAAGCAAACGTTTTACCCGCTCCAACCGAAAGCAGCCGCTTTTATTTTGTGTAAATGTGTTTTTATTTTGTTGTAAAACAAAGTTGTATCTGTGATGACCTTTGAGCGAACAATTAAACATTTGCATAGATACATAATCTACTGACAGGCTAACATAGAGCTGTGTTGACATTTTGATCTGCGCTTGCTCACGTATTTGCATAATCATGGCTTGTCCACGCTGGTAATTAGATAGAACTGGTTTCACTTAATCATTCCAGATCGTAATTCAATAAATCGATTTGCTGGTTCGAGTTGCACAAGCACAAGGCGTGTTGTGTAGTTCTGCGATAAATGTAGGCTCTGAGATAGGTTGTAAACTTTCATCAGGTATGGTCTCTTTCATTTCGTATGGCTGATAACTAAGTCAAAAAGTGATTATTTCTACGACCATAGAAAACTATTTTAGATACAAAAGATAAGCTTTAATCTTCTTTTGCCTTCTCCATAAAATCCAACTTAGAAAAACGACTTGAGAAAAATGAGATTTATGGGCATAGATAATTCTAAGCTACAATTAAAACTTTAATGATAACCACTAGGCTACTACTCTAAACTGATGCGTACGTTTCAATAGGCTACTATTCTTAACTGATAAGTAGGTTCCGATAGAGTACTATTCTAAACTGATGCGTACGTTTCAATATACTACTATTATACACTGATACCAACGTTTCAATAGGCTACTATTCTAAACTGATGAGTAGGTTCCGATAGAGTACTATTCCAAACTAATGCTTACGTTTCTGTAGGCCACTATTCTAAATTGATGTGTAGGTTCGGTAGGGTACTATTCAAAACTGATGGGTAAGTTCGGTAGGGGACTATTCTAAACTGATGAGTAGGTTTGGAAAGATACTATTCTAAACTAATGAGTAGGTTCAACAGTGGCGGACTGCCCATTAGGCACACCAGCACGGGCGGCATGCGGCAGCCGTTTTTTTTGTACCGATGAGTTTTAGTGACAATAGTAATAGTACCTAGTTAAATTTGGTGAATGTCATAATGTGAACCTCAGTTAAATCAGTGGCGGATCCAGCAGGGTGGCGTATGTTTGATCTATATGAAAAGAAGGCAATGGATCGATGTGAATGGTGGGAGAATGATTATGACACTTCTCATAAACGTTTGCCCATACTTTTAGCTAATTTTCCACCTTCATCTGCTTTAGTGTTTCCAAATATTCCGCTGTGATCAGGCACCCAGAAAAATGATACCTCGACACCTCGTAATTGGAGCCTGTGTATTGAGCACAAGATGTCTCCAACTAATGGGTTCTTAGTGTACATTTCTTGAATAGCCTGGAGAGCACTTTTAGATTTGGAACATACAAGATATTTAGATATAGCAGACGGAATTGATCTTAAAGCTTGGAAAACTATTATCCAAAAAAGTAAAAATATACGTTGACTGCTCTTGTTAATACTAAAAAAGGCTGAAAATATTACTTCCTAATCTTGTGTGTAATAAATAACACTTTCTAATCTCAAAAGTGTCTTTATTTTCAATTGTCTTCACCAACAAATATGAAAATGAAGTAATGTATGTATATTTTCAAAATATATTTCATTAAAATATAGTGCCCAATATATAGTATATTATTATACATTATTATTTAATATGTACTTTACGTTTATTAATATTGCATTAGGACAGTAAACTATGGTCGGCACGGTAATCGGTAATTAATTTAAACGTAAAATGCATTATTGCATGAATACCAACATATTTTTTAATCTCAAAACGCATCATTATTAAAAGTTAATTATTTTTTAATTATGCATTTCTTTGAACAGGCATGAAAACGGATTCGTATGGTGAAAAATTATAAGCATTATATTACTTTGGGACGTTTCTAATAAATTCGCGAACGGAGCTCAAAGGGGCGGCCGGCCGGCCGAATTGTGCCTAGGGACGGCACAATGCCAAAGTCTGCCACTGAGGTTCAGTAGGGTACTATTCAAAACTGATGTGTAAGTTTCAATAGGCTGCTATTTCCAAACTGATGAGCAAGTATCGTTAGAGTACTATTCTAAACTGATGCGTACTTTTCAATAGGCTACTATTCTAAATTGATGAGAAAGTTTCGATAGAGTAAGATTCTAAACTAATGCTTACGTTTCAATAGGTTACTATTCTAAACTGATGAGTAAGTTCCGATAGAGTACTATTCTAAACTGATGAGCAAGTATCGTTAGAGTACTATTCTAAACTGATGCGTACTTTTCAATAGGCTACTATTCTAAATTGATGAGAAGGTTTCGATAGAGTAATATTCTAAACTAATGCTTACGTTTCAATAGGTTACTATTCTAAACTGATGAGTAAGTTCCGATAGAGTACTATTCTTAACTGAAGAGTAAGTTTCAATAGGGTACTATTCCAAACTGATAAGCAAGTTTCGATAGAGTACTATTTTAAACTGATGTGTAGGTTTCAATAGACTACTATTCTAAACCGATGACTAGGTTCCGATAGAGTACTATTCTAAACTGATGTGTAGGGTTCAATAGGCTACTATTCTAAACTGATGAGTAGGTTCCGATAGAGTACTATTCTAAACTGATGTGTAGGTTCGGTAGGGTACTATTCAAAGCTGATGTGTAAGTTCGGTAGGGCACTATTCTAAACTGATGATTACGTTTGGTAGGGTACTCTTCTAAATCGATTTGTAGGTTACAATAGTTTAGAATACTAAACTGATGTGTAGATTTCAGTAGGATACTAAACAAAACTGATTTGTAGGTTTCAGCAGGGTACTATTGAAAACTGATGAGTAGGTTTCCATAATGTCAAATTCTAAACTAATGTGTAAGTTTCAGTAGGGTACTATTCTTAACTGATCTGTAGGTTTCGGTAAGGTACTATTCTATAGTGATGTGTAGGTTTCGGTTGGGTACTATTCTAAACTGATGTGTAAGTTTCAGTAGGGTACTATTGTAAACTGTTGTGTAAGTTTTCATAGTGAGTTATTCTAAGCTGATGTATCCTTGCAATCAAAATCTACATTAGCATTTTTTTAAAAAGTGTTTGTAGTATAAGAGGTTTTATTTATTTATAATAAAATATTACACTACAGTTGTCGTAAATAAAATGCTTTTAAAAGTCTGGATTTTATTTAATTATCAATGTCGATCGTTAGATATTGTAGTCATTCAAAATTATTTCGATTGTTGGTAAATATGTCCTTAGCCTCTGCGTGATCCCATTCAGCCGTCTACAGTTGTACTGCTGCAGTGCTACCCACTTCTACATATTTACTATGCACTTCCTTCAAATATTATTTTAAAGTCACTGTCACAAATGTTGTAACGGTGAAACAGAAGTCCCTCCAAACCAGGCTGCCCTCTCAGCCATATACAGCCAGTAGACTACTGTATATCTATATCAATTTACTTGTTTCAAAAGAATAAGAACCAAGTTCTCAATGCTTGTTTGTATAATTAACAACTCCGTAAACACTGTAAAGTAGGTATAAAACATTTAAATTATTTATGGCTACATTGGAAAACAAAACACCTCGATGTGGAGATAAGCAGGTATGCGCTTCTGACAATGTTATCAGTTGGGCCACCTGTGCTTGTCTGCGTGTATGTTTGTATTTCTCTTCAAGTAGTTTAATTATCTCCCCATGTACAGACAAGGCTCGTCGGAAGAGTTATGAAAATATATTTAAAACTAACGATATTCTTAGGTATATCAAAGCTGAAAGTGTTCCAGTAACAAAAAAGGTCGTTCATTATTATTCTTAAACAAAATCAATTCTAATTTTTGTAGGCCTATATATCACGAAACGGTTAAATAGAATTACCATTCAAATTGAAAATCTATCTACAGTAAACTCCCGATTATCCGTGGAATAGGGTGGCCCGGCAACGCCGGATAACGAATTCCCCGGATAATTCGCTATGAACAAAGAATACGCAAAACGATCGATAATCGATTTATATAACATAAGTTACACAAATAATGACCCCGGTTAATGCAATTTACAAATAATCTTCAGAAGACAAAATAAATACAGAAAAAAATTTAAAATGTCAATGTAATTGACGGATTATAACATTTATATGTATAACTATTTACAATACGTACGTAAGTATATGCCAAAAGTAAGTATGTATGTACATAAGTAATTTCCTTTACAGAAAATACTTTCACTTTTTACTAAAAAAGCCTGTCACTTTCGTATGTTTTTTTTTTTGTGAGCATTGATTTAGCTTTAATGTGCGATCTAAGTTTCTTAGAACCATTTTGTCGCACAGTGTCTACTTGCGTCACAAAGATCGATAATGTATATGACAGACATGGATAATGCATATGTCACGTCCTAGACTATTTATAGCCGAGATTAGCCGACATTTGTTTACAATCTTATGATACACATTAGGTTTTCGGGCGTCCAAGCATTTTGTCATTGTCTCTTATATACAGTAGTCTGCTCGCCCCTTTTATTTCGCTGGCCCGCGTCGGGATGCTTTCCTTTCAATGTAAAAATCAGTACGTACATATTTACATATCTATTCCCTTCATCTTAACTTCTATTAAGCCTTATATGTATTTACGGCGTAATTCACCGTTTGGAAATTTAAACACATGAATCTGATTGGAATAAAAATTGGATATTTGTAAAACAATGGCAGACCCCGGATAATCCGCCCACGGATAATCGGGAGTTTACTGTATATTTGTATCAAGATTTTTGTTTACTGTATATAAGGCTAATAAATTCTACTAGTGTTGAAGATCTCGGTATATAAACTTTATATTCTGGTTTTTTGGCATTGTTTGGTATTTTGTAGAAGAGACACCTCTTGCAAACAACTGATACTCCGATCTGAGACTAAATAAATGCAGTACTTTTTGAACTGAACGCATTTTATTGAAAAGCCTCTTTTTTTATTTATAGAGAAAATATTTCAGAAGCAATATAATTAAAATTGCTCGCATTGTATAATTTTCTTTTATAAGTGCGGTGATCAGAAGCAGTCGCGAAATAAGCGACCCATGAAATAAACGACCATAACGAATTTTCTACCTGCGCCCTGAGTCTTAATCTTCAGTAAAATGAACGACAGGAGAAAAAAGCAACTGTTACAGAATTATACCCACACTGAGTATTCCACACTCTTGTTAAGAGATTTTGAACTGTAAGATTCTTTTATATTTGTTTTCTGATTTTCATTACACCCCGACCAGGCTATGGAGTGGCTAAATGATGGTAAATGATTTTTTTATATTTACGTTTTACAACTTTTTTGTAACATTTTATAGCGTCTTAAAGAAATGTTTACATAAGTTTATAATTATTTTCATATTTTTTATTTTTCTCTATTTTATGACTGCAATTTAATCCAGCTTTTCAAGTTAGGTGGGAGTACAGAGCCAAGTCTCTATGTCACAATTTCCCTCATATTTCTTCATTGTTTTTTCAATACGTTTGTCCACTTTCTTATACTTCAGCCTTCTTTGTTTCCATTCCTTCGTTTGTTTATAATGTAATAAACATGCAAGTTGAGGTTTTTGTTTCGGTTATTAAATAATGGATAAATTCTCTGATTCTGGGGTGTGGTCTTTGAACATGCTATTAAGTTTATTGTCCCAACCTTCAACTGAATTTGCCGCCTATTGCAGCAGATTCATTTTAGTATATCATTTTACTCATTTTCCATGCAATGTTCACTAAACTAATAAAATAACTTTCTTAACTCATAATTTTCTGGTTTTTGAGAGCGACAGGGGGTGGGGAATCCCTGGTTGAATGAACTTAGCTGATTTAGGGGTGTAGTGAAAGTGTAGCTGGGTAGCTTATTTCGCATATCCGGGTTTCAATATATTTTTTGATTGAATATACTTGGCGGTGGTAGAAGTAGTTTGGCCGCTTATTTTGCAAATTACGTGATGGTAGCTTATTTCAAATAGTAGCTTTTTTCATACTTTGATCAGAAGACGGCGTTTGAATTTCTGTGAGAAATTGTTTTCCGAATTTGCTGGATTATTTTTTAAATAATTTAAAAATTAGACACATGAAAAACTTATTTATGTTGCTTTTGAAATATTCCCTCATGAAATGAAAAATGTGTTTCATTAAAGTATTTATAAAATAATTTTTAAAAAGTTTAGTAAATTCTGAAAAACATTTCTCAGAGAAATTTGAAACCCACCTTCTGATCACTGTACTTCTAAAAGAAAAATATACAATGCGAAAACCGTAATTATATTCATATCGACATATTTCCCATTCAAGTACAAAAAGTCCTAGAGATATTTATAAACTCAGTTTTAAAAAGATCTATCAAATTTGAAAAATATTTTCTCAAAGAAATTCAAAACACACCTGATCTCTGTACTTCTAAAACAAAATTATACAAAGCGAAAAACGTATTATATTGCTTCTAAAGTACTTTTCCCTTTAAACAAAAAAAAGTGTTCCTTCCAATAAAATCTTTAAAATAAATCTTTCAGAAGCAATACAATTAGGTTTTTTTTGCATTGTCTCACCTTTTTTAGAGGACAATGATCAGAAGGTGGTTTTTAATTTCTATGAGAAAATGTTTTTTTTTTTAATTTGTCCCTCGCGCCATCATAGTTTAATATCACACCATTGACAACTCTCACACACATACACAGATTCTCGTACACAAATACAAAGACTTTAGCACGTACTCACTCACTCTCTATCGCAAATATACACACACACACACACACACACACACACACACACACACACACACACACACACACACACACACACACACACACACACACACACACACACACACACACACACACACACACACACACACACACACACACACACACACACACACACACACACACACACACACACACACACACACACACACACACACACACACACACACACACACACACACACACACACACACACACACACACACACACACACACACACACACACACACACACACACACACACACACACACACACACACACACACACACACACACACACACACACACACACACACACACACACACACACACACACACACACACACACACACACACACACAACACACAATAAAAACTTTCAACAAAACACAATTCTATACATTTCATACTAACAGGTTCTCGATTTTGACTGGTCAGAACAGTTGCGCGATGGGAGTGCTGGTCAGGGTTACTGATGTGAGCTTACTCTGCCGAAGACGTATTGTTGCTGGTCCGCTAGGCCCATCGGCTGTTGGTCAAAGAGTGTCGGCGGTGTGCAGGTTCCAGGCTCCTGACCGCCGACCATCCAACCGAGCAAAGCAGGTAACTATGGGCCCAGAGTTCTGAGGGTGGATATATTCCACGGGTGTACCCGTTCCCATAGTCGCCCGTAAAGCATGACACGATGGTTGACTTCGGGAAAACAATTTTATGAAATACAAACGTCAAACCTGTTCAAAGGATTTTTTTATTTCGCGAAAAACCAATTAATGTTATCACCTAGACGCCATAATGCAATATTCTACAAACAGAAAAACTTGAATTAAATAACTTCCTCGTGTTGCATCAATCATCCATGCATTAACAAAGAATGGCCGATGAGAATACAACCAACCACCACTCCCTCTCTACGATTCGAACTGAAGACCTCCCTGGTCGGACGGTGTTCTTGATTTCCCACAACTTGTTTCCAGTCACAGATTGCCGATGTGATATGTAATACTTGTAACCAATTTTGCCCCTTCACCTGCTTTTACAGGAGCTCACTAATTACTAATAACCGATTAATAGACCGATATAGGTACATCAAAGTTTGCTCTACCGAATTAGAAATTGAGATACAAAGATTGGAGTTTTATAATGGAAGCAAAAGCTACAGGTATTAGGAGCCCTGAATACGATGGCAAGTAGGTATGGCCTACAAGCTCGTTGCATTTAATCTATATTTAAATATTATTCATTCTTACGAACAAATATTTATGAAAGTAGATGTGTACTTTTACATTGTTACCCAATTATGGAAAGATAAGATATAAATTGAAGGCAGTCTGCGTGGGTCTTGGTTGTCAACCGGGACTGGTGAGCCTGTATTTTGCTTAAGGAAAATATGATATCATTATGATAATGCCATTGCTAATAAATCCAGACTGGAAATTCAAATTTTGTTTGCCTAAACACCGAGTGCTGGATTTTATTATCTACGTGGGAATTTTTCCCTCGGCACACGTGTTACGTAGAGGGGGAGCGGCGCTATTCGTACCATTAATTTTGTAGATTACCCGAGTGAAGTTTAAAACGGCTAAGGGGTGAAAAAGAGACGGTGATTGATGACTAGAGGACAGGAGGGTAAGTGCTGTTAGAGGACACTTTCAGAGTCGAAGCAGATTAGGGGACAAGGAGATTGGAAGGGATTAAAGCAAAGAAAGGGATCAGGAGAAGAGAGTAAGGAAAGCGATGGAGATGTAAGGTGAGGGAATCGACATAAAACGCTGCGAAGTTTTATTGGCTTTTCTACCCTGAATTAATGAAATTGGTAGCTTTTTATATACAAGGATGGAGCAAATTGGTAGAAAATGCTGGCAGGAAAGCAATTTTGATGTTGATAATGTAATAATTTTATTTATTGTTAATTATTAATTTCAAAAAGAATGATTTAAATTTACAAATATTTAACACTGTGTTTTCTAGGTTATAAAAATCTCAATTTTGAGGCAAATATAATCGGAATTTAATACCTAAACAAATATTTCCAATGATAAAAACAATTTTATAACTAATTAAGAGCGTCCTGAGTAAATATTTTTTCTGTCTTGAATTATTTAATGTCTTTATATAATAATTTACAATGTTCATAATTCTTATTTTTATTTAAAAAAAATGTAAATAAACGATTGTAACTAAACGCTTTAAATTACTTTTAAATGACACCTTCTATTAAGTTTATTAAATTAGTCCAATTTTACTCTGACGTTGCTTAGTGTAATTAGTGTCTTTTACGGTTTACTTTTACAAATTGGCAGTGTAAAAATACAAAACCTATTCTGAAAAACCAGAAATAAGTAGCAGCGATATTCGTGACTGTTTTAGTTGCATAATTAAAACAAAATTCTAAACAGTGTATTTCGTACCAATTGTAAAATACAGGTTAATGCAGTTTTTTTTAAACAAAATTACTACGGGCAAGAAACTGGCCTAAATGTCTAGACAGAATGTAAAATTAAATAACACATTTTTATATAACCATTGGTTTCAAAAGATTTTTATGTTTTAATGCCTATGCATTTACCATTAATTGTTCAAGGAATTTACTTTAACTTATTTACAATGAGTATAAAATTAAGAATGCTTCATGTATTTTCTCGATCATTAGTTTGTAGTCAGTGGCAAACGCCTTCACCGCCCTTTGAGAGAAGCCTGGAACTAGTTTATTTGTTAATGCGAATGATTGCGTCACGATTCACAAGTGTGAACGTAGGCTAAAGTGAACACCCACTGTGAACTCGCCTTGCCCAAGGAAATCATTTATTGTTGTGTAATTGTTGAGCCGTAGGTGTTCGTTTGTTTACAAATTATAATTCTGCAGAACCTTCGGCGTAATTGCTTGTTTGTACCGAGACCACCTTTCTTGTCAGAGCGTTAAGTATCATTATTACTTTATGTAAATGTTTTCGTGATTCATATTATATTCTTTCTATATTTTTCATTAAAAATCGGATATAAGATACTTGTTCTATTGTCAATAAAATGTGAGAATTTTAGGGAAAAACATTTGTGTATTATTTAACAATTTGAATGCTAAGCGTCCTAAATCTGTTTTTAGACAGATAATTATATATATATCTTTATATTATGAAAATTGATAGATGTCATTTCATACCGAAGATGAATGACACCAGTGTTATTAATGCATTTGTACAATATAAAGTCATCCATCTGAAGTAAGCGTGTCTTTTACATGTGTATCAGATTGTCTTTGTGCATTTTTCATTTGAAATAATAGGTTGTAGTCTATAACAGGTTTCATTACGTAAATAGGATTTTAATTAAAAGAAAGAATTCGGAATTCGTGTTCTTTAAGAAATACCCCAATTATTAATAAATTACTCTATTAATTTAAACAAAGAATATTTGCTCCACATTTAATTAACTCTTTTCGTCACTACCGCCTCTTATCAGGTCAAAGCAAACAGACAATATGAAAGCATTTAGGCCTATCAGTCGCAGACGGAGTAATTGGAAACCAAGTCGACAGGGCTCATTGTTGTTAACCCCGATGTAATCCCCAATTATGTCGTTCAATTGTCTACCGTTGATGAAGGCATCATCTCTACCTCCTGTCTTGTACAAATGGACGCTTTAAAGGGGTTGAGTCGATCAACAACTCAAATAAGGTCAGATATTATAATTAACGATTTGAAATAAAAGGTATTTAACACTTACCTTCATTATATATGAAATGTTGATTGAAATTTTACCAGGAAACTTTGATTGGATTATTCTAGCGAAAAAACTTTACGATTATGGTTGACAATAACCAAAGTTTTTTTCTTTTTTTCTTGCCGGAAACCCAAATACAGTTATTATTGCTTCGAAGCAAAAATATATTATTCTAAAAATTGAAAAACTTAAACGGTTATTGTTGACAATAACTACAGATTTTTGTCTTTTTGCCATCGATTACAATCAAAAAATATATTAATTTAAAACTGAAAACGTTCTAAATATCTAAACACTAATACCTATTACTACAAACTTAGGACTAAACGTTTAAACTAGATTACTTAAAGTAAAACATAAAAACAAAAATTAAAATTCAAAAAACCTAATTCTAGCTTAAGTTACTACAACTACACAAAATATTATTAAATTCTATTAAATAAATTAAGATTCATAAGAAGGAGATGACAGTCAATAGCCGTAACATCATCCCTTAACAACAACTTTCAAGTCTCTCGAAAATAGTAACGTTTATGAATTTCGGTCAACTCATCACAGTCAAACAGAATATACTTGGCTATGTCACAGTCAATTCATAACACTTGAAAAACATTCCGTGGCTGTGACCGCAAATCCATAGAACTGACATTTTGGTGGATCCTCGGGGTCGCATCAACCATTCCATGCGTTAACAGAGTGGCCGATGCGAAGACTAGTAACCACCACCAACTCTACGATTCGAACGAAATTAAGACTTCAATGAACGGATACGGTATTCTTGATTTCCCTCAGATTGTTACCATTTACATTTTGCAATCTTCATTCCATGTAATGAATAAATAAACCTAAAGCAATATAAACCTAAACAGTTGAAGTGAACAAGCAATATAATTAATTTTAAAATGTCAACTTATTAATTCACTTACCAAAAAACCACCAATGTTTTCAGCAGATGCGTATCGCAATTGTTTAATGCTGCGAATTATGGAAAAGACTGCCTCCTCAGTTTTGTTATGTTATTATTGTGGTGTTATTGCAAGCGAATTAATAAGTGAATATTTATAAAATACCTCAAGATGTACAACCCCAAAACTGCCGGGGTTTAATTAATATGGATAGGCGGTCCAAAACAATCAAAGGAAGGACTCAGCTCAAGGTAACCATACTCTCTGAAGGTATTTTTTTTTTTTTTTTTTTTTTTTTTTTTTTTTACCCGGGTCTGAGCCCCCAAAACCCGCCCAGCCCTCGTGGCAGCCAACCTCTAGCGAGCTACCTCCGTCTCACATGCGCATGCGGTTAGTATCCCTACCGCGAATGAAGGAAACGGGATTGATTGCCCATGTACCAAGCTCATAAGCTCTTTCCATGGAGAATCAGGAGATAGTGAAGAGAATCAGGAGATAGTGAAGGTAGTGCCGACATCTAGTTAGTGCTGACATCTAGTGAGATGCTTTGCAACTTCTTTAGAATGCTTTGAAACGGTTAAGGGGTAGTAGCGGTTGCGGTTTACCCATTCGCTTACAATGACGGCGATCCGTCGTCGCGACCCAGTGTGCCATTCTGTGACGCAATCGCCGTCCTCCAATATAACTCATTTGTGTCGAGTTAGTTCTCAGTAAATCCAATAGATCGCATATGCATCTTATTCTACAGGCTTTGGGCTTTCCAATGGTAATATTTTTATCTTCTTTGGACTGTCCGTTCTTTAAATAATTACGTTTTATGTGGCGACCGATCAGCTGACATTGTCTGTGATGTGTTTACGTCGTAGTTGTGTGGGATATGTTTATAAGCTAACCAAATTGTATTTAATTTGTTATTTGTGTTCTTTTTAAGTTAAAAATGAGTAGATTTAATATTTTATTTGTTGATGAAAGTGAGAAGGAGTTGAAGGATTGTGAAATTGAAAGAATTATTGGAGAATGGGACAGTGATTTGTTTGATGAAACATTTGAGAGTGATAATGAAATAGGACAGTTGAACATTGAATCTTAAATAGATGTAGATGTAGGTAATGAATAAAATAAAATCATAATAGACTAATATAACAGGTTCACCACATCATGAAAAATGTAATCTGCCTTGTTCTCCAATAAGTGATAAGTTGCAACTTGAGCAGCCCTCTTGTAGTTATGTTAGGCCTAGGACTCCACTAGATGTAAATAATGTAATTTCTGATATAAATGTCCATGACAGGCCTGTAATACCATCTAATTCAGATGATGAAAGCTCACAGAATTCCAATCTAATTGAGCTACTCGATCAAATCTACCTTGATGGAATAATGCCCCTCTGTCTCCTACTGCTAGTGAGGAGGCTGATGCCCCTAGTTTTCTTGATCCTTGTCCTAGGCCTATTAGAGTTAGTACTAGAGATAGGGGTAAACCAAGAAGGGGTAGGCCTAAAGAAAAAATTCCATGTTCCAAACCACCTAAGCCTACAAAAAGGCCAAAGAACCAGTCGGTGGGAGTGTGGACTGTGCCTCGTCGCACTTCACCTACCAGAATGTTTCAAAGTATACAACACAAAAGTTAACTTTTCTTAACTCTTGTGAAACTGAAACATATTCTTTGCACCTTGAAGAATATTTTGGAGTATTTACAAAGGTAATTTATGCTTTTACTTTAGGATAATTGAAATAAAAAAAATAAAGCTTGATATTTTTCATTGAAACATTTTAGTAGTTTACATATTGTTAAATTATAAAAGAAAATATATAATAAATATTAGTATATATTTTGAAAGTAAATGTATTTGTGAATAAAAAAATAACAATAGGTTCCATAAGAAACATAAATATGAACTAAAAAAAAAGTAATCAACAAAAACCTTTAAAAATGGTCTAAAAAATTAGTTTTTATGGCTTAGTCGGTGTAAAAAAAATTGTAAGCGAATAGGTTAAGAGATAGTAGCTGTTGGGGGATTATGTTTTATTACTTTTTCGACCTCTGACTTGAGGTTTTTATAGTCTCTCTTTGGAGATTCCACTGCCTTTAAGCGAAAGAATTGGAGGAAGAAGCAGATGATACTAACAGTGACTGCTGTACGAAAGATAGAAATGTTCTACAAGATACCTCACAATCAAAATCAACAAGTTGATAAAAACCAATGTTGTCGAAATAACAGCTGTATCATATTTTCTCCGGTCGACATCACAGTTTAGTAATCATGTGGATAAAAAACCAATAAAAAAAGGTGGCAAGTAATGCATTTTTACAGAATCACTATACAAAGCCGAACTGGAAGAGAGTGTCTACTCGCTACTCCAAAAAGTAAATATTTTGTTAAAGTTGAAAGAATTTCTGACACAATTAAAATCTTACAGTTTCTACTACTACGAGTTACAACTTAGAAGTATCACGAGTAATAACAAGATATAATTTACAAGTCTGCGAACTCATATTTAAAGTAAATTTAGTGCTAATTTACACAAAATTTTAAAATCAATTTCCTTAAATTATCCCCTAATTATCAGCTGACAGCTGCAAGCTGAGATAAGTTATTAATTGAGGGTAAACCCAGCGTAGGATTCCTTAATTATGCGTGATCAATTAATGGCCGTGTTAGGCTAATATTAGCTGAAGACTTAATTGCCGGAACCAGTTATTCAGGTTCAGAAAGTCATTCGTCCAATCATTACATCGTGGCATTGTTGCGATGCAGGCGGCGGAGATTGCACTCGTTTAATTCACAAAAAAAGTCGAACGTAATAAATACAAAGATTAGCTGGAGTGTAATTTCATTCGTAAAAATAAATCTCTTTAAATAACAAATAACTTATATTTTACGTAAATTATCGCCCTAAACCGACTGTCAGTATCATTAACTCGCGCACACAAAATGAAAAATACGCATTTGGTAAGTTTTTTCTTGAAGTTCAAGGATATAATTATTTATTAAAATTGTAAGATAATTTCTTGTAAGCCACGGTTAACAATATTAATTAGAGAAATAAAACAGACCATAAGGGCTATAGAACTAGTAAAGTTTTGAGGGAGGGAAATAATTTTTTCCAACGGAAAAACCAGACAGGTTATTAACACCTTCAACCAAAAATCCCTCCCATCTTAAAAAGAACTACTGAGGACCAGTAGAACCAACCGAACGATCAAATTCCATAGGTACTACGTATACTTAATAAAACTAACAAATCTCATACATTATGAAACATTAAGATTGCTCGGTAAAAACGTTTCGAGTATGTAATTCAATAATTCCCGCCCGCCTATTCATATGTTTAACAGTAACGGCTAATTCATCTTTTGTAATCGCCAGTCCTAAGAAGACAACTTATGTTTGTTAGACTAGTACTACGAAAGTAATTACCAGTGCCTAGAGCAATAATAGCTAAAGCATTATAGCCCAATAACGTCGTGTAATGTAACCCGTGAAGGGACATTTACTTCTTACTTTAAAAATCCGCAATGGTGATTAAGCTCCGTGCCAAACGTGAAGGTCACGTCAAGTGAACTACGAAACCTGTTAACTCTAAGCTTCTAAACCTTTAACAAAAAGGTGGTTCTACTTCTCAAGGTCGCACTGTTCCTATTGGTGCTTTACCACGTAAAGTACCTAATTCTAGACCTAATTTTCTGCCGACTTTATTTACGTATTTTCTTGATTAATTGTCAACACTTTCAGATTCTCTGCAATCACACTTTCATTTTATTATTCATAACACAGATAGTTCAAATTCCCGCTCACAAATCCTTGCGCTGATTGAGACAATAACAACCTTATGTTATATCCTTTATCCGGCCGCAATCAATCACCAAAAGAATACTTCATTTTACGTCAAATAAAATTCAATATTTCATCCTGGTTGAAAATATGACACATTCTTCGAAAAGGGTATCCGCTGCTTTTGGAGAAGTATTTCTGTTTTTAAAACGTTGAGAGTTATGCTAACGGATTTGTCATTACATAACTTAGTTTGTTACTTTTAACGTTTGTTAAAATCTGTATGATTTATAAAGAGCTCTTATAAGGGCAAGGTTCATTACCTTAATATCATTATCGTCTGCTCAGGGTCGATTGCAGGGTCGTATGGTTGGCAATTTGCTTACGTAATTATCTTCTATTCCATACAATTCCAGTTATGAAATTGATTATTTTGTGATCAAACGAAGATATATATATATATATATATATATATATATATATATATATATATATATATAAAGAGAGAGAGAGAGATAGAGACGATAATGGTTGAAGTAAAAGTAGATTACCAACGAAAATTATTATCCCAAGATAACCAAAATAGCAGTACTGTATTTACAATTTAAACCTGTTTGGGTTTTATTAACTAAATGAAAAAAAAAATATTTAAAAAAATGACTGTCCATCCGTATTGAGTTACTTGCTGCAACAATTGAAAACAAACACACCCGTTTAAAACAGACAATGCGATTACAAGGGTTCTATAATGTACAATAAAACCAACCATTTTCGGATTATTTAAATTCACCACTTTTTAATCCCACTGTCGGCCGTAAATGCTTTTCACAAACATATCATCCGCCATTGAAGTTAAATCGGCCAAAAAGTCGATTCTTTATAGTAGCGAATCGCAAAGTTTCCCGTTGCCATTGTGAATCGCTTTAGAAGTACGTCAAGAGTGAACAAGAGGCATCGTGGGATTCAAAATGTGCGGCCAATCGCATTAGGGGCCCATTTGTTGAGAGCGAACAATTTCTTCACTGCGAGCAGATTACTTTAGCATTGTGTCTAGAAAAAAGTGTTGCAACGTCATAACTTCGCACAATGCAAACTTCCTTACAAAGCCGTCTTCTTTTATTCCACAATTTAGTTTTTATAGAAATTATTAACTCAGCGAAAAAATGTGTCGCGTGTTCTCTATACAGCACCAACATTATTTCTTTTTCATATTTAATGACGCCTTTTAAAAATTAACTATTGTCTCGACACTCTTCTTTTAAGTGAAGAAACTTTCTGTGGTGTAACTAACGATCCTGTGTTTGTTCAATTACTTTAAGTTTTGTGCTCGTCCTCGAGAGTTCTCTAAGCACCTTCTCTCTAGTCTCGTTTTACTTTAAAATGCAAATTAAAGCTACCTTCAATTGTAACTTTTTTCGTTTTATGCATTTCTATTTTACTGTTTTAAAAATACAAATTGTGATGTATTGCAAATTAAGTTTGTATTAATTGAAAGTATAATAATTTCTATATTTTGAAATTTTCCATTCATCCGTACAATGTAAGTAGTAGAGATTAAGATGGTTGGGCTGGGCCACTTGAGTCGTGGGAAAACCCAAGCCTCAGTGGGCTGGTCTGGGTCACTTCGAGGGCTCTTTTCAGTCCCCCACCTCCCTTATCCAAACGCCTCAGAGCAGGTCTTGCCAATGACTCAACAATTAACCCTGTCTTAATCCGGTACCTCTCTTATCCAAACGCCTCAGAGCAGGTCTTGTCACTGACTCAACCCTGCCTTAATCCGGTACCTCTCTTATCCAAACGCCTCAGAAGAGGACTTGTAACTGACTCAACCCTGCCTTAATCCGGTACCTCTCTTATCCAAACGCCTCAGAGCAGGTCTTGTCACTGACTCAACCCTGCCTTAATCCGGTACCTCTCTTATCCAAACAACTCAGAGCAGGTCTTGCCAATGACTCAACAATTAACCCTGTCTTAAACCGGTATCTCTCTTATCCAAACGTCTCAGAGCAGGTCTTGTCACTGACTCAACTCTGCCTTAATCCGGTACCGCCTTTATCCAAACGCCTCAGAGCGGGTCTTGTCACTGACTCAACCCTGCCTTAATCCGGTACCTCCCTTATCCAAACGCTTCAGATCAAGTCTTGCCATTATCCGTACTCAATCCGATACCTCCCTGGTCATGTCATTGACTCAAACCGATACGTCGCAGCGGACTTGCTACCCATTTCTCACCTATTCCCTACCCTTATTCGAACCGTGGATGGCAAAGGTAGATCTTGCTCGGTTATTTACGTAGTCCTGCCCTTATACTAAAAATTAAAATATGAAAAGAAAGGATAGTGGTAAATGAGTTTCAGTCCCATTTAGTAAAAAGCTTGGGGCAGTGTTCATGAGGAAGCATCGTAAATTCTGATTTTAGTGCATATCATTGATACAATAATATTACATCGAGTATATGACTAAATTACACAACTGTGTTCTATCATATCTCTATGCCTGCAGCTAACCCGAAATCACAATTTTTTGTTATATGATGTAAATAGTTAACTAATTTTAAGAGGTTTCAAAATAGTGCTTATTTTATGTTATTGGTCTAATGCATCAGTTAACACAATATGGTGTATTTACAACACTAAATATTTTAAATGATTTAAATACTCCTTTTAAAAGTTTTATTTAATAATTTTCCTCTACCCTTCACTTTCTTAACAAAATCATAGGCGTATTGTGAGTCTTCTTTCTTGACAAAATCATGGGCGTATTGTGAGTCTTCTTTCTTGACAAAATCATGTTTACCAGATTGTCGTCTGTCGCCTTGCCCTGATTATTTTAGTCAATAAATGTTTGTATCAAGTCAATATTATTAAACAAAACAATGTTTTGAACAATGGGTATTAATAAATAAAGTATGTGGCTATTTGAATTCCCAATCCAGAGGTATGTTGAAAAAAGGCCATTTGGACAATACACAAAGCCAATATTATTAAACCGAAATCAGTATAGTTTGATTTCATTCAGCGTCAAAAAAAAATAACTTGGGGGAAAAGTAATCCATAATTGTTAGTAATATAATGTAAATAGTTGACTAATTTTTAAAAGGTTTCAAAATAGTGCTTATTTTATGTTATTGGTCTAATGTATCAGTTACACAATATGGTAATTTGTTTACTGTGTCTAGGAAGTTCAGAATATACTTTTCGAGGAAAAGTTTTAAGTATAGAACTATAGCCTTGAATCTACATTTAGTAAATATGTTTTCACAGTCGTTATGGAAAGTTAATAATGTTGAGGCAGACATTGTTTTGCTAGACTTTGTTTTCAATAGTGCTCTAACTATCTCACAGGTAAGTTCTAATTTAGTATTTAATTTGAAATAATGTCTGTCTAAACTAATATTTAAGGATAGGTAAAATCAAATTTTATTTTGTTATATACCTCAAGAAATTGATGTACAAAAGATTTCAAGTTTAGTCTATAACAGGTCATATTAATTTTTTGTAAGTTTTAAAACCTTGTAGCTCACGTGAAGATAGAATCAGCAAAATATTTTTTAATGAGAATCCATTTCTATTCCATTCTGCATACATAATTTCAGACACTGTTTGACCTAAAAGTTTAAATGGCCTTTCTCTGGGCGACACAAGATGACAACATTATATTTTCTATAATCAAATAAAACTTTTTTCTAAATCAAAAAGTTTTTAGAACTAAGCCTTTAAAAAGATTTGTTTGCAGCATATGTTAACTATGTGGTGAGTTTAGAACACCTGCACTTAAAATCACTACCGCCTAGATGTACAGTGCTTATTAGAGATGAATCTAGTCATGCTTAGCGCATGTTTTGTCATATTTAAATTTTTGGCAAGTTGATATTTGACTAAATTCAAATATCCAAATGTAAATTGTTTTCTTGCATGGAATGATGTATCGTATGAATGGAACTAGGTTTCTTTAAAATTCAATTCACCCCCAAATAATGTAAATGAAAATGACTGGATAGACAATGACCTAATGATATAATTGATTAAATGAAAAGTACAAGAGCAAGGGTTCCACTTGGACGATGGCCCGTGTGAGAAGGGATTATAAAAATTCAATTCACCCCCAAATAATGTAAATGAAAATGACTGGATAGACAATGACTTAATGATATAATTGATTAAATGAAAAGTACTAGAGCAAGGGTTCCACTTGGACGATGGCCCGTAAGACAAGGATTTTTCAACAATTTCGAAGAGGAATCCCGTGTGAGAAGGGATTATAAAAAATTCAATTCTCTTTGTTTACTGTAGTAAATGTTCAATTGTAGTAGCAAAAGTAAATGTTGACAAAGATTGCGAATATTCTGCATTAAGACTAAATCGATTAAACAGACAGTTAATGACTATTGCTGAAGTACAGATATTAGACACAAACGTGGGAATAAAAGAATTAAAAAATTTCTTAGTGAATATAAAATTGCAGTATATTAATACGAAAACAGGGAAGTATTATTTTTGTTTTGAAGGAGAAAACGAAGGTAAAAAAATTAATTAATACTTCATAAGGGTCATTTTTATTGTATCACAAGTTTATCTAGTGGATTTGCTTGTAATTACTATTGTGAATCATGTCACACTCCTTTTAATCGTACGATACACACGTTTGGTTACACGTTACTTGTGTAAACGATCTTCTTCATGCATTTTGAAAGACAGTGGTATACAATATAACGAATGTAAAAGACAATTTAAAAACAGAGACTGTTTTAAATATCATCTCAACGATATGCGTAATGCTTTAAAAAATGAGGAGAGGAAAACATACGTAGACAACTATTCCGAACACGAAAACATTAGACTTGATTCAATTAAAAAGAATGAAGGACTCATATCCCTGGCAAAGCTTATGTTGGACTCATTTTGGGGGAAATTCGGACAGAGGGAAAATCAAACAAAAACCGCGATTGTTCGTCAACCCTCAGAACTGTTCAAAATGTTGAAATCGCCATCGATACAAGTGAACACCATACAAGAGATCAACGAAGACGTGATAATAGTGAACTGGGAGTTTGTCGAAAACGATTCTGATGTCGTATCTAGTGCTAATGTAGTAATCGCTGCGTATACTACTGCCCAGGCCAGGCTTAAACTGTACGAACATCTAGATAAATTAGGAAGACAGGTTTTGTACTACGACACGGACAGTGTGATATATTACCATAGACCAGGAATGCACATGGTGCACACAGGAGACTACTTAGTACAGATGACAAACGAATTCGACTTACGGTCAAGGATCTTACATTACAGAGTTTGTATCAGGAGGTCCCAAGACTTACGGTTACAGAGTGTTTGCGACTTCTACAAACACGATAGACTATTTGCAAAGTAAAAGGACTGACATTGAACCTCCGCACGTCTGGCTTGGTGAATTTTCAATCTCTAAAATCAATGGTTACAGCCAAAGACGAATCCTTGGAGGTACCCGCTTCACGTATACGCAGGACTAAAAATCATGAGGTGGTTACTGTCGAGGAGTTAAAAACACTTTAAAATAACAGGATTCAAGAGAAAAAGAGAGGGCAAGTATGACTCACTGCCTTATGGCTACATTACAAAAACACGCAAAGCTACTTAACACATTTTGCCACAGACACATGTTTTCGTATTGATTGATCTACACTATTCTATCATGAGAATAACATGATACAAGAAAAAATTATATAAAAAAAAATCTAAAAATCTGTCACTGGCGTGAAATTAATTTTTCCGTAAACAGAAACCACTACGTCACTGGCGAGAAATTAATTTTTCCGTAAAGAAAAAAAAATAATAACAATCTTGTGTTAATGAATTACCTTGATAGTAAAATCGATAGCGCTACAAAATGTGAAATTTTATACTCACTCATGTAAGGTAATCTGATAATAAATCATGTTACTACATCAATAAATTACACATCTCACGTTTAATACTAATAAAAGTAAAATTCATACAATCTTTAGTTTTACAAAATTTTAAACACATTTTTTTCCAGGCGAAAAACCTGTCAAGGATATCATCGCATAACTAATGTTTTTATTTCAAATAAATATTGCAAAATAAAACTAACCAAACTAAACGAAGTAAAATAAATGTTTAATACTAATTGTAACTAAAACTAGAAACTAAAATTATACATAATTTAAATATTATTAAATAGATTCAGGTGGCGTAAGAAAGCGATGACACGGTCGATAGCCGTGACATCGCCCCTTAAAACCACCTTTAAACTACCTCGAAGATCATAACGTATATACAAATTTGTTAACTCATCACAATCAAGCAGGATATGCTTCATTGTAATATTATTTCTACAAAATGGACATAGTGGTGGATCCTCATATCGCATCAACCATCCATGCGTTAACAAAGAGTGGCCGATGCGAAGTCGAGTTACCACCACTTCCTCCCTACGACTCGAACGAACAGATGTCCTCCAGGGTCGGACGATATTTTTGATGTCCCTCAGCTTGTTTCTATTTACATTTTGCCATTCTTCATTCCAAACAGAGAATAGTATAGTTTTAACATTGCATACAAAATCTGATGCCATCACACGTTGTGTCGATGGTACCATACTTGTAGCTAATTTTGCACCTTCATCTGCTTTAGTGTTTCCAAATATTCCGCAGTGACCAGGCACCCAGAGAAATGACACCTCGACACCTCGTAATTGGAGCCTGTGTATAGAGTACAAGATGTCTCCAACTAAAGGGTTCTTAGTGTACATTTCCTGAATAGCCTGGAGAGCACTTTTGGAATCACAACATACAAGATATTTAGATTTTGCAGACGGAATTGATCTTAAAGCTTGGAAAGCTTGGTAAGGTTTTCTGCTAATAAAACATGTTAACACATCAATATGTTTCACATGTCACGTTCAATACTATTGAGATTACAATATCTTTACACTAACTTTAGTTTCACAAAATTAATAAACACAACAATAAAACCTGGTAAGTAGGCCTACTTGGGATGTCCGCCAGGTAAAAAAAAATTACAACGCATCAATAGTCATACCTCCAGGGTGATGTGGAAATTGACTCATTTGTAATACTACTGATGGCTCACAAAAACGTTTTAGGATGCTGCCTGAACAACTCGATTCAGAAAGAAGCATATTCTGTTGTGTTTGCAGTAATGCCATTGTAATTCAGCTAGCACAGAAGAAAGGTGAGTTGTGTATTTTTATAAGATATCGCAGCTTGTTATATACTCTTTCCCACTGCTTCGAATTTACACCAGAAAGAATACTCTATGTAGGTCGATGTATGTATTGCTTCAAGTGTATTTTGAGCTTCTTACGAAAGTAATAGTAGAATGTGTATTTTTAAGCAATACTGACATTGATGACTCACAAGTATGGATTTAATGTAACTCAAATGACGTGTTATTGTGGCTATAGAAGTCTCTCGAGCTTGAAATACGGTACTCGTTAGTATGTCTATGGACAGGACTACGTAAATAACCGAGCAAGATCTACCTTTGCTATCCACGGTTCGAATAAGGGTAGGGAATAGGTGAGAAATGGGTAGCAAGTCCGCTGCGACGTATATGATTGAGTCAATGACATGACCAGGTAGGTATCGGATTGAGTACGGATAATGGCAAGACTTGATCTGAGGCGTTTGGATAAGGGAGGTACCTGATTAAGGCAGGGTTGAGTCAGTGACAAGACCTGCTCTGAGGCGTTTGGATAAGGGAGGTACCGGACTGAAGGGAGCCCTCGAAGTGATCCAGACCAGCCCACTGAGGCTTGGGTTTTCGCACGACTCAAGTGGACCAGCCCAACCATCTCAATCTCTATTAATGTACAAGTAAACTGAAAGGTTATATATACGCCCTTACGCGGGAAGCAGGCCAGTTCAGTTAGTCGGACCTGCGAAGCTCAACTCGGCAACGGACGCGGTGACGTTCATAGACTCTTTTGAGGACCCCACCATGTTTGACTATCACACAAATACTGAACCGATAAATACAGACAATACCATCATGGCGGAATATGTGGCCGATTCGCTCACTGACCACCGTGAGTTTCGGAGAGGGATTCGTCGAAAGGAGCAAACAGAATCGCCTTTCTGTTTCTGGAATTGAGGCAAAGCGTAAGGCCTCCGAAGCAACGTACGAGGAATTCAAAGCACCAGAGAAGGTTACTCGCGCCACAGATACAAAGGTAACAAAAAAACAACATCCGGACAGCGGCCATCTCGGTCATTGCTATTAATAGCCAGACGACACAGTTTAATTGATTGAAGTAGGGAATTTCAGAAGAAATACTCCCCCTACTTCTGGATGATCACAAAGGTCAAGGATGGAGTGAAGCTATACAGCTACATCTCCCTCTCTGTCCACCCCAGGCGTCAAAGCCGGTCCCATCTGTGAGGCCGGCGTGTTACCAAAATCGTCTACCTCCAAGTGAGTGATCCCACCAAACCCGGTGATCTTGTATTTTTTTTTTTCTTTTTTTTTTTCCAGGCGAAAAACCTATTGAGGTTATCATCGCCTAGCTAAAAGTTGAGTTTTTAAAATAATACTGCATAAATAAAACTAATCAAAATAAAATAAAATAAATGTTTAAAACCAATTGTAATAATCTAAAACTAAAGAACCTAAAATTATACAAAATTTAAATATTATTAAATATATTAAGGTGGCGTAAGAGAGCGAGGACACGGTCGATAGCCGTCACATCGTCCCTTAAAACCACCTTTAAACTACCTCGAAGATCGTAACGTATATACAAATTTTCCAACTTCTCACAATCAAGCAGGATATGCTTCATTGTAATATTATTTCTACAAAACGGACATAGTGGTGGATCCTCATGTCGCATCAACCATCCATGCGTTAACAAAGAGTGGCCGATGCGAAGTCGAGTTACCACCACTTCCTCCCTACGATTCGAACGAACAGATGTCCTTCATGGTCGGACGGTATTTTTGATGTCCCTCAGCTTGTTTCTATTTACATTTTGCCATTCTTCATTCCAAACAGAGAATAGTGTAGTTTTAACTTTGCATACAAAATCTGATGCCATCACACGTTGTGTCGATGGCAACATACCTGTAGCTAATTTTGCACCTTCATCTGCTTTAGTGTTTCCAAATATTCCACAGTGACCAGGCACCCAGAGAAATGACACCTCGACACCTCGTAATTGGAGCCTGTGTATAGAGCACAAGATGTCTCCAACTAAAGGGTTCTTAGTGTACAATTCCTGAATAGCCTGGAGAGCACTTTTGGAATCACAACACACAAGATATTTAGATTTTGCAGACGGAATTGATCTTAAAGCTTGGAAAATTGCATAAAGTTCTGCAGTAAAAACGCTACAGGCTGAGGGCAATCCGTAAGTGAAAGTTTGTCCTTCCATATAAAATGCACAACCTATCCCATTGTCCAGTTTTGAACCGTCTGTGAATATAGTCACAGTATGTTGGTGAGTTTGTTGAATCTGCAAAAACTCCTGACGATAAATAACGTCACGAGTATTGTGTTCTAGGTACATGGACAATGAGAAGTCACATTTTGGCTTTTGTATTATCCATGGAGGGATGCAGCATGATGTTCGTTCGAATATAGGTGTATGTTCTAAATTTATATTGCTAAAAATGCGCAACGTTCTTATTCCGAAGGGAGCAGTTGAACGTTGACGCACATTGTAACGATCCTCGAGGTAGTTATCAAAAACTGCTTTGAATGCCGGATGTTTAGGTTTACTTCGAAGACCAGTGTAATATGAAATTTGTAGCATTTGACGTCGCATAGAGAGAGATGGTTCTCCAGCTTCAACTAGAAGGCTGGAGATTGGGCTTGATCTAAAAGCACCAGTAGAAAGTCTAAGGCTAGCGTGATGTATTGAATCCAGGAGTTTCAGAACCGTAGGTCGAGCAGATGAATAGGCTATACAGCCGTAATCTATGCGCGATCTTACAACTGTGCGATAGAAACGGAGCATTCATGTTCTGTCTGCTCCCCAATTTGTACCACTTAGAACTCTCAACATATCCAATATCTTGCTGCACCGGGTCCTCAAATCACGCACATGCGGATTCCATGAAAGTCTCTTATCCAATAAAAGACCCAAAAATCTCACAAGCCGCGTACCATCAAGATAAAGAATAGATTAATGGTGTTGCCTGCGACGACTAAATGCTATACACTGGGTCTTCGAAGCCGAAAACTTGAAGCCCGTAGATTTGGTCCATTCTTGCAATTTATTAATTACTAATTGTAAGGATCTTTCCGCTGCTGCCATACTTCTAGCAGCCATATATATACAAAAATAGTCTACAAACATGGAACAGTGGACCGGTGACTGTACGTTTGAAGTGACGCTGTTAATGGTGACAGCAAACAGCGCCACACTCGAAACGCCACCCTGTGGTACACCATTCTCTAGTTCGCAACGATCAGAATATATGCCTCCTAGACGTACACGGAAAGTCTTGTTATTCAAATAATTTTTTATAAAAGCAAGAATGTTACCTTGTATACCCCATGATTTCAATACGTTCAAAATTCCTCTTCTCCATGCCATGTCATATGCCTTCACAATGTCAAAGAAAACAGCTACGAGTGTTTGTCGTAAGATGAAGGCATTCTGTATAGCTGACTCCAACAAAACCAATTGGTCAACTGATGAACGTCCTTGTCTGGAACCACACTGGACGTTAGTAAGAAGTTTGTTTGTCTCTAGATACCAGACAAGACGACGATTGACCATCTTCTCCAGTAGTTTGCATAAGCAGCTGGTAAGAGAGATGGGTCTGTAACTACTGGAATTAGTTTTGTCCTTTCCTTGTTTTAGAAGAGAAATTATTGTCGCTTCTAACCATGCATAGGGAAAACCGTGCTCCTCAAATATATGGGTGTATATCCGAATGAGAACTAGTTTTTGCCGACGGTGGTAGATTTTTAATCATGGAGTATACAATATCATCCGGGCCTGGAGCTGAATCCATCGTTGACGAGAAAGCTGACTCTAGATCGTCGATAGAGAAATGGATATTTAAACAAGAATCTCCAGACAATCCAACGGTGAAAGGTAAGGCTTCCTGTTTACGTTTGTACACCTGGAAAGCGTCATTGTATGCAGAAGATGAAGAATGTTTTGAAAACGATAACGCTATTACATTGGTAATTTCCTCACAGTCCTCACAGTGCGTGCATATGTGTGTGTGTGTGTGTGTGTGTGTGTGTGTGTGTGTGTGTGTGTGTGTGTGTGTGTGGTGTGTGGTGTGTGTGTGTGTGTGTGTGTGTGTGTGTGTGTGTGTGTGTGTGTGTGTGTGTTTGTGAGTGGTGTAGTGTTAGGCTAGGGTACCGCGAGGGACGCCAAATCCCTCGTAGGTGCGGCTAGTCCGCACCCCCTGCGTGGTAATGGCATCGGAACGGAAATGCCACAGACTGATCGTAATTTCTTCCATACTGTGGATGGAGCTGTAGTTCTTGAAATTGTGCCAATGTACTGCGACCATGATTCTCGTTTACTTTGCCTAAATAGTCTCCGTGCTTTCGCACGGAAGGTTTTATATTTTTCCAGGTTTTCACTCGTTGGATGTCACTTGAACTGGTTCAGAGCTTTCTTCGTTTACGAAGGATCACAGTGCATTCATCATTCCACCACGGAACAGGTGGTCGTCGTGGTTTGGATGAGGTTTTCGGAATTGCCTTTCCGGCGGCATTCAAAACGGTTTTTGTAAATGAATTTACAATGTCATCAATGGGAGCCAAGTAATCCACATCCAGTGATTCTAGATCTTGGGAAAATTGTTCCCAGTTGGCTTTTTTCAGGATCCAACGGGGATATCGAACACAGCAGGGTGAGGAGTCACACAAAGAGATCTCAATAGGAATGTGGTCGCTACTGTAAAGATCAGGCAATGCTGACCATTTTAGCCGTGTAGCCAAGGCAGGACTGCATAATGACAAGTCTACAGCTGTGTCGGAGAACCGTCATTTAGCAGGTATAAATCCAGTTCCGATCTGATGCTTTCGATCAAATTACCTCGTGGGTTGCATTCTGGGGAACCCCATGAAACATGGTGGGCATTGAAATCGCCCACTAATAAAAACGGATTCGGTAACTGATTTATAAGGTCTACAAGATCTCTCTGTTGCAGGTTGTCACTTGGTCGGAGGTAGACACAACAGAGAGTGAGTTTGTATTGAAGAGCTGTTTGAATTGCTACTGCTTGTAAGGGAGTTATTAAGTTCAGAGAAACGGCGTCGACACAGTCACGGGCTAGAATGGCTACGCCACCTCGAGCTCGATTTTCTGTAACGAAGTCCGATCTGTAAACTGAATACTCCCTTAGATGGAAATTGTGCGATTCATGGAGATGTGTCTCCTGAATACAAATGTACATAGGGGACACATCCCTTACAATTAATTTGAGATCCTCAATGTGACTTTTAACACCGTTAATGTTCCACTGAATCGCGGATTGTTTAGGTGTGGACATCGTATTTTAGTGAAATGGATTCACCTGGCTCTCACTGCTGTCATTGCAAATTCGCTGGCCTGGAATGTTGGACGTTCCAGGCAGAGTCATCAGATTCCATCACCTCTATTGTAGTGGTGGAATCAGAAGTTTTTTTGACTCAGAAGAGGAGTTTGAAATGGTCCTCTTTTGAGTCGCTTGTGATTTTGCACCTACTTTCACAGGTGCAGCTTTGTTATTATTTTTATTACTCGTATTAGTAGTTTTAACGTTTTTCGCACTTGTCTCTAATAGTGTCTTACTTCTTCTAATTTTCGCAGAGGTAACTGGCAATAGAGATTTTTCCGCACATTCAACATTAGTCTTTGAATTGGAAACCAAATTTTTAGTCACTAATGCTAATAACTGATTAACTTGCTCAGTGAGAAGTTCAATTTTTTTATTTAGCTCAACACAGTTGGAACACGACTTTTCAGTGGTGGTAGCTGAGGAATAAGATTTTGTTTCAAGTCTAGGTTGAGTTGGCTTGAACTTCTTTTTTGCTTCGTTGAAAGATGTTTTATCCTTTGCCATTATGCTGAGGATCGCTTTCTCCTCCTTGAACTTTGGGCAGTTAAAGGAGCGAGCAGGGTGATCACCAGCACAGTTTGGGCATTTTGGAGTACTTGTGCAAACCTTCTCTACATGGCCTTCAGATGCGCACTGTCAGCATACCTCTAGCTTGGAGCAAGAAGAGCTGACGTGTCCAAAACGTTGGCATTTAAAGCACCGCCGTGGATTGGGAACGTAGGGCCTAACAAATAGCCGTTGATAGCCAGCATATAAATATTCCGGGATAGATGGTTTCCCGAATGTCAGGATTAATGATGTTGTTGGAACTCTCTGACCGTTATCCATCCTCATAATTCGTACGACGTCTGTACCTTTACGACGCCTCACACGCTCTTTACATTAATTTGGTTGATTGGCTGGTTGGACTTTTGTTGGTTTTCCATAAATTTGTTTTAAGCTAACCATCGTGTCAGGCGTTACGGGCGAGCCTATGAGTACGGGTACACCCATGGATCACTTTTGATCATTTCCAACCCCCGGAATTCTGGGGCCCATAGTTTCCTCCTTACCACGACTGGATGGGCATCAGTCGAGAACTCGTAATACTGTGCACAGGCTCCGACACCTGTGCACCGCGGACACTCCCTGACCAAGGACCGAAGTGGCCAGCGGACCAGCAACCGCGCATACGTCTTCGGCAGAGCAAGCTCACAGCAGCGTCCCAGACCAGAGTTAGTCAAGCTCTGGACCTTTCAGCACTCCCAACGCGAAACGGTTCTGATAGTCAAAATTCCCTAACAGAAGATGTAAGTGTTGAAATGTGTATAGATTGTGTTGGTGTGTGTACGTGTATGTGTATGCTTTGTGAGTAGTGTAGTGTTAGGCTAGGGTACCGCGAGGGACGCCAAATACCGCGAGGTGCGGCTAGTACTGTAAACCCTTCACGCTTGGACCGGTAGCATTCCTTGTCAAGATCCTAACCTCACCTCCTAGTGCCAAGTTCCTGACCACCTTCATTAGTTACGTTTTCTACATTAACCATACATAGGCTCCCAGTGATCTTTTGGAATGCCATCGGCGTTAAATAAAAAACTATAGCTTCTGCGTTACATTTATTATTTTTTTCCTGGCGAAAAACCAATTGTGGTTATCATCGCCAAACAAAATCTAACACGGAACGCAATATTTTAAATAAAACCAAATAAATTTAAATACAACAAAAATTACAAAACAAAAACAACAACAATAAATAACAAAAAACAACAATAAATCTATAACAATGAATAAATTCTTCAAAAACTACAAATAACAAAATAACAACAAAGAACAATATAACAGTAATAAATAACATCAATATTTAAAACAATAATAAGTAACAGTTTACCAATAAATAAATTTCATTAACAATAACAACACAAAATATATTAAGTTAAAATAAATAAAAGAAACAGAGATTTATATGTATAAATAAAAAAATATATTTATGTATTAAATTTTAAAAAATATTTTCAAGTTGTGCAAGAAAGCGATGACTCGGTCAATGGCCGAGGCATCGTCCCTTAGCACCACCTTCAAACTCCCTTTTAAATTAAAAAGGGCACGAATATTGCTTACATTAACACATTCTACTAAAATATGTTTTATTGGGAAGATATCACCGCAGTATTGGCATATTGGTGGATCTTCACGACGCATCAAATATCCATGAGTTGCAAAAAATGGCCAACGCGAAGGCGTGTAACCACCACTTCCTCCCTACGTTTTGAACGAATTGAAGACCTCCATGGACGGACGGTATCTTTAATTTCCCTCAGCTTATTCTGAATCACGGTATGCCACTCGTCATTCCAAGCAGCGAGCAATAAATGTTTCGCGAAACACACATAGTCAGATGCCATAACTAGTTGAGTAATTGGCACCAAACTTGTAGCTCTCTTCGCCGCTTCATCCGCTTTTGTGTTTCCAAGTATTCCGCAATGTCAAGGAACCCAACAGAAAGTTACCCCCACACCCCTCAATTGAAGCCTGTGTACAGCACACAAAATGTAACCAAACTAAAGGGTTGTTAGAGAAAACATCCAGAAGAGCCTGAAGAGCACTTTTGGAATCCGAACACAAAAGATAATGCGAGGATCGAGGTTGAATGACAGTCAAAGCTTTAAAAATAGCAAATAGTTCTGCCGTGAAAACACTGCAAGCTGAGGGCAATCCGTACGTGTAGGTACATCCAGATGAATAAAACGCACACCCAACGCCATTGTCCAGTTTAGATCCATCAGTGAAAATAATTTCACTGTGTTGGTGAGATTTATAAATGGATAAAAATTCCTGGTGGTAGACCACAACAGGAGTATCGTGTTTTATATAACTGGACAATGAGAAATCGAAGTGCGGCGTTTTTATTATCCATGGAGGTAGATAGCACATTTGTCGTTCAAACATAGTTGGAAGTTGCAACTCAAGGTCATCCAATATTCTTAACGTTCGTATGCCAAATAGAGCGGTCGAACGTTGACGTGTATTGTACACTTGATTTAGCGTATGATTAAAGACTATTTCAAATGCCGGGTGGTTGGGTTTGCTTCGAAGAACAGAAACGTAAGATATTTGTAGCATCTGACGTCGTCTAGAAAGGGCAGGTTCCCCAGCTTCGACAAGAAGACTAGGGATTGGGCTAGTTCTAAATGCACCAGTAGCCAGTCTAAGTCCAGAGTGGTGGATGGTGTCAAGAGTTTTCAGAACTGTAGGTCGTGCAGATGAGTAGACTTGACAACCATAATCTATGCGCGATCTAACGACTGCGCGATAAAATCGAAGCATACTAGTTTTGTCTGCTCCCCAATTCGTTCCACTAAGGACTCTTAACATATCCAATTTCTTGCTGCATCTCACCTTCAAATCACGAACATGTGGACCCCATGAGAGTCTTTTATCAAATAAAAGACCAAAAAATCGAACACTATCCGTGGTTTGAAGCTGAACCCCGTCAAGATAAAGGATCGGCTCCTGGTGTTGCCTACGACGACTAAATGCTACACATTGGGTCTTCGAAGCAGAGAATTTGAAACCTGTAGTTTTTGACCATTCCTCCATTCTGTATATTGCTAACTGCAAAGAACTTTCCGCAGTTGCCATACTACGAGCAGGCACATATATACAAAAGTCATCCACAAAAAGGGAACAGTGTACCGGAGATCGTATATTACTGGTGATACTATTTATTGCAACGGTGACGTTCAGCACGCTGCCCTGCGGTACACCATTCTCCTGTGTATAGCTGTTTGAATACGTGCCTCCAAGTCGAACGCGGAAAGATCTGTTTGAAAGAAAGTTAGCGATGAATGCTAGGATATTCCCTTGTATACTCCATGATTTCAGAGTGTTCAGAATTCCTCTTTTCCATGCCATATCATATGCCTTTTCAAGGTCAAAGAAAACCGCAACGAGCGTTTGACGCAAGAGAAAGGCATCTTGAATAGCGGATTCTAACAAAACCAATTGGTCAACTGATGAGCGTCCTAGTCTGAAACCACATTGTTCGGTGCTAAGAAGGTTGTTGGTTTCTAGGTACCAGACAAGACGGCGGTTGACCATCTTCTCCAGTAGTTTGCACAAGACGCTTGTAAGTGATATAGGCCTGTAACTACTACCTACCAATAAGAACGGAGTTGGTAACTGGCTTATCAAATTCACTAAATCACTGTGATGCAGGTTTTCTTGGGGTGGCAAGTAACCACAACACACAGTGGATTTATAGGGGTCAGCTGTTTGAACGACTACTGCTTGTAAAGGAGTTATTAAGTTTAGAGAAACAGCATCGATACAGTCACGGGCTAGGATGGCTACGCCACCTCTAGCTCGATCTTCTGTAACGAAGTCCGATCTAAAAACTGAATACTCCCTTAAATGGAAATTATGCGATTCGTGGAGATGTGTCTCCTGTAGAGATACAAACAAGGGATACACATCTCGCACGAGTACTTTAAGTTCTTCTATGTGACTCCTAACACCGTTGACGTTCCATTTTATCACTGACTTGTTAATTGTTGACATTTATTAACTCAGCAATGGATTGATCTGACACCCATTGGTGCTTTCTCCTTTCTTGTTTGGGACGTTTTTAGATGTCTCAGGCTTACATTTCTCAGATTCCATATCTACCCGTTCAGGGATGGAATCTGAAAAAGTTTTTGGTTTAGGAGGGGTAGTTTTTACATTCCCTCCTTTGTTAGCATTTTTCTTAATGCCCGGTAACGACGGTGGCGATGTGGTCTGTCGTAACACTGGTCTACGTGGTTTGGATTTTTCCAACGTCTTCTGCACAGAAGGTTTATTACCCGTTGATAATATCTTCATGCACATAAACACAAGGCTCGCTTAGTGATTTATTTCGTGCTCTAATCCCCCCAGTGGAAGGGACAGGTACACGAGGTAAAACATTATCCGTTGCTGCAGGTTGTACCAAATTCAAGGACGGACCATTTGTGACTAAGCACAAAATGCGAGACACTTGTTCAGTTAGAGCTTCAATCTTCTTGGACAGCTCAGCACAGTTGGTACAAGACGATTTTGAAGCGGTCAGGGTAGCGGCATAAGTCTTACTGTCTGCCTTTGGCTGAGTGGATCGATAGAGTTTTTTGGCCTTGGGAAACGAGAGCTTGTCTTTCGCCATGATGCCTAGGATAGCTTTCTCTTCCTTAAAGGTAGGACAGTTGTAGGATCGCGCTGGGTGGTCACCACCACAGTTGGCGCATTTCGGAGAATTAACACAATCCTTATCATCATGGCCTTCAACGCTACGTATACCACATACGTTCTGCTTCGAACACGTAGAGCTGATATGCCCAAATCGCTGGCACTTGAAGCTGCGCCTAGGGTTAGCCACGTATGGTCTCACTGAGAGCCTTTGGTAACCTGCATGTAAGTATTCGGGTATTTCCGGTTTTCCAAAGGTTACGATAAAAGAAGCTGTTGCTACTTTTTCTCCTTTGTCCTATTTCATGATAGGGACAACGTCCGTAACTGACTGAGAAGACAGTTCGGACTTAATTTCATGAACCGGAAGGTACATTAAATCCCTACATGTGATGGCCCCCTTGGAGTAATTCAAGGATATGTGGGGAGCCACAGATACCACGACCTGGTCAAAGAAGGTCATTTTTGATAGAGAACGAGTTTGTCTGTCGGAAGTCGCAACTAACAGTGTTCCGTTTCGAAGTTTCTTAATAGAGGCTACTGGGCCTCCAGCACAAGCAGTAATAGTCTTGTTAATAAGGAAAGGAGAAATTTTGGAAAGATCTTTCCCTTCTTCGGCACTAGAAACAACTAAATACTTTGCTGATGGCAATGTCTGCGACGTTGCCACCATCACGTTTTTACTCAAATCCTTTTTAATATGATCGTCAGGAGAATCCTGGCGTGTTCTCTTCAAACTAGTCATATTTGACAGGGTTTTTGAATCCATAATTGTTTTAAGCCAGCCATTGTGTCAAGCGTCACGGGCGAGACTATAGGAACGGGTACACCCTTGGATCACAATAAGATCATTTCCAATCCTTAGAACTCTGAGGCCTATAGCTTTTCTCCTTAGCTCGACTGGATGGGCATCAGTCGAGAACTCGTAATACTGTGCACAGGCTCCGACACCCATGCACCGCGGACACTCCCTGACCAAGGACCGAAGCGGCTGGTAGATCAGAAACCGCGCTTACGTCTTCGGCAGAGCAAGCTCACACCAGCGTCCCAGACCAGAGTTTGTCACGCTCTAGACTTTTCAGCACTCCCAACGCGCAACGGTTCTGACCAGTCAAAATTCCCTAAGAGAAGATGTAAGTGTTGAAATGTGTATAGATTGTGTTGGTGTGTGTATGTGTGTGTGTATGCTTTGTGAGTGGTGTAGTGTTAGACTAGGGTACCGCGAGGGACGCCAAATCCCTCGTAGGTGCGGCTAGTCCGTTCTGCGTTACATGCAGGGACATTATTATAAAGTGGCAATAATCACAGAAACACATCTAAACACGCAGGTTAAATTCACAATGCCTAACTTTAAAGTTTGCTGCACAGATAGAACACATACTATCACAACTGTACCCTGTGCGTAATAAAACAAGCCCTCTTTCATTGGGGGGGGGGCACTACAATATACGTAACCATGTTGCGCAGCATTATCACATACGTCTTAACCGTCCTGAGGGCCATGCAGGGAACACACGCACACGCAGTCTTCAGTTATTCCAGAACAAGTTTCTGAGAATGATCAAGGAGGCGCCTAGATATACAAGATTAACTCTTCTCCACAAAGACTCTTTCATCAAACCACACCTACGAAACTTAGCAGCTAGGTTCCACACACAGGCCCACGGACACACTATATCAACACTAGTCCCCACTGGGTAGATACGACTCCTCACATGGCAATCACAGACGGCCGCTGTCCATTTTGTGTGATCACTTCGCTCCATGTATAATACACCAGTGCATGGACTAACGATGTGTTTTGTTTCAGATGAAGCAAGGGGGCACCTCCAGGGGATGCAGACTGCTCCTACGCATTTACTAATTTGACCTTCCACGCACATTGGTTTCGTGCAGTAGGCTGCAGAAGAAATCATGTCACTCACTATAGCCTCACTAACAAGGTATCTGTAAGGTAATAGCTTTCCTAATCCTATAGCATAGGATCAACCTAGCTTCTAAGGTTACTGCATGACCTATGCGAAACAGTTTCATCGCCGGCTTGTGTTCAAGTATGGTCTTTGCCTTGTATTCAGCTCTGTTTTTTCTCGTTTCATAATATTGTATTCATAATTTAATAAAAATTATTACACCTCTAAAGTCTTTTTTTCCTCTTATTCTTTCTGGTGAAAAACCAATTTTGATAATCATCGCCAATCAAAAACTAACACAAAACGCAATATTTTAAATGAAACAAAATAATAAAATAAATTTTAAATAAAACAAAAAATAAATATGTAACCATTAATGTATAACAATTAAAAAACACAACAATCAATAACAAATAAACGTTGATAATTACCGAAATAAATAATATACACAATAAATTACAGTTTACTTACGAAACAGAAGAACTTAATGCTATCAATTTCTTAGATATCACAAATTATAAGGAAAATAATAAATTAAATTTTACAATATTTAAAAAAACCCACTCAAACAGTTAAAATAACACCTAATCATTCAAACCATCCGTACAATCAAAAAATGGCATGTTTCTATAATTTATTATACAGAATGAACCGAATTCCATTAGACCCGATAAATAAGTTGAAAGAACTGAATATTATTAACCAAATAGCAATACAAAATGGATATAAAAAAGAAACCATTATAAATTGAATAATATTATCCTTTAAAAAATTGATAATATATATACGGTATATACAAATTATTATTCAAAAAATAATAACGAAATTATATGGTCCAAATTCTCATTTACCGGTTACGAAATCAAACCTATTATACAATTATTTAAAGACGCTAATGTCAAAATAGCTTATTACACTAAAAACACAATTAACACAAACATTAAAAAATATAAAATTAATATAAATGGCGTATATAGTATTAACTGTTCAAAATGTCAAAAATGTTATATAGGGCAAACAAGAAAGAAAATAATGGACAGTTACAAGGAACATTAAAATGCATTTAAAAAACCACATATTTATAAATCTAATCTTGCAACACACTGTATAGAAAGGGATCATGATTTTCCAGATATTAGTCATATGAAATTAATTAAACACGTACAAAAAGGAGTATCGTGTTTTATATAACTGGACAATGAGAAATCGAAGTGCGGCGTTTTTATTATCCATGGAGGTAGATAGCACATTTGTCGTTCAAACATAGTTGGAAGTTGCAACTCAAGGTCATCCAATATTCTTAACGTTCGTATGCCAAATAGAGCGGTCGAACGTTGACGTGTATTGTACACTTGATTTAGCGTATGATTAAAGACTATTTCAAATGCCGGGTGGTTGGGTTTGCTTCGAAGAACAGAAACGTAAGATATTTGTAGCATCTGACGTCGTCTAGAAAGGGCAGGTTCCCCAGCTTCGACAAGAAGACTAGGGATTGGGCTATTTCTAAATGCACCAGTAGCCAGTCTAAGTCCAGAGTGGTGGATGAATGGTCCAAAAGTTAGCGAAGAATGCTAGGATATTCCCTTGTATACTCCTTGATTTCAGAGTGTTCAGAATTCCTCTTTTCCATGCCATATCATATGCCTTTTCAAGGTCAAAGAAAACCGCAACGAGCGTTTGACGCAAGAGAAAGGCATCTTGAATAGCGGATTCTAACAAAACCAATTGGTCAACTGATGAGCGTCCTAGTCTGAAACCACATTGTTCGGTGCTAAGAAGGTTGTTGGTTTCTAGGTACCAGACAAGACGGCGGTTGACCATCTTCTCCAGTAGTTTGCACAAGACGCTTGTAAGTGATATAGGCCTGTAACTACTACCTACCAATAAGAACGGAGTTGGTAACTGGCTTATCAAATTCACTAAATCACTGTGATGCAGGTTTTCTTGGGGTGGCAAGTAACCACAACACACAGTGGATTTATAGGGGTCAGCTGTTTGAACGACTACTGCTTGTAAAGGAGTTATTAAGTTTAGAGAAACAGCATCGATACAGTCACGGGCTAGGATGGCTACGCCACCTCTAGCTCGATCTTCTGTAACGAAGTCCGATCTAAAAACTGAATACTCCCTTAAATGGAAATTATGCGATTCGTGGAGATGTGTCTCCTGTAGAGATACAAACAAGGGATACACATCTCGCACGAGTACTTTAAGTTCTTCTATGTGACTCCTAACACCGTTGACGTTCCATTTTATCACTGACTTGTTAATTGTTGACATTTATTAACTCAGCAATGGATTGATCTGACACCCATTGGTGCTTTCTCCTTTCTTGTTTGGGACGTTTTTAGATGTCTCAGGCTTACATTTCTCAGATTCCATATCTACCCGTTCAGGGATGGAATCTGAAAAAGTTTTTGGTTTAGGAGGGGTAGTTTTTACATTCCCTCCTTTGTTAGCATTTTTCTTAATGCCCGGTAACGACGGTGGCGATGTGGTCTGTCGTAACACTGGTCTACGTGGTTTGGATTTTTCCAACGTCTTCTGCACAGAAGGTTTATTACCCGTTGATAATATCTTCATGCACATAAACACAAGGCTCGCTTAGTGATTTATTTCGTGCTCTAATCCCCCCAGTGGAAGGGACAGGTACACGAGGTAAAACATTATCCGTTGCTGCAGGTTGTACCAAATTCAAGGACGGACCATTTGTGACTAAGCACAAAATGCGAGACACTTGTTCAGTTAGAGCTTCAATCTTCTTGGACAGCTCAGCACAGTTGGTACAAGACGATTTTGAAGCGGTCAGGGTAGCGGCATAAGTCTTACTGTCTGCCTTTGGCTGAGTGGATCGATAGAGTTTTTTGGCCTTGGGAAACGAGAGCTTGTCTTTCGCCATGATGCCTAGGATAGCTTTCTCTTCCTTAAAGGTAGGACAGTTGTAGGATCGCGCTGGGTGGTCACCACCACAGTTGGCGCATTTCGGAGAATTAACACAATCCTTATCATCATGGCCTTCAACGCTACGTATACCACATACGTTCTGCTTCGAACACGTAGAGCTGATATGCCCAAATCGCTGGCACTTGAAGCTGCGCCTAGGGTTAGCCACGTATGGTCTCACTGAGAGCCTTTGGTAACCTGCATGTAAGTATTCGGGTATTTCCGGTTTTCCAAAGGTTACGATAAAAGAAGCTGTTGCTACTTTTTCTCCTTTGTCCTATTTCATGATAGGGACAACGTCCGTAACTGACTGAGAAGACAGTTCGGACTTAATTTCATGAACCGGAAGGTACATTAAATCCCTACATGTGATGGCCCCCTTGGAGTAATTCAAGGATATGTGGGGAGCCACAGATACCACGACCTGGTCAAAGAAGGTCATTTTTGATAGAGAACGAGTTTGTCTGTCGGAAGTCGCAACTAACAGTGTTCCGTTTCGAAGTTTCTTAATAGAGGCTACTGGGCCTCCAGCACAAGCAGTAATAGTCTTGTTAATAAGGAAAGGAGAAATTTTGGAAAGATCTTTCCCTTCTTCGGCACTAGAAACAACTAAATACTTTGCTGATGGCAATGTCTGCGACGTTGCCACCATCACGTTTTTACTCAAATCCTTTTTAATATGATCGTCAGGAGAATCCTGGCGTGTTCTCTTCAAACTAGTCATATTTGACAGGGTTTTTGAATCCATAATTGTTTTAAGCCAGCCATTGTGTCAAGCGTCACGGGCGAGACTATAGGAACGGGTACACCCTTGGATCACAATAAGATCATTTCCAATCCTTAGAACTCTGAGGCCTATAGCTTTTCTCCTTAGCTCGACTGGATGGGCATCAGTCGAGAACTCGTAATACTGTGCACAGGCTCCGACACCCATGCACCGCGGACACTCCCTGACCAAGGACCGAAGCGGCTGGTAGATCAGAAACCGCGCTTACGTCTTCGGCAGAGCAAGCTCACACCAGCGTCCCAGACCAGAGTTTGTCACGCTCTAGACTTTTCAGCACTCCCAACGCGCAACGGTTCTGACCAGTCAAAATTCCCTAAGAGAAGATGTAAGTGTTGAAATGTGTATAGATTGTGTTGGTGTGTGTATGTGTGTGTGTATGCTTTGTGAGTGGTGTAGTGTTAGACTAGGGTACCGCGAGGGACGCCAAATCCCTCGTAGGTGCGGCTAGTCCGTTCTGCGTTACATGCAGGGACATTATTATAAAGTGGCAATAATCACAGAAACACATCTAAACACGCAGGTTAAATTCACAATGCCTAACTTTAAAGTTTGCTGCACAGATAGAACACATACTATCACAACTGTACCCTGTGCGTAATAAAACAAGCCCTCTTTCATTGGGGGGGGGGGGCACTACAATATACGTAACCATGTTGCGCAGCATTATCACATACGTCTTAACCGTCCTGAGGGCCATGCAGGGAACACACGCACACGCAGTCTTCAGTTATTCCAGAACAAGTTTCTGAGAATGATCAAGGAGGCGCCTAGATATACAAGATTAACTCTTCTCCACAAAGACTCTTTCATCAAACCACACCTACGAAACTTAGCAGCTAGGTTCCACACACAGGCCCACGGACACACTATATCAACACTAGTCCCCACTGGGTAGATACGACTCCTCACATGGCAATCACAGACGGCCGCTGTCCATTTTGTGTGATCACTTCGCTCCATGTATAATACACCAGTGCATGGACTAACGATGTGTTTTGTTTCAGATGAAGCAAGGGGGCACCTCCAGGGGATGCAGACTGCTCCTACGCATTTACTAATTTGACCTTCCACGCACATTGGTTTCGTGCAGTAGGCTGCAGAAGAAATCATGTCACTCACTATAGCCTCACTAACAAGGTATCTGTAAGGTAATAGCTTTCCTAATCCTATAGCATAGGATCAACCTAGCTTCTAAGGTTACTGCATGACCTATGCGAAACAGTTTCATCGCCGGCTTGTGTTCAAGTATGGTCTTTGCCTTGTATTCAGCTCTGTTTTTTCTCGTTTCATAATATTGTATTCATAATTTAATAAAAATTATTACACCTCTAAAGTCTTTTTTTCCTCTTATTCTTTCTGGTGAAAAACCAATTTTGATAATCATCGCCAATCAAAAACTAACACAAAACGCAATATTTTAAATGAAACAATATAATAAAATAAATTTTAAATAAAACAAAAAATAAATATGTAACCATTAATGTATAACAATTAAAAAACACAACAATCAATAACAAATAAACGTTGATAATTACCGAAATAAATAATATACACAATAAATTACAGTTTACTTACGAAACAGAAGAACTTAATGCTATCAATTTCTTAGATATCACAAATTATAAGGAAAATAATAAATTAAATTTTACAATATTTAAAAAAACCCACTCAAACAGTTAAAATAACACCTAATCATTCAAACCATCCGTACAATCAAAAAATGGCATGTTTCTATAATTTATTATACAGAATGAACCGAATTCCATTAGACCCGATAAATAAGTTGAAAGAACTGAATATTATTAACCAAATAGCAATACAAAATGGATATAAAAAAGAAACCATTATAAATTGAATAATATTATCCTTTAAAAAATTGATAATATATATACGGTATATACAAATTATTATTCAAAAAATAATAACGAAATTATATGGTCCAAATTCTCATTTACCGGTTACGAAATCAAACCTATTATACAATTATTTAAAGACGCTAATGTCAAAATAGCTTATTACACTAAAAACACAATTAACACAAACATTAAAATATATAAAATTAATATAAATGGCGTATATAGTATTAACTGTTCAAAATGTCAAAAATGTTATATAGGGCAAACAAGAAAGAAAATAATGGACAGTTACAAGGAACATTAAAATGCATTTAAAAAACCACATATTTATAAATCTAATCTTGCAACACACTGTATAGAAAGGGATCATGATTTTCCAGATATTAGTCATATGAAATTAATTAAACACGTACAAAAAGGTTTAAAAATGAATATAATAGCAAAGAGATATATAAAAATAAAATTAAGAACACACTAATAGAGGAACAAGTCCAGATAAAATCAAAACAATACAATCTTTAGCATATTCGATGATATTTTAAAAATAATAGATTAGGATAAATGGAAATATTAAAGTATATTTGTCTAACACATAAGATAACGGAGACTAGGTTTACTGAGCATAGTACAATTATATACAACAGTCTTACTCTAGTCACATAACTGGACAGTAATGTATAAGTTTTGAAAATGCTGATAATGTAAATTAGCGAGAAGCTTCATTAAATATTAAAATGAAGTAATATATCCTTGTTTATGAAAGTTGTTTTATTTATTTTTTTACTTTTTATTTTTTTTCCAGGCGAAAAACCTATTGAGGTTATCATCGCCTAACTAAAGTTAAGTTTGTTTTAAAATTAATATTACATAAATAAAACTAATCAAAATAAAACAAAATAAAATAAAATAAATGTTTAAAACTAATTGTATTATCTAAAACTAAAGAACCTAAAATTATACAAAATTTAAATATTATTAAATAGATTAAGGTGGCGTAAGAAAACGATGACACGGTCGATAGCCGTGACATCGTCCCTTAAAACCACCTTTAAACTACCTCGAAAATTGTAACGTACATACAAATCGCTTAACTCATCACAATCAAGCAGGATATGCTTGATTGTAATATTGCTTCTACAAAACGGACATAGTGGCGGATCCTCATGTCGCATCAACCATCCATGCGTTAACAAAGAGTGGCCGATGCGAAGTCGAGTATTTCCTCCCTACGATTCGAACGAACAGATGTTCTCCATGGTCGGACGGTATTTTTGATGTCCCTCAGCTTGTTTCTATTTACATTTTGCCATTCTTCATTCCACACAGAGAATAGTATAGTTTTAACATTGCATATAAAATCTGATGCCATTACACGTTGTGTCGATGGTACCATACTTGTAGCTAATTTTGCTCCTTCATCTGCTTTAGTGTTTCCAAATATTCCGCAGTGACCAGGCACCCAGAGAAATGACACCTCGATACCCCGTAATTGGAGCCTGTGTATTGAGCACAAGATGTTTCCAACTAATGGGTTCTTAGTGTAAATTTACTGAATAGCCTGGAGAGCACTTTTGGAATCGGAACATACAAGATATTTAGATGTTGCAGACGAAATTGATCATAAAGCTTGGAAAATTGCATAAAGTTCTGCTGTAAAAAAAGCTACAGGCTGAGGGTAATCCATAAGTGAAGGTTTGTCCTTCCATATAAAATGCACAACCTATCCCATTGTCCAGTTTTGAACCGTCTGTGAATATAGTCACAGTATGTTGGTGAGTGAAAGTTGTTTTATTTCACCATATATAAATATATATAAAATTTCAGAGAAAATTAATTTTCCGAAGAGGTAATAAAAGCGTCTTCTTTATCTACAATAGTAAGCAAAATTTTTGTGCCATACATGTATGCGGCATAGGATCAACGGGGATAATGCTGAAGCCATGTTCAGAGCTCTGAGCGCAGGAATTGCACCCCTTTCTCTTTGGTTGCGAATAACCCTGCTCCAAACTGTGAAATCAGGAATGACGTCATATTGGAGCATTAGAGAGGCCTTCCATTTGTACAGGACGTTCCACTGGGGTGAGGCTGCTGGATACATCTACCAGGACTTTGTCAACTTTGGGAGAGCCCATGAACTGGTAGGTGATAATCAGTACTTCGGATTTCGACAAGACCTATCTTTCGCTAAGCACACTTTGTTCAAATCTCAAGGGTATTTGTGCATGCAGCTACTGATGAAGAACAATGGGGCTGATTATGGCTCTCTGAAGAACTACAGAGGAATAACCAAAACACCAAACAGGAAGGCAGACCTCGATCGAATGATAGACGAATGTACCCCCGAGGCCGACGAAGTAGGAGAACAAGAGGTAGCTGACTGGCTGCAGGCTTGGGGGTTTGAGCATCAGGAAATAGAAGAGGAGGGAGACATTGACCCGAGAGAAAATGATGAACAGGAGGGAGATGGTGAGGACGATGATGATGACGATCATGGAGGTGGTGGTGGTGGTCAGGGTCCCCAAGGGCCAGGGAACGAAGGGCAAGGAGGAGGGAACAATCAAGACCCAGATGATGGCGGACAGGGAGGTGGCGGAGGGGGACAAGGAGGTGGACCTCATGGAGGTGGGGGAGGAGGAGGAGGCGGAGGAGGAGCAGGGGGTAGAGGTACCATTAATAACCTAGTTTGTTCTTTTCTTATTCTGATCATTAACATGGCTAACCCTGTCCCTTTTTGGAGAAACAAACTTGATCGGAAAACACAAAGGGAATACGCTTTCCCTGGTTCCCAAATATCCACATCATTAGTTTCTAAATTTCTAGATGTCTGGTACTTCGAATCTTCTAGACGTACTATGCCAGCCGTCCTCTTCATGTATGCTCGCGGGAGAATGACATATGAGAGATGGGCAGGTGCTGAGATCTCCAGAGTCATAGCTGCCCTTGAGATGACAGCCCCAAATCTATTAGACAACCAATTTCTACGGCCCGGATCGTTTGAAAAGGTCCTATGTTAAAACATGTCCACAAGGATGTTTTATAATTTAAAAGACAGTGTAAATGCTTCAGAGAGGGACTCCTTATCGGCCAACCTTTGTCTCTTACAAGGTTCGGTACGCCCCAGTTCTTTTCGAAACGTCGGTTAAACGACATCTCTCCCGTCACTCTCGACGTGACGTAGTGTTTGTGTGTTCTAAACGAGGCTCGGTTTAGACCATCTCTCTCTCTTTGTTTCTCCTGTCGTGTGGCGAAGGTACTCTTAACATTAATAGTGACATTTTGAATATAAGTGATTTCTTTAAGTTCAACAGGTAATTGATAAGTGCGGGAAAGGGTGCACCCGAATAACTGTCCGAAAAGTGGTGGTACTTCGCCCAGTGAGGTATGTACAAAACGTCAATTTCATTCATTTAATTATTTAAGGTCCTCCGGAAATCAATGTTGCCGTTATATGGCAAAATATTTAACATTTTTGGTCATCCGGCCCGGAGGATATCTTTCAGAGATATACCTCCCCCTTGTCTATTGTGTTTAAGATATGTTGTCAACAATTTTTTTGACATCACAACAAAACCAATTTAATTAGTTGGTGAAACAATATTATTTGTATAACCTCATTCTCATAAACTACATTGTGATTTTGCATGTCTTTCTACTAACCCTACATTTTAAATAATATACATTGATTCATGTTATTATAGACCTAGAATTAAGAGTTTCACAACTGCTCTATATATATATATATATATATATATATATATATATATATATATATATGGGCTGGTATTATATAATTGTACTAGGTTTTAGCTGATTTACTTATCAGTAAATAAACCTAATAGTATTTATAAACAAATACTATAATAGTATTTGCACGACAGTTTTCAAAAATATAATTGGTATTTTTTTTACTTTATACAATGTTTTGAGAAATAAAAAGAGGATTTAGTAAATGAAATAATAATTAATGTTTAATTTTTAAACACTCAGTTCAATAATCTGATTGAGTCACTTCGCTAAGGCGCCCCCTTCCAGAGTAAACATCCACACCAGTTTAATGTATCCGTTTTTAATTCCTTTCGATCTTCTTTCCTACGTCTAAACCTTAGACTATCTTTCTTAATACTTGACATTACGTTTTCTTTCGCACCACAACTCCCAATAAAGTACAGTATTATAAAATTTATTTTTAATTATCAAGTCTTAGAGAAAGTGTAAATACACTTAAAAAACCTTAATTCATAATTAACAACGTTATTATTTAGCAATGAAATTAATTTAATTTATTTGTTATATTTAAACGCTAAACCCTTTCAGTAAATTATTTTCATTCCACTTTTCACTCTTTACACTTTTACCCTCTTAGACTTTATTGCATGTAATTTCAGTGTCTTTATCACCCGACAGAATGCGCTGAGCGGAATTCCCACACAGCCGTCCTTTATATTCGCCAACAGGCACAAATTATTTCACCCCTTGCGAGAAGAAAATGCTCACTAACTTATTTTGTATTTTTGTTGACAAGGTCGTTTCCCTCAGCCTCGAGTTTAGTACGCGAAGACTAAGTACAACCCAGTTTCAAAAGGGAAATTGTTCACTGGCAGCAAAATTTCTTTATTAAAACACATCGCGAGCAAACTTCCGGGACTTTACGTCACACGTTTACAGAGTTGCTTCCGGTTAAGCTGTTATTTTACAATTGTTCAGGTTTTATCTGTGCACAAGTGTTTCTTGGAATGAATTGTTACTTTACTGGTATTAAGAAACAAGGAACAATTTGGAACTTGCTGATGATCAGCTGCGTTAGGTTGATTGTGAAGTAGACATTTAGAGTATCCTCTGAAGCAAATATTTATGTATGTGAGAAAAGAATATTTACATTAAAAGAAAATATCGTTATTACAAAATTTAATTGAAACAATGAAGTTTTTGTAATAGGTTTAAAATGAAATAACTTAATTTCGTTCCGAGTTATAACAGCTTAATTACGGTTTGGGTTTTATTAATACCAGTTGTGTGAGTTATAATTAGTTAATTCCCCTGTGCATTATAAACCCGAAATTTGACTATAGGTTATAATAACATAATTTCGATATGGAGTTTTTTGCTGTAAGTTATAATAATTTAATTCCGTTTTGGGATTTATTAATATAAATTGTTTGAGTGAAAGTACTTTTTTTTTCCAGGCGAAAAACCTATCAAGGTTATCATCGCCTAACTAAAGTTTTTATTTTAAATAAATATTGCAAAATAAGGTCTACAAGATCTCTCTGTTGCAGGTTGTCACTTGGTGGGCACTTGGTTGACACAACAGAGAGTGAGTTTGTACGGAACAGCTGTTTGAATTGCCACTGCTTGTAAGGGAGTTATTAAGCTCACAGGAACGGTGTCGACACAGTTACGGGCCCTCTACATAGCTACGCCCCCTCTAGCTCGATTTTCTGTAACGAAGTCCGATCTGTGAACTGAATACTCCCTTAGATAGAAATTGTGCGATCCATGGATATGTGTCTCTTGAATGCAGATGTACATAGGAGACACATCTCTTACAATTATTTTGAGATCCTCAATGTGACTTCTAACACCGTTAGTGTTCCATTGAATCACGGTTTGTTTAGGTGTGGACATTGTATTTTAGTGAAATGGATTCACCTGGCTCTCACTGCCGTCATTGACAAATTGCTGGCCTGGAATGTTGGACGTTCCAGACAAAGAGTCATCAGAATCCATCACCACTACCGTAATGGTGGAATCTGAGGAATTTTTTGACTCAGAAGAGGAGTTTGAAATGGTCCTCTTTTGAGTCGCTTGTGATTTTGCACCTACTTTTACAGGTGCAGCTTTGTTATTATTTTTATTACTCGTATTAGGAGTAGTTTTAACGTTTTTCGCACTTGTCTCTAATAGTGTCTTGCTTCTTCTAATTTTCGCAGAGGTAACTGGCAATAGAGATTTCTTCGCACATTCAACATTATTCTTTAAGTTGGAAACGTTTTCCGTCACCAATGCTAATAACTGCCTAACTTGCTCAGTGAGAACTTCAATTTTCTTGTTTACCTCCACGCAGTTGGAACACGACTTCTTAGTGGTGATAGCTGAGGCGTAAGATTTCGTTTCAAGTCTAGGTTGAGTTGACTTGAACTTCTTTTTTGCTTCGTAAAAAGATGTTTTGTCCTTTGCCATTATGCTGAGGATCGCTTTCTCCTCCTTGAACTTTGGGCAGTTAAAGGAGCGAGCAGGGTGATCACCAGCACAGTTTGGGCATTTCGGAGCACTTGTGCAAACCATCTCAGTATGGCCTTCAGATGCACACTGTCCGCATACCTCTGGCTTGGAGCAAGAAGAACTTACGTGTCCAAAACGTTGGCATTTAAAGCACCGGCGTGGATTGGGAACGTAGGGCCTAACAGAAAGCCGTTGATAGCCAGCATATAAATATTCCGGGATAGATGGTTTCCCGAATGTCAGGATAATTGATGTTGTTGGAACTCTCTGACCGTTTTCCATCCTCATAATTCGTACGACATCTGTTACACCTTCTGATACCAGTTCTGATTTGATTTCGTCATCACGGACATACAACAGATCCCTGTTTTGGATTACAAAAGGCGATACCTTTGACAGATCTTTTCCAGCTTCTATGCAAGACACAATTAAGAACTTTGGTGATTCTAAATTCATTTCTTTCCTCATCGTATTTACTTCTCTAGGCATTTTCGGAGAAACCTCAAGACGCCTCTTTACATTCAACTGGTTGGACATTTGTTGGTTTTCCATAAGTTGTTTTTAAGCTAACCATCGTGTCAGGCGTTACGGGCGAGACTATGAGAAGGGTACACCCATGGATCACTTTCGATCCCCGGAACTCTGGGGCCCATAGTTTCCTCCTTAGCTCGACTGGATGGGCATCAGTCGAGAACTCGTAATACTGTGCACAGGCTCCGACACCTGTGCACCGCGGACACTCCCTGACCAAGGACCGAAGTGGCTAGCGGACCAACAACCGCGCATACGTCTTCGGCAGAGCAAGCTCACATCAGCGTCCCAGACCAGAGTTTGTCAAGCTCTGGACCTTTCAGCACTCCCAACGCGCAACGATTCTGACCAGTCAAATTCCCTAAGTGAAGATGTTAGTGTATGTGTATATGTGCATGCATGTGTGTGTTTGTGTTCGCTTTGTGAGTGGTGTAGTGTTAGGCTAGGGTACCGCGAGGGACGCCAAATCCCTCGTAGGTGTGACTAGTCCGCACCCCCCTGCGGGGTTGAGTTATTGTAAGTTGATATCGCTGTGAATTATAACATTTTAATTCTGTTTGGGTTATAATAACTCGATTCCCCTGTGAATTGTAACAGTTTAATTCCGTTCTGAATTACAAAAATCTAAATCCGTTGTTGTTGTGCTGTCATGGCTTTTGATTCTTTTTTCCTGGCAAAAAACCAAGTGTGGTTATCATCGCCAAAATACAGCAAAATTATTACTTAGTTACATAAATCAGAATATAATAAATTAAATAAATAAAATGAAACAAAATTTTCGAAACAAAACAGTAATAACATAAAAATAAATATGCAACAATAAATATGTAACAATAAAGAAAAACATAACAACAGACAACAAAACAATAAATAACAAAACAACGAAATAATAAATCTATAACAATATAAATAACAAATGATGTAGAAAATGAATAGATTAAAAATAATAAAACGCTATACACCAACTAACATCAATACTATAACAAATAACAAAATATGAAAGTTGAATTCTTTTTTTATTAAAATATTAAATTTTAAATAGAATATTTATGTAGCGAAGGAATGCGATGACACGGTCGACGGCCGCGGCATCGTCCTTCAACACTACCTTCAAACTCTCTTGTAAATTAAAGCTGTCACAAACATGCTTTAAACCAAGACAATCTAGCAGTACATAACAGATTGTGGTGATATTTCCACAAAACTGACATAAAGGCGGGTCCTCACGACGCATCAGCTAACCACAAGTTAGATAAAAGTGGCCGATACGAAGGCGGATAGCCACTACTTCCTCCCTACGTTTCGAACGAATAAAAGACCTCCATGGAAGGACGGTATCCTTCATTTCCCTCAACTTATTGAGATTTACACAGTGCAATTCATCATTCCAAGCAACAGCCAAAGAGCGTTTTACAACAAATAAAATCAGATGCCAAAACACGTTGTGTAGATGGCACCATGCTAGTAGCACTCTTCTCCGCTTCATCCGCTTTTGTGTTACCGGTAATTCCACAGTGACCGGGAACCCAACAGAATGTTACCCCCCCCCCAATCGAAGATTGTGTACTGCACACAAAATATCCCCGACTAAAGGGTTCATGGAGAACTTATCCTGAAGGTCCTAAAGTGCACTTTTCGAATCGGAACACAAAAGGTAATGAGAAAAAGAAGATCGGATGACGGTTAGAGCTTTAAAAATGGCAAACAGTTCCGCAGTGAAAACACTATACGCTGAGGGTAATACATAAGTAAAGTTACGCCACAATGCATAAAACGCACAGCCAACGCCATTGTCCAGTTTAGATCCATCAGTGAAAATAATTTCACTGTGTTTGTAGGATCTGGAAATTGTCAAAAACTCCTCGTCGTAAACATCAGGAAAAGTGTGTTTGATATAACAGCACAATGGGAAATCGAAACGTGGCGTTTTTATTATTCATGGAGGTAGTAAAACATTGTTCGTGCAAACGTATCAGGAAGTGTAAACTCACAGTTATCCATTATGCGTAACGTTCTTATGCCGAATGGCGCATTTGAACTTTGACGTACATCATAATTAGATGCATATAGGTTATGAAAGACCATTTTGAATGCCGGATGATTAGGTTTGTTTCGAAGACCAGATATGTATGATATTTGTAACATTAGACGTCGTTTTGACAAGGAAAGTTCCCCCGCCTCGACAAGAAGACTAAGGATTGGGCTAGTTCTAAACGCACCCGTCGCAAGTCCAGAGTGGTGGATGGTATCAAGAGTTTACAGAACTGAGGGTCGTGTTGATGAATAGGCTAGACAGCCATAATCTAGGCACGATCTAACGACTGCGCGATAAAATCGAAGCATTCTAGTTCTGTCAGCTCCCCAATTCGTACTACTAAGAACTCTTTAACATATCCAATTTCTTGCTGCATCTCACCTTCAAATCACGAAGATGTGGGACCCATGAAAGTCTTTTATTAAATAAAAGACCCAAAAATGGAACACTATCCGTGGTCTGAAGCTGAATCCTATCAAGATAAAGGATAGGCTGCTGTTATTCCCTATGACGACTAAATGATACACATTGGGTCTTCCAAGTCGAGAATTTAAACCCCGTAGTTCTTGACCATTCCTATAATTTGTGTATAACTAACTGCAAGGATCTTTCCCGGGGAAGATCAAAGTAATGATATACCTAATAAATATTAATTTGTATATGGAAATCGGGTATAGGTTATTTTCCGTACAGCGACAACGACAACATCATCAATCCACATGAAGCGGAACCGAATTCTATTACGATTTTTGACCCTATAGAGTGGAAAAACATGACAATATACGTCATTACTGCAGTATGGGAAGACAGCTCATTTGACTGGTTTTATCTCGGTCAAACGTACAGTAGGATTCCCAAACATTCCGACACATTACCAATCTGATTGTTGTATTTAAACAGGACGATATGAATTTAAGACACATTTATTCCGATTACGTAGGCACGGACGTGTCGTTTAACACTTTCAAAAAGCTCTGTTCAACAGCTTGAAAACACAAATTCGGATTTATAGTAATAGATAAAGACAGCGATATAGATCAGGGTCGATACAGAATCGGTTTTGATTTCTTCGTAAACGATTTATAATGCGTATATACACTTATAATGATATTTTGCCCAGCACTACCAAAACAAAAAAAAACAAATTTATGTTGTTTCTATTATGCCGATAAGAAGAGGTTTTGCGGAAAATATTGTAGTCGTACGAATAGACATGGGCATGTATTTAATAGGCGCTGCTGGCGACATAAGAGGTTCGAGTCGTACAGCAAGAGTTTACCGCCTATATTTCTGTTAATGATCACATCCGCAAATAGAATTTGTAATCGAGACATTTGGATTAGGTTCATCCACGAGTGTGTTAAGGCGGTGTACCATTTGAATTGATAGTATACAATGAACACATGTTCAAAGGAACTGTTCGACATCCGCAAAACTTGGTATCCAGATTCCGGCCGTTTCCTAATTTTTTCAATCGGACTTTGACTTAGTCACGGAGGCATAGAGTACACGCAAGTATACCTCGACATGTTTAGTTGGCCCTATAAAGGCGTACAAGCTTATCAGCAGTGTAAAAAGTTGTGTAGACATTAGTTACAATGTGAAATACGGTCCTAGACCTTTGTCATTACCTTTACGCAGCAGAGGTAAATTTTACGAGGCTGTAAATAATAAGGCACAAGGTGTGTTTACAACCGAGTTTCTAAAGGCCGCCCTTCCAACGGTGCCTAATCAGAGCAAATACTGATAGGTTTCTACTTTTGAATAGTTATCTTTTTGAAAACTCTATACCGACGCTAAAACAGTACATGCAAGAAATGATAAGAGATGATAATCTAATAGCCGAAATAACGCAATGGCGTGAAAATATAAAACGTACCTTTGTCTTTAGGAGCGCCGAGAAAATGGAAAGTATACCCTATTTTGACATCAACATGTACATATACTGCTGAGGTTTATCTTGGAACAATCCGAAATTGATGAAAGCGTCCGCATCGCAGGTTGTCCAGTACCCATTGCGTGAAAAGCGTTACACTGTTTTTTCGATCTTTGAAACTGTCTTAAAAGCTATTTGTTAAAAGCTAATTACGTATCGTTTCGCAATATGACACCAAAGGAGGAGAAAGTTATTTCTGAGATCGCCCGTTTGAGGGAGACCTTCAAGAGAAAGTATCTTCAGATAAAGTTCGGTGATGTAGATGCTGAACGGATTTTGAATAAACAATATAGGCGTAACATTAGGAAATTTCGAAAATTCGTCGTCCTCAGCAGAAAATGGAAATTAAAAAAGAAGAAGAAGAAATGAAAGATGACGATGCTTCACAAACCCATGTTCCGAAATTCATCGATACCGCGGTAATAGCTGAATCAACAGGTGAACTTAGACTTTCAGTAACACCATTGCGTCAGGAAGTTAGTGTTCGTTATGTCCATAATTTGTTCAAACATCCCCTACCGCGGAATTAAATGTTGAGAATAATTAAAGACCATAAGAATACAATTTATAACACTTTCGGTCCTCGAATAACAGTAGATGGTACTGTTATGATAGGCGATAAGTATAAAAGTTTTGACGACGAAAACGGCGACATCGTCATCGACGGAGACACTTACATGGGAATCGAAGGGCTTTATGAATTGTTATTTATGCGCAAACCCAATGAAAATTTACACACAAAGGCCGACCTGAACACTTATAAACAAATCTGTATAAAAACAAGTGCTCATAAGAAGAGTTATAATCAGCTCTTAGACATAAACCGTGTTAGCAATTCCACCAAGTACAAGGCAATTATATCGAGATTATTTCCTCCGGCCGATTTGAGTAGCGGTAAAGGTTATGCCTATTTGGACAACCCTAACGAACGCTGTGATAGGTTACGACTAGTTTTGTCATCTAAGAGGTAGGTTATACGGATCATGAGAACGAAATTGCCTCCGTTATAGAAGAGCTGAGGGAAGCGGGTTTTATAAAAGGCAGTGGAAAAAGAAAAATTCCATCATCAACAGCACGGGATAGGTCTGACTCCCGATGGTAATCATTATGACGCGATAGGCAAGTTACTGCGCAATGTTGGTGATCCTATTGAGGACAGCGATACCTTCAATGTGGGTACGATAACGAAAAAATGTTTGGGTTTCGACGAGGATAGGAAAAATACTACACTTAAGGCTATTCTGTAGGCGGTCTCGGCCAGTTTATTGAAGACGGCCATGCAGTGTCCAAAACGTATCTCGAACAAAACTGTTTGACACGAGTAAAGAATAGAGATCATACAAAAGACTTACCATTGGGAGGTCTCGGAGAGCAAAAAAAAGATGATGTAACGAAAGCCTACTTGAAATCGTTGGTTCCTTTTAAACTAGCTAATTGTTTTTCCTTTGGCGACCAAAGGTTTTGCGGTGTATCGGCGCCTATTAAAGACTCCGATGCTATTAACATGAAGTATGTCAGAGATAATTTCTTATCGTAAAAAGCCGAGGGTAAATTTGACGCTCAAGGAGTGGCCATATGTAATGTTAATATGCCTATGTATAAAAATGACGTTGCTACAAAATTATATGTGGACGATAGGGTACCTCGAAAAGACAAGACTGTTTAGAGTTTTCATTGTCTGTAGATATTTATTGAACGTTTTATTCATTTTTAAACAGTTTCATTGACATTAATTTTTTTTAATGTTTTAGTAATTCAAAATCTGTTGAATTAGACTATGATATCCCTGAGGAAATTGGTGATTCAGATGAAAATCGCTTAGTGATTGATAAATCAGTTTATGATATGGAAGATCAAAGTAATGATTCAGATGAAAATCACTTCGTGATTGATGAATCTAAAAAAAACAGAAATTGAATTTAACCCAGATCATCTCCATATCTTCAGAGCATACAGAGATCATTAACATCAAATCACCAAAGACACAAGGTGCCAAATGTAATACGATTAGTGAGTAATTAGTTTATTATTTTTTTATATGCAATAATTGTAAAATAAATACAGATACTCTTCACCTTAATAATAGTTTAAGCATTTATACCTAATAAATATTAATTTGTATATGGAAATCGGGTATAGGTTATTTTCCGTACAGCGACAACGACAACATCATCAATCCACATGAAGCGGAACCGAATTCTATTACGATTTTTGACCCTATAGAGTGGAAAAACATGACAATATACGTCATTACTGCAGTATGGGAAGACAGCTCATTTGACTGGTTTTATCTCGGTCAAACGTACAGTAGGATTCCCAAACATTCCGACACATTACCAATCTGATTGTTGTATTTAAACAGGACGATATGAATTTAAGACACATTCATTCCGATTACGTAGGCACGGACGTGTCGTTTAACACTTTCAAAAAGCTCTGTTCAACAGCTTGAAAAGACAAATTCGGATTTATAGTAATAGATAAAGACAGCGATATAGATACGGGACGATACAGATTCGGTTTTGATTTCTTCGTAAAACATTTATAATGCGTATATACACTTATAATGATATTTTGCCCAGCACTACCAAAACAAAAAAAAAAAACAAATTTATGTTGTTTCTATTATCCCGATAAGAAGAGGTTTTGCGGAAATTATTGTAGTCGTACGAATAGACATGGACATGTATTTAATAGGCGCTGCTGGCGACATAAGAGGTTCGAGTCGTACAGCAAGAGTTTACCGCCTATATTTCTGTTAATGATCACATCCGCAAATAGAATTTGTAATCGAGACATTTGGATTAGGTTCATCCACGAGTGTGTTAAAGCGGTGTACCATTTGAATTGATAGTATACAATGAACACATGTTCAAAGGAACTGTTCGACATCCGCAAAACTTGGTATCCAGATTCCGGCCGTTTCCTAATTTTTTCAATCGGACTTTGACTTAGTCACGGAGGCATAGAGTACACGCAAGTATACCTCGACATGTTTAGTTGGCCCTATAAAGGCGTACAAGCTTATCAGCAGTGTAAAAAGTTGTGTAGACATTAGTTACAATGTGAAATACGGTCCTAGACCTTTGTCACTACCTTTACGCAGCAGAGGTAAATTTTACGAGGCTGTAAATAATAAGGCACAAGGTGTGTTTACAACCGAGTTTCTAAAGGCCGCCCTTCCAACGGTGCCTAATCAGAGCAAATACTGATAAGTTTTCTACTTTTGAATAGTTATCTTTTTGAAAACTCTATACCGACGCTAAAACAGTACATGCAAGAAATGATAAGAGATGATAATCTAATAGCCGAAATACCGCAATGGCGTGAAAATATAAAACGTACCTATGTCTTTAGGAGCGCCGAGAAAATGGAAAGTATACCCTATTTTGACATCAACATGTACATATACTGCTGAGGTTTATCTTGGAACAATCCGAAATTGATGAAAGCGTCCGCATCGCAGGTTGTCCAGTACCCATTGCGTGAAAATCGTTACACTGTTTTTTCGATCTTTGAAACTGTCTTAAAAGCTAATTACGTATCGTTTCGCAATATGACACCAAAGGAGGAGAAAGTTATTTCTGAGATCGCCCGTTTGAGGGAGACCATCAAGAGAAAGTATCTTCAGATAAAGTTCGGTGATGTAGATGCTGAACGAATTTTGAATAAACAATATAGGCGTAACATTAGGAAATTTCGAAAATTCGTCGTCCTCAGCAGAAAATGGAAATTAAAAAAGAAGAAGAAGAAATGGAAGATGACGATGCTTCACAAACCCATGTTCCGAAATTCATCGATACCGCGGTAATAGCTGAATCAACAGGTGAACTTAGACTTTCAGTAACACCGTTGCGTCAGGAAGTTAGTGTTCGTTATGTCCATAATTTGTTCAAACATCCCCCACCGCGGAATTAAATGTTGAGAATAATCAAAGACCATAAGAATACAATTTATAACACTTTCGGTCCTCGAATAACAGTAGATGGTACTGCTATGATAGGCGATAAGTATAAAAGTTTTGACGACGAAAACGGCGACATCGTCATCGACGGAGACACTTACAAGGGAATCGAAGGGCTTTATGAATTGTTATTTATGCGCAAACCCAATGAAAATTTACACACAAAGGCCGACCTGAACACTTATAAACAAATCTGTATAAAAACAAGTGCTCATAAGAAGAGTTATAATCAGCTCTTAGACATAAACCGTGTTAGCAATTCCACCAAGTACAAGGCAATTATATCGAGATTATTTCCTCCGGCCGATTTGAGTAGCGGTAAAGGTTATGCCTATTTGGACAACCCTAACGAACGCTGTGATAGGTTACGACTAGTTTTGTCATATAAGAGGTAGGTTATACGGATCATGAGAACGAAATTGCCTCCGTTATAGAAGAGCTGAGGGAAGCGGGTTTTATAAAAGGCAGTGGAAAAAGAAAAATTCCATCATCAACAGCACGGGATAGGTCTGACTCCCGATGGTAATCATTATGACGCGATAGGCAAGTTACTGCGCAATGTTGGTGATCCTATTGAGGACAGCGATACCTTCAATGTGGGTACGATAACGAAAAAATGTTTGGGTTTCGACGAGGATAGGAAAAATACTACACTTAAGGCTATTCTGTAGGCGGTCTCGGCCAGTTTATTGAAGACGGCCATGCAGTGTCCAAAACGTATCTCGAACAAAACTGTTTGACACGAGTAAAGAATAGATATCATACAAAAGACTTACCTTTGGGAGGTCTCGGAGAGCCAAAAAAAAGATGATGTTGTATCGAAAGCCTACTTGGAATCGTTGGTTCCTTTTAAACTAGCTAATTGTTTTTCCTTTGGCGACCAAAGGTTTTGCGGTGTATCGGCGCCTATTAAACTAAAGACTCCGATGCTATTAACATGAAGTATGTCAGAGATAATTTCTTATCGAAAAAAGCCGAGGGTAAATTTGACGCTCAAGGAGTGGCCATATGTAATGTTAATGTGCCTATGTATAAAAATGACGTTGCTACAAAATTATATGTGGACGATAGGGTACCTCGAAAAGACAAGACTGTTTAGAGTTTTCATTGTCTGTAGATATTTATTGAACGTTTTATTCATTTTTAAACAGTTTCATTGACATTAATTTTTTTTAATGTTTTAGTAATTCAAAATCTGTTGAATTAGACTATGATATCCCTGAGGAAGTTGGTGATTCAGATGAAAATCGCTTAGTGATTGATAAATCAGTTTATGATATGGAAGATCAAAGTAATGATTCAGATGAAAATCACTTCGTGATTGATGAATCTAAAAAAAAAACAGAAATTGAATTTAACCCAGATCATCTCCATATGTTCAGAGCATACAGAGATCATTAACATCAAATCACCAAAGACAAAAGGTGCCAAATGTAATACGATTAGTGAGTAATTAGTTTATTATTTTTTTATATGTCATAATTGTAAAATAAATACAGATACTCTTCACCTTAATAATAGTTTAAGCATTTATACCTAATAAATATTAATTTGTATATGGAAATCGGGTATAGGTTATTTTCCGTACAGCGACAACGACAACATCATCAATCCACATGAAGCGGAACCGAATTCTATTACGATTTTTGACCCTATAGAGTGGAAAAACATGACAATATACGTAATTACTGCAGTATGGGAAGACAGCTCAATTGTCTGTTTTTATCTCGGTCAAACGTACAGTAGGATTCCCAAACATTCCGAGACATTACCAATCTGATTGTTGTATTTAAACAGGACGATATGAATTTAAGACACATTCATTCCGATTACGTAGGCACGGACGTGTCGTTTAACACTTTCAAAAAGCTCTGTTCAACAACTTGGAAAGACAAATTCGGATTTATAGTAATAGATAACGACAGCGATATAGATCAGGGTCGATACAGAATCGGTTTTGATTTCTTCGTAAAAGATTTATAATGCGTATATACATTTATAATGATATTTTTCCATATGCTAATAGCAGCACTACCAAAACAAAAAAAATCAAATTTATGTTGTTTCTATTATCCCGATAAGAAGAGGTTTTGCGGAAACTATTGTAGTCGTACGAATAGACATGGACATGTATTTAATAGGCGCTGCTGGCGAAATAAGAGGTTCGGGTCGTACAGCAAGAGTTTACCGCCTATATTTCTGTTAATGATCACATCCGCAAATAGAATTTGTAATCGAGACATTTGGATTAGGTTCATCCACGAGTGTGTTAAAGCGGTGTACCATTTGAATTGATAGTATACAATGAACACATGTTCAAATTAACTGTTCGACATCCGCAAAACTTGGTATCCAGATTCCGGCCGTTTCCTAATTTTTTCAATCGGACTTTGACTTAGTCACGGAGGCATAGAGTACACGCAAGTATACCTCGACATGTTTAGTTTGCCCTATAAAGGCGTACAGCTTATCAGCAGTGTAAAAAGTTGTGTAGACATTAGTTACAATGTGAAATACGGTCCTAGACCTTTGTCACTACCTTTACGCAGCAGAGGTAAATTTTACGAGGCTGTAAATAATAAGGCACAAGGTGTGTTTACAACCGAGTTTCTAAAGGCCGCCCTTCCAACGGTGCCTAATCAGAGCAAATACTGATAAGTTTTCTACTTTTGAATAGTTATCTTTTTGAAAACTCTATACCGACGCTAAAACAGTACATGCAAGAAATGATAAGAGATGATAATCTAATAGCCGAAATACCGCAATGGCGTGAAAATATAAAACGTACCTTTGTCTTTAGGAGCGCCGAGAAAATGGAAAGTATACCCTATTTTGACATCAACATGTACATATACTGCTGAGGTTTATCTTGGAACAATCCGAAATTGATGAAAGCGTCCGCATCGCAGGTTGTCCAGTACCCATTGCGTGAAAAGCGTTACACTGTTTTTTCGATCTTTGAAACTGTTTTAAAAGCTATTTGTTAAAAGCTAATTACGTATCGTTTCGCAATATGACACTAAAGGAGGAGAAAGTTATTTCTGAGATCGCCCGTTTGAGAGAGACCATCAAGAGAATGTATCTTCAGATAAAGTTCGGTGATGTAGATGCTGAACGGATTTTGAATAAACAATATAGGCGTAACATTAGGGAATTTCGAAAATTCGTCGTCCTCAGCAGAAAATGGAAATTAAAAAAGAAGAAGAAGAAATGGAAGATGACGATGCTTCACAAACCCATGTTCCGAAATTCATCGATACCGCGGTAATAGCTGAATCAACAGGTGAACTTAGACTTTCAGTAACACCATTGCGTCAGGAAGATAGTGTTCGTTATGTCCATAATTTGTTCAAACATCCCCTACCGCGGAATTAAATGTTGAGAATAATTAAAGACCATAAGAATACAATTTATAACACTTTCGGTCCTCGAATAACAGTAGATGGTACTGCTATGATAGGCGATAAGTATAAAAGTTTTGACGACGAAACGGCGACATCGTCATCGACGGAGACACTTACAAGGACACCGAAGGGCTTTATGAATTGTTATTTATGCGCAAACCCAATGAAAATTTACACACAAAGGCCGACCTGAACACTTATAAACAAATCTGTATAAAAACAAGTGCTCATAAGAAGAGTTATAATCAGCTCTTAGACATAAACCGTGTTAGCAATTCCACCAAGTACAAGGCAATTATATCGAGATTATTTCCTCCGGCCGATTTGAGTAGCGGTAAAGGTTATGCCTATTTGGACAACCCTAACGAACGCTGTGATAGGTTACGACTAGTTTTGTCATATAAGAGGTAGGTTATACGGATCATGAGAACGAAATTGCCTCCGTTATAGAAGAGCTGAGGGAAGCGGGTTTTATAAAAGGCAGTGGAAAAAGAAAAATTCCATCATCAACAGCACGGGATAGGTCTGACTCCCGATGGTAATCATTATGACGCGATAGGCAAGTTACTGCGCAATGTTGGTGATCCTATTGAGGACAGCGATACCTTCAATGTGGGTACGATAACGAAAAAATGTTTGGGTTTCGACGAGGATAGGAAAAATACTACACTTAAGGCTATTCTGTAGGCGGTCTCGGCCAGTTTATTGAAGACGGCCATGCAGTGTCCAAAACGTATCTCGAACAAAACTGTTTGACACGAGTAAAGAATAGATATCATACAAAAGACTTACCTTTGGGAGGTCTCGGAGAGCCAAAAAAAAGATGATGTTGTATCGAAAGCCTACTTGGAATCGTTGGTTCCTTTTAAACTAGCTAATTGTTTTTCCTTTGGCGACCAAAGGTTTTGCGGTGTATCGGCGCCTATTAAACTAAAGACTCCGATGCTATTAACATGAAGTATGTCAGAGATAATTTCTTATCGAAAAAAGCCGAGGGTAAATTTGACGCTCAAGGAGTGGCCATATGTAATGTTAATGTGCCTATGTATAAAAATGACGTTGCTACAAAATTATATGTGGACGATAGGGTACCTCGAAAAGACAAGACTGTTTAGAGTTTTCATTGTCTGTAGATATTTATTGAACGTTTTATTCATTTTTAAACAGTTTCATTGACATTAATTTTTTTTAATGTTTTAGTAATTCAAAATCTGTTGAATTAGACTATGATATCCCTGAGGAAGTTGGTGATTCAGATGAAAATCGCTTAGTGATTGATAAATCAGTTTATGATATGGAAGATCAAAGTAATGATTCAGATGAAAATCACTTCGTGATTGATGAATCTAAAAAAAAAAACAGAAATTGAATTTAACCCAGATCATCTCCATATGTTCAGAGCATACAGAGATCATTAACATCAAATCACCAAAGACAAAAGGTGCCAAATGTAATACGATTAGTGAGTAATTAGTTTATTATTTTTTTATATGTCATAATTGTAAAATAAATACAGATACTCTTCACCTTAATAATAGTTTAAGCATTTATACCTAATAAATATTAATTTGTATATGGAAATCGGGTATAGGTTATTTTCCGTACAGCGAAAACGACAACATCATCAATCCACATGAAGCGGAACCGAATTCTATTACGATTTTTGACCCTATAGAGTGGAAAAACATGACAATATACGTAATTACTGCAGTATGGGAAGACAGCTCAATTGTCTGTTTTTATCTCGGTCAAACGTACAGTAGGATTCCCAAACATTCCGAGACATTACCAATCTGATTGTTGTATTTAAACAGGACGATATGAATTTAAGACACATTCATTCCGATTACGTAGGCACGGACGTGTCGTTTAACACTTTCAAAAAGCTCTGTTCAACAACTTGGAAAGACAAATTCGGATTTATAGTAATAGATAACGACAGCGATATAGATCAGGGTCGATACAGAATCGGTTTTGATTTCTTCGTAAAAGATTTATAATGCGTATATACATTTATAATGATATTTTTCCATATGCTAATAGCAGCACAACCAAAACAAAAAAAATCAAATTTATGTTGTTTCTATTATCCCGATAAGAAGAGGTTTTGCGGAAACTATTGTAGTCGTACGAATAGACATGGACATGTATTTAATAGGCGCTGCTGGCGAAATAAGAGGTTCGGGTCGTACAGCAAGAGTTTACCGCCTATATTTCTGTTAATGATCACATCCGCAAATAGAATTTGTAATCCAGACATTTGGATTAGGTTCATCCACGAGTGTGTTAAAGCGGTGTACCATTTGAATTGATAGTATACAATGAACACATGTTCAAATTAACTGTTCGACATCCGCAAAACTTGGTATCCAGATTCCGGCCGTTTCCTAATTTTTTCAATCGGACTTTGACTTAGTCACGGAGGCATAGAGTACACGCAAGTATACCTCGACATGTTTAGTTTGCCCTATAAAGGCGTACAGCTTATCAGCAGTGTAAAAGGTTGTGTAGACATTAGTTACAATGTGAAATACGGTCCTAGACCTTTGTCACTACCTTTACGCAGCAGAGGTAAATTTTACGAGGCTGTAAATAATAAGGCACAAGGTGTGTTTACAACCGAGTTTCTAAAGGCCGCCCTTCCAACGGTGCCTAATCAGAGCAAATACTGATAAGTTTCTACTTTTGAATAGTTATCTTTTTGAAAACTCTATACCGACGCTAAAACAGTACATGCAAGAAATGATAAGAGATGATAATCTAATAGCCGAAATACCGCAATGGCGTGAAAATATAAAACGTACCTTTGTCTTTAGGAGCGCCGAGAAAATGGAAAGTATACCCTATTTTGACATCAACATGTACATATACTGCTGAGGTTTATCTTGGAACAATCCAAAATTGATGAAAGCGTCCGCATCGCAGGTTGTCCAGTACCCATTGCGTGAAAAGCGTTACACTGTTTTTTCGATCTTTGAAACTGTTTTAAAAGCTATTTGTTAAAAGCTAATTACGTATCGTTTCGCAATATGACACTAAAGGAGGAGAAAGTTATTTCTGAGATCGCCCGTTTGAGAGAGACCATCAAGAGAATGTATCTTCAGATAAAGTTCGGTGATGTAGATGCTGAACGGATTTTGAATAAACAATATAGGCGTAACATTAGGGAATTTCGAAAATTCGTCGTCCTCAGCAGAAAATGGAAATTAAAAAAGAAGAAGAAGAAATGGAAGATGACGATGCTTCACAAACCCATGTTCCGAAATTCATCGATACCGCGGTAATAGCTGAATCAACAGGTGAACTTAGACTTTCAGTAACACCATTGCGTCAGGAAGATAGTGTTCGTTATGTCCATAATTTGTTCAAACATCCCCTACCGCGGAATTAAATGTTGAGAATAATTAAAGACCATAAGAATACAATTTATAACACTTTCGGTCCTCGAATAACAGTAGATGGTACTGCTATGATAGGCGATAAGTATAAAAGTTTTGACGACGAAAACGGCGACATCGTCATCGACGGAGACACTTACAAGGGAACCGAAGGGCTTTATGAATTGTTATTTATGCGCAAACCCAATGAAAATTTACACACAAAGGCCGACCTGAACACTTATAAACAAATCTGTATAAAAACAAGTGCTCATAAGAAGAGTTATAATCAGCTCTTAGACATAAACCGTGTTAGCAATTCCACCAAGTACAAGGCAATTATATCGAGATTATTTCCTCCGGCCGATTTGAGTAGCGGTAAAGGTTATGCCTATTTGGACAACCCTAACGAACGCTGTGATAGGTTACGACTAGTTTTGTCATATAAGAGGTAGGTTATACGGATCATGAGAACGAAATTGCCTCCGTTATAGAAGAGCTGAGGGAAGCGGGTTTTATAAAAGGCAGTGGAAAAAGAAAAATTCCATCATCAACAGCACGGGATAGGTCTGACTCCCGATGGTAATCATTATGACGCGATAGGCAAGTTACTGCGCAATGTTGGTGATCCTATTGAGGACAGCGATACCTTCAATGTGGGTACGATAACGAAAAAATGTTTGGGTTTCGACGAGGATAGGAAAAATACTACACTTAAGGCTATTCTGTAGGCGGTCTCGGCCAGTTTATTGAAGACGGCCATGCAGTGTCCAAAACGTATCTCGAACAAAACTGTTTGACACGAGTAAAGAATAGATATCATACAAAAGACTTACCTTTGGGAGGTCTCGGAGAGCCAAAAAAAAGATGATGTTGTATCGAAAGCCTACTTGGAATCGTTGGTTCCTTTTAAACTAGCTAATTGTTTTTCCTTTGGCGACCAAAGGTTTTGCGGTGTATCGGCGCCTATTAAACTAAAGACTCCGATGCTATTAACATGAAGTATGTCAGAGATAATTTCTTATCGAAAAAAGCCGAGGGTAAATTTGACGCTCAAGGAGTGGCCATATGTAATGTTAATGTGCCTATGTATAAAAATGACGTTGCTACAAAATTATATGTGGACGATAGGGTACCTCGAAAAGACAAGACTGTTTAGAGTTTTCATTGTCTGTAGATATTTATTGAACGTTTTATTCATTTTTAAACAGTTTCATTGACATTAATTTTTTTTAATGTTTTAGTAATTCAAAATCTGTTGAATTAGACTATGATATCCCTGAGGAAGTTGGTGATTCAGATGAAAATCGCTTAGTGATTGATAAATCAGTTTATGATATGGAAGATCAAAGTAATGATTCAGATGAAAATCACTTCGTGATTGATGAATCTAAAAAAAAAAACAGAAATTGAATTTAACCCAGATCATCTCCATATGTTCAGAGCATACAGAGATCATTAACATCAAATCACCAAAGACAAAAGGTGCCAAATGTAATACGATTAGTGAGTAATTAGTTTATTATTTTTTTATATGTCATAATTGTAAAATAAATACAGATACTCTTCACCTTAATAATAGTTTAAGCATTTATACCTAATAAATATTAATTTGTATATGGAAATCGGGTATAGGTTATTTTCCGTACAGCGAAAACGACAACATCATCAATCCACATGAAGCGGAACCGAATTCTATTACGATTTTTGACCCTATAGAGTGGAAAAACATGACAATATACGTAATTACTGCAGTATGGGAAGACAGCTCAATTGTCTGTTTTTATCTCGGTCAAACGTACAGTAGGATTCCCAAACATTCCGAGACATTACCAATCTGATTGTTGTATTTAAACAGGACGATATGAACTTAAGACACATTCATTCCGATTACGTAGGCACGGACGTGTCGTTTAACACTTTCAAAAAGCTCTGTTCAACAACTTGGAAAGACAAATTCGGATTTATAGTAATAGATAACGACAGCGATATAGATCAGGGTCGATACAGAATCGGTTTTGATTTCTTCGTAAAAGATTTATAATGCGTATATACATTTATAATGATATTTTTCCATATGCTAATAGCAGCACTACCAAAACAAAAAAAATCAAATTTATGTTGTTTCTATTATCCCGATAAGAAGAGGTTTTGCGGAAACTATTGTAGTCGTACGAATAGACATGGACATGTATTTAATAGGCGCTGCTGGCGACATAAGAGGTTCGGGTCGTACAGCAAGAGTTTACCGCCTATATTTCTGTTAATGATCACATCCGCAAATAGAATTTGTAATCGAGACATTTGGATTAGGTTCATCCACGAGTGTGTTAAAGCGGTGTACCATTTGAATTGATAGTATACAATGAACACATGTTCAAAGGAACTGTTCGACATCCGCAAAACTTGGTATCCAGATTCCGGCCGTTTCCTAATTTTTTCAATCGGACTTTGACTTAGTCACGGAGGCATAGAGTACACGCAAGTATACCTCGACATGTTTAGTTGGCCCTATAAAGGCGTACAGCTTATCAGCAGTGTAAAAAGTTGTGTAGACATTAGTTACAATGTGAAATACGGTCCTAGACCTTTGTCATTACCTTTACGCAGCAGAGGTAAATTTTACGAGGCTGTAAATAATAAGGCACAAGATGTGTTTACAACCGAGTTTCTAAAGGCCGCCCTTCCAACGGTGCCTAATCAGAGCAAATACTGATAAGTTTTCTACTTTTGAATAGTTATCTTTTTGAAAACTCTATACCGACGCTAAAACAGTACATGCAAGAAATGATAAGAGATGATAATCTAATAGCCGAAATACCGCAATGGCGTGAAAATATAAAAAGTACCTTTGTCTTTAGGAGCGCCGAGAAAATGGAAAGTATACCCTATTTTGACATCAACATGTACATATACTGCTGAGGTTTATCTTGGAACAATCCAAAATTGATGAAAGCGTCCGCATCGCAGGTTGTCCAGTACCCATTGCGTGAAAATCGTTACACTGTTTTTTCGATCTTTGAAACTGTCTTAAAAGCTATTTGTTAAAAGCTAATTACGTATCGTTTCGCAATATGACACCAAAGGAGGAGAAAGTTATTTCTGAGATCGCCCGTTTGAGGGAGACCATCAAGAAAAAGTATCTTCAGATAAAGTTCGATGATGTAGATGCTGAACGGATTTTGAATAAACAATATAGGCGTAACATTAGGGAATTTCGAAAATTCGTCGTCCTCAGCAGAAAATGGAAATTAAAAAAGAAGAAGAAGAAATGGAAGATGACGATGCTTCACAAACCCATGTTCCGAAATTCATCGATACCGCGGTAATAGCTGAATCAACAGGTGAACTTAGACTTTCAGTAACACCGTTGCGTCAGGAAGATAGTGTTCGTTATGTCCATAATTTGTTCAAACATCCCCTACCGCGGAATTAAATGTTGAGAATAATTAAAGACCATAAGAATACAATTTATAACACTTTCGGTCCTCGAATAACAGTAGATGGTACTGCTATGATAGGCGATAAGTATAAAAGTTTTGACGACGAAAACGGCGACATCGTCATCGACGGAGACACTTACAAGGGAACCGAAGGGCTTTATGAATTGTTATTTATGCGCCAAATCACCAAAGACACAAGGTGCCAAATGTAATACGATTAGTAAGTAATTAGTTTATTATTTTTTTTATATGTAATAATTGTAAAATAAATACAGATACTCTTCACCTTAATAATAGTTTAAGCATTTATACCTAATGAATATTAATTTGTATATGAATACTTTAAGAGTATAACAAACAGTGTAATATTAACATTTATTTAAAGCATAGTTTCAAATCATTAAATAAAACTTAACAAATCCCAACCCACTGGTTAAAGTTGTAACAGAGATTTATGTTCACATTTTCTATGAATAAAAATTCTTATTTAAAATGAAACCTATTAAATTTAGTACACATTAAATATATTAACTGTATATTTGAGTATATTTTTCAGCCTCGCCAAACAGAAACAGATGAAAATTTTTTAATGTTAGGAAAGGCAGAAAAATGTACTCAAATATTTATTAATATTCCTAACAGAAATGAAGGAAATGAGACGAAATAATTCTGAGAGAAAAGAGGTGTTATAGTAGTATATCTGTCATATCATTAATCCTTTATCAACTTTTATAAGACCATCTTGGCACACATTAGTTTACCATTTATGTAGCTGTCTACATATACGTTCACACTGCCTAAAGATAAATAAAAGGTGCAGCAGTGGTTTGGTTACTATTTAACCCTTTGGTAGGCATCAAAAGGTAAAAGTAAAACATTTAGGTGCATTACCCAAAACAGTAGTCTTCCCTCCTTTTTAAATACTTTTTATAAAAAAATATTTTTCAGTGTGTCACTGTTAACTCAAAGCGCTTATCGGGAATAGCCGATGGTATAGCTGATAACGATGCTGTCTAGCAAAGCCAAATGAATATGGCTATTCAAAGGTTACGACACAAGCTAATGCGAGATGCCCAAGCATATCGAAAAGCGAAAAGAGATACAGATCGACAAGGTCTTATCAATAGGTGATAATTAATACGGGGACATTTTAAAAATAATCAGTCGTTGAAATGTTCTTCAAGCTGACGTTACTGTATTTTATAAGCAGGCGCGTGAGTAACTGTTATGAATCATTAATAAAATGGGTGTCAAACAGAAAACACCTGTTAGTCGTAAACGCGGTGTAGTAAAGACAGGATGTGGACTATTGTCTGGTGTTATGAATAAGGCCATCGATTTACTTCCAGTCGATTTACACTAAACTTGGTACATTTATTGCGGACCGGGAAAAAAATTTAAGACACGGTTGGCACGCGATGATAAAGATATAAATCCGTTGGACGACGCTTTAAACAACACGATATCGCCTACAGCAACTACCGTGATTCAGATAGAAGACGCATAGCTGATGGAATCTTAGCGGGAAAAGCTGGGAGCAGTCAAAGCGGGCGACGCATCTCTCGGTGAACGCGCTGCTTCTTTGGCCGTAACGGCAGCAATGAAAGCTGACAGCATTTGGCGGCGGCGATAAAAGACGTCCTCGAAAGCCTACAGCTGTTGAAACGTATGCAAGGCAAAGGGCGTTACTCGAAACCGTACAAGAAACATTTTTTTTCCAGGCGAAAAACCTATCAAGGTTATCATCGCCTAACTGAAATTAAATTTCTAAATACTTGTTACATAAATAAAACTAATCAAAATAAAACAAAAAAAATAAAATAAAATAAATGTTTAAAACTAATTGTAACTGTCTAAAGCTAAAGAACCTAAAATTATACAAAATTTAAATATTATTAAATAGATTAAGGTGGCGTAATAAAGCGAGGACACGGTCGATAGCCGTGACATCGTCCCTTAAAATCACCTTTAAACTACCTCGAAGATTGAAACGAATATATAAATTGACCAACTTATAAACGGACAAAGTGGTGGATCGTCAAGTCTCATCAACCATCCATGCATTAACAAAGAGTGGCTGATGCGAAGTCGAGTTACCACCACGTCCTCCCTACATTGCGAACGAACAGATGTATTCCAAAGTCGGACGGTATTTTTGATGTCCCTCAGCTTGTTTCTATTTACATTTTGCCATTCTTCATTCCAAATAGAGAATAGTGTAGTTTTAACTTTGCATACAAAATCTGATGGGCAACATACCTGTAGCTAATTTTGCACCTTCATCTGCTTTAGAGTTTCCGAATATTCCACAGTGACCAGAAACCCAGAGAAATGACACCTCGACACCTCGTAATTGGAGCCTGTGTATAGAGCACAAGATGTCTCCAACTAAAGGGTTTTTAGTGTACATTTCCTGAATAGCCTGGAGAGCACTTTTGGAATCACAACACACAAGATATTTAGATTTTGCAGACGGAATTGATCTTAAAGCTTGGAAAATTGCATAAAGTTCTGCAGTAATAACGCTACAGGCTGAGGGCAATCCGTAAGTGAAGGTTTGTCCTTCCATTTAAAATACACAACCTATCCCATTGTCCAGTTATGAACCGTCTGTGAATATAGTCACAGTATGTTGGTGAGTTTGTTGAATCTGCAAGAAATCTGACGATAAATAACGTCAGGAGTATTGTGTTATTAGGTAAATGGACAATGAGAAGTCACATTTTGGCTTTTGTATTGTCCATGGAGGGATGTAGCATGATGTTCGTTCGAAAATAGGTGGATGTTCTAAATTTAGATTGCTAAAAATGCGCAACGTTCTTATTCCGAAAGGAGCAGTTGAACGTTGACGCACGTTGTAACGATCCTCGAGATAGTTCCCTGTATGCTCCCCAATTTGTACCACTTAGAACTCTCAACATATCCAATACCTTGCTGCACCGGGTCCTCAAATCAATCACATGCGGATTCCATGAAAGTCTTTTATCCAATAAAAGACCAAAAAATCTCACATTATCCGCGGTTTGAAGCCGCGTACCATCAAGATAAAGAATAGGTTCCTGGTGTTGCCTGCGACGACTAAATGCTATACACTGGGTCTTCGAAGACGAAAACTTGAAGCCCGTAGATTTGGTCCATTCTTGCAATTTATTAATTACTAATTGTAAGGATCTTTCCGCTGTTGAATTTTGTATAAAAGCAAGAATGTTACCTTGTATACCCCATGATTTCAATACGTTCAAAATTCCTCTTCTCCATGCCATGTCATATGCCTTCTCAAGGTCAAAGAAAACAGCTACCAGTGTTTGTCGTAAGATGAAGGCATTCTGTATAGCTGACTCCAACAATACCAATTGGTCAACTGATGAACGTCCTTGTCTGGAACCACACTGAACGTTAGAAAGAAGTTTGTTTGTTTCTAGATACCAGACAAGATGACGGTTGACCATTTTCTCCAGTAGTTTGCATAAGCAGCTGGTCAGAGAGATGGGTCTGTAACTACTGGGATTAGTTTTGTCCTTTCCTTGTTTTAGAAGAGGAATTATTGTCGCTTCTAACCATGCATCGGAAAAACCGTGCTCCTCGAATATACGGTAGTATATCCGAAGGAGCACTACTTTTGCCGACGGTGGTAAATTTTTAATCATGGAGTATACAATATCATCAGGGCCTGGAGCTGAATCCTTCGTTGACGAGAGAGCTGATTCTAGTTCGTCGATAGAGAAATCGATATTCAAACAAGAATCTCCAGACAATCCAACGGTGAAAGGTAATTCTTTCTGTTTACGTTTGTACACCTGGAAAGCGTCCTTGTATGCAGAAGATGAAGAATGTTTTGAAAACGATAACGCTAGCACATTGGCAATTTCCTCACAGTCCGTGGTCAAAACACTATCCGAATGCCTTAATGAAATTAATGGCAACGGAACGGAAATGCCACAGACTGATCGTAATTTCTTCCATACTGTAGATGGAGCTGTAGTTCTTGTAATTGTGCCAATGTACTGCGACCATGATTCTCGTTTACTTTGCCTAAATATTCTCCGTGCTTTCGCACGGAAGACTTTATATTTTCCCAGGTTTTCACTCGTTGGATGTCTCTTGAACTGGTTCAAAGCTTATCTCCGTTGACGAAGGATCACAGTGCACTCATCATTCCACCACGGAACAGGTGGTCGTCGTGGTTTGGATGAGGTATTCGGAATTGCCTTTCCGGCGGCATTCAAAATAGTTTTGGTAATTGAATTTACGATGTCGTCAATTGGTGCCAGTTCTTCCACTTCCAGTGATTCTAGATCTTGTGAAAATTGTTCCCAGTTGGCTTTATTCAGGATCCAACGGGGATGTCGAACACAACAGGGAGAGGAGTCACACAAAGAGATCTCAATAGGAATGTGGTCGCTACTGTAAAGATCAGGCAATGCTGACCATTTCAGCCTTGTAGCCAAGACAGGACTGCATAATGACAAGTCTACAGCTGTCCATCCACCTGTTGACGCCGCTAAATGTGTCGGAGAACCGTCATTTAGCAGGTATAAATCCAGTTCCGATCTGATGCTTTCGATCAGATTACCTCGCGGGTTACATACTGGGGAACCCCATGAAACATGGTGGGCATTGAAATCGCCCACTAATAAAAACGGAGTCGGCAACTGATTTATAAGGTCTACAAGATCTCTCTGTTGCAGGTTGTCACTTGGTGGGAGGTAGACACAACAGAGAGTGAGTTTGTATGGAACAGCTGTTTGAATTGCTACTGCTTGTAAGGGAGTTATTAAGTTCAGAGAAACGGCGTCGACACAGTCACGGGCTAGAATGGCTACGCCACCTATAGCTCGATTTTCTGTAACGAAGTCCGATCTGTAAACTGAATACTCCCTTAGATGGAAATTGTGCGATTCATGGAGATGTGTCTCCTGAATACAAATGTACATAGGGGACACATCCCTTACAATTAATTTGAGATCCTCAATGTGACTTCTAACACCGTTAATGTTCCACTGAATCACTGTTTGTTTAGGTGTGGACATTGTATTTTAGTGAAATGGATTCACCTGGCTCTCACTGCCGTCATTGACAATTTGTTGACCTGGAATATTGGACGTTCCAGGCAAAGAGTCATCAGAATCCATCACCACTGTTGTAGTGGTGGAGTCTGAGGAATTTTTTGACTCAGAAGGGGAGTTAGAAATGATCCTCTTTTGAGTCGCTTTTAATTTTGCACCCACTTTCACAGGTGCAGTTTTGTTGTTATTTTTATTATTATTACTCATAGTTGGAATAGGTTTCACTCTTGTCTCTAATAGTGTCTTGCTTCTTCTAACTCTACCAGAGGTATCTGGCGATGGAGATTTCTTCGCACATTCAATATTATTATTTAAGTTGGAAACAGAATTTTTCGTCACCAAAGCTAATAGCTGGCTAACTTGCTCCGTGAGAACTTCAATTTTCTTGTTTAGCTCAACGCAGTTGGAACACGACTTCTCAGTGGTGATAGCTGAGGCATAAGATTTCGTTTCAAGTCTAGGTTGAGTTGACTTGAACTTCTTTTTCGCTTCGTGGAAAGATGTTTTGTCCTTTGCCATTATGCTGAGGATCGCTTTCTCCTCCTTGAACTTTGGGCAGTTAAAGGAGCGAGCAGGGTGATCACCAGCACAGTTTGGGCATTTCGGAGCACTTGTGCAAACCTTATCAGTATGGCCTTCAGATGCACACTGTCCGCATACCTCTGGCTTGGAGCAAGAAGAACTTACGTGTCCAAAACGTTGGCATTTAAAGCACCGGCGTGGATTGGGAACGTAGGGCCTAACAGAAAGCCGTTGATAGCCAGCATATAAATATTCCGGGATAGATGGTTTCCCGAATGTCAGGATAATTGATGTTGTTGGAACTCTCTGACCGTTTTCCATCCTCATAATTCGTACGACATCTGTTACACCTTCTGATACCAGTTCTGATTTAATTTCGTCCTCACGGACATACAACAGATCCCTGCATGATATTACTCCCTTTGATGAGTTCAAGGTTTTGTGGGGAGCCACCGAAACCTTGACCTGATCAAAGAAGGAGGTCATTTTTAATAATAACTGTGACTGCTTCACATTGCTTGTTTCTAACAGCAGTGTTCCGTTCCGTAACTTCCTTATGGAAGAGACGGGTCCTGCTGCACATCCAGTTATAGCCTTTTGTATTACAAAAGGCGATACCTTTGAATGATCTTTTCCAGATTCTGTGCAAGACACAATTAAGAACTTTGGTGATTCTAAATTCATTTCTTTTCTCGTATTTACTTCTCTAGGCATTTTCGGAGAAACCTCACGACGCCTCTTTACATTCAACTGGTTGGACATTTGTTGATTTTCCATAAGTTGTTTTTAAGCTAACCATCATGTCAGGCGTTACGGGCGAGACTATGAGAACGGGTACACCCATGGATCACTTTCGATCATTTCCAACCCCCGGAACTCTACGGCCCATAGTTTCCTCCTTAGCTCGACTGGATGGGCATCAGTCGAGAACTCGTAATACTGTGCACAGGCTCCGACACCTGTGCACCGCGGACACTCCCTGACCAAGGACCGAAGTGGCTAGCGGACCAGCAACCGCGCATACGTCTTCGGCAGAGCAAGCTCACATTAGCGTCCCAGACCAGAGTTTGTCAAGCTCTGGACCTTTTAGCACTCCCAACGCGCAACGATTCTGACCAGTCAAACTCCCTAAGAGAAGATGTAAGTGTTGAAATGTGTATAGATTGTGTTGGTGTGTGTACGTGTATGTGTATGCTTTGTGAGTGGTGTAGTGTTAGGCTAGGGTACCGCGAGGGACGCCAAATCCCTCGTAGGTGCGGCTAGTCCGCACCCCCCTGCGGGCAAAAGAAGAAATGGAGGTAGAAAAACTTATTGAACTTGTTCGAATCCATCAAGAGCTCTACGACACCAGCAGTCCGGACTACATGAGGACGAAAATGAAGGATGATTTGTGGAAGAAAATTGGTGTAGAATTGAACACAAGTGGTGAGTACAGTATAGCACGTACTGAAAATGTTTATTTATGATTCCTATAATACATAGTATGCATATAATTTTGGTCAAATGGATTACATGAGTATTTATTTATTTAAAACTATTTCCTACAACTGTTTATGTACCTAGGTAGACAATCAAATTTGTAGGTACACACTGTTCCGACTTGTCTTCAGTATTGTCACTCGACAGATCCTTGTGAACTGTTGAAACAATCTCCGAACTTTTCTCTAATTAAAAATGCAGTCCTTGCACTTCTTGTACGATTGAGTGGAAATTGGGAAAAATTATTAGTATTATCTGATGAATTGATCAGTTCTTTTTTTTCCAGGCGAAAAACCTATTGAGGTTATCATCGCCTAACTAAAGTTAAGTTTTTTAAAATAATATTACATAAATAAAACTTATCAAAATAAAACAAAATAAAATAAAATAAATGTGTAAAACTAATTGTAATATTCTAAAACTAAAGAACCTAAAATTATACAAAATTTAAATATTATTAAATAGATTAAGGTGGCGTAAGAAAACGATGACACGGTCGATAGCCGTGACATCGTCCCTTAAAACCACCTTTAAACTACCTCGAAGATTGTAACGTACATACAAATCGCTCAACTCATCACAATCAAGCAGGACATGCTTGATTGTAATATTGCTTCTACAAAACGGACATAGTGGTGGATGCTCATGTCGCATCAACCATCCATGCGTTAACAAAGAGTGGCCGATGCGAAGTCGAGTAACCACCATTTCCTCCCTACGATTCGAACGAACAGATGTCCTCCATGGTCGGACGGTATCCAAATAAAGGGTTCTTAGCTTCGTCAGTACTAGTTGTTGCTGATAAGTTTTTCGTTCTCAAATAATTATGGAGTATGACCGTTGCCAAAACAACCTTATCTACAGTTTCCAACTTACACTCAAAAGGTTTTATGAGCACCCGAAATCTAGCTGATGAACATATCCCCAGTTGCCAAGTACCTAAAACACAAAAAAACAATAGGTAATCAGAATAGAAACATAATTTAAAAACAACAAACATTAGAAAATGCTATGATTAAAAAAACAACATTTAAATATTTTCTATTTTATCAATCTATTTTATTCTGGATTCCAGGTGAAGCTGTAAAAGATCAATGAAAAAAACTGAGAGACTGTCACCGAGAAGTTATGCGAAGACAGAAGAAAAGAAAAAGCGGAGAAGCGGCGGTTATTCAAAGACCATGGACTTATCAACACCAAATGGAGTTCTTGCTTCCCTTCCTGAAAAACAGACAGACTCACACGAATTTGGAGGACACATCCAACCACGGCTCTCCTCAAACAGTCGACGATCCCGATGATCCAGCTGAACAAACAATTGAGAATGTGCCTTCACTCTCAAATGAAGTAACCGGTGAACCTACTGAACCGGAGATTCGTCCAGCGAAACAGGGGAAATATAGAAAAGACCATTCAGTACTGCAACAGTTAATACAAACCTCTGAAATAAGAGCGGAACGTCGTGACGAAATCAGACAGCAGCTCCTTCAACAACCATCTCAACAACTTCATAATGACGCGCTCTACACATTTTTTTTTGTCAATGTACACCACAACCAAAAACCTTTCACCTCAATATCAAAGACAGGTCCGAAATAAAATATTCGAAACTGTGACGCAAGCAGAACAGTATCAATAAGAAATTTCACCAAGGGCCTCATTTACAGATGGATCTACCCCACATTCCTCACGAAATTCGACTAGTACTGCAACTACTCTCTCATATGCCCATGACGATTTGTCTCGAGATTTTCCAGAGTTCTTCCAAACAAGACCTTCCTACCCAATCCCAGAAGGAAAGCCATCCACTGGGCCAGTAATGACGGAGTCGCTCCATTCCCTATGATACTCCCTTTTTTCTAAACACGATTGAAAAGACGTTTTCGTATTTCTAACTATATTACTTCACATAATTACCTATTTCGTTATGTTTTCGTACTTCTGTTACATTCAAGTTTACCTAAAATAAAAAGTAATAACAACTTTCTGATACATTAATTAAACATACCTGAGGCATACGGCCAATTTTTCTTTACTCCCAATGGGTTGTTGTGCGTTGCATTCTCCTCCAGTGATGTCTTCTTTTATAAGTTCGTGAATTTCATCAAACTGCTCTCGACTGAGCCACAGAGAGCCCTTGAAGACATCGTCAGGAACCTCTCGAAACACATTAAATTCTTCATGTGCACTTCTCCCAGCTAAATAAACATTACTTTTATTTTTCTTCCTTTTAACTAGTAAATATAAACATACAACTTCCTCAACCTCTGAGTCAGACTCAAAATTAAAGAGATAATCAATGTCCGGCATCGAGGAAGCAGCCATCGTGGCGAATGGATTCTCTACTACTGGGTTCAATATGCAGTAGTCAACCCAGGCAACAGACAGGCCACGCCAGGGTTGATGCGTGGCCTGTCCGTGTGCTGTGTTTAATTTGCGGCGGGGCTTAGGCTTGGGTACCGCGAGGGACGCGCACCCCTAGTGCGCACCCCCCTGCGGGGGACGGTGAAAATGTCGTCAAACAAAATGTCACCATCCCGAAATCCCCCTTTCCTCATGCCATTCGGCTATTTACCAAAGCAGATTGTCATCGTCATCGTCGTCGTCGTCGTCGTCATCATCATAGTTGTCAATGTCCTCGTTCTCTGGATAGGGCCTCTGGGGGTGGTGATTTACCTCCTCCAGAGGGATGTACTGTTGTACAATCTAGAAGTAAATCACTACCGTTAGAGGCCAATGAATAATTTACACGACTACTGAACAAACCAACAATAGTAAAAAATACTTACATAAAATAATTTGGGAAACTCATCCCCCCGTAAACCTCAGAACAATATCTTCGTCAACACACATGCTGAACAGTCACTAAAAAACTCTAGTAGTATCTGGAAAGGAAATCCCCTTCCGTTGGTCTGTGAAACGTGGTCAACATCCAATGATAAGGTACTGTAGAGGAAAGACACTTCCTGTGATAAATTACCCTTGCACATAGGACCGATATTACTTATCTACAAACTAAAACCACTGACTCATAATATAACGAGCTTTATCGTTTTATGTAGAAAAAAGAAAGTTTGCAATCACAAGCCCGCATCCGGTCTGGGTAGAAAGTTTACATTATCTGAAACCCACATCGATATGCTTGATTGACACATTCACTGCGGGTGACATGTATATCGGCCATCAAGCTGACATCGCTTACATAAAATAATCTGGGGAGAGCTCATCCTCACGTAAACTTCAGAACAATATCTTCGTCAACACACATGCTGAACGATTAAACTTCCTTTTTTCTCCATAAAAACGATAATTCTTAACTCATTCACTGCTATGGGAGATCCTATTATACATACCTAAAAGCTATTTGTTTATTTAATAACCTTACTCCTTTAGTTAGAAATATTGCATATACTATTAAAAAGAATTTTGCTTTAAAATTTGTTGTTAAAAAAAAAGACATTTTTTCAGTGGCCGTACTATTTATTATGCTTATGAAACGTGAAGATAACACTAGACGTAAATAACATATTAACAACGCAATAAAACAAATATAGCACAAACAAAGAATAATATATACTTGTCACACGCATGTGATAAGGAACCACCATGGCCGATATACATGTCACCCGCAGTGATTGTGTCAATCAAGCATATCGAATGTGGGTTTCAGATAATGTGAACTTTCTACCCAGACCGGATGCGGGCTTGTGATTGCAAACTTTCCTTTTTCTACATAAAACGATAAAGCTTGTTATATTATGAGTCATTCATTGGATGTTGACCACGTTTCACAGACCAACGGAAGGGGATTTCCTTTCCAGATACTACTAGAGTTTTTTAGTGACTGTTCAGCATGAGCCTTGACGATGATATTGTTCTGAGGTTTACGTGGGGATGAGCTCCCCAGATTATTTCATGTAAGTATTTTTTACTATTGTTGGTTTGTTCAGTAGTCGTGTAAATTATTCATTGGCCTCTAACGGTAGTGATTTACTTCTAGATTGTACAACAGTACATCCCTCTGGAGGAGGTAAATCACCACCCCCAGAGGCCCTATCCAGAAAACGAGGATATTGACAATTATGCTGATGACGACGACGACGACAGCTATGACGATGACAATCTGGTTTGGTAAATAGCCGAATGGCATGAGAAAAGAGAGATTTCGGAATGGGGACCTAGATAAAGTGTTATTAAATATATATATAATTATTATAAAGATAAAGCGTTTGTTATTATTATTATTATACTTTTCATTAAAGGTGTAGGTAAGTTCACACATAGAGTTCGTCAAATATGATTTTTTAATTATATCATTTCTAAGAACTTGATATTAATTTTTTCAATTATTTTTTAAAATTTACATTAACGACATCACCCGCCCGCGAAAGCGCGTTCATTTTAACAAGCCACTCTAGCCGCCACAGCCATCTTGGAAGCCATTTCTGTTAGACGCCATTTTTAACCGATAGCCGTCGCAATTTTGATTAGACGCCATCTTGTCAGCCATTTTGTTTGATGACATTTTCACCATCACGTGACCGCTCACCGTTTATTCAATACATAGATCCTAAACTGGGCTCCGCCATCTCTTTTCTAAGGTGGGCACCCTCTACTCATAAGTAAAGCCAACGCCTTTGTACAGAATTATGGGTTGGGTGATATGAGGTATCCAGCAAGCACTATAAGTGAAGATGTTAGTGTATGTGTATATGTGCATGTGTGAGAGTGAGTGTGTGTGTGTGTGTGGGGGGGGCTTTGTAAGTGGTGTAGTGTTAGGCTAGGGTACCGCGAGGGACGCCAAATCCCTCGTAGGTGCGGCTAGTCCGCACCCCCCTGCGGGGGTCAGTCGTTTGTAGGAGACTGTCCTGACACTTGTGTTTGTGCTCTGTTTGAAGAAGTGTGTAGGAAAGCTAAGGTGTTTTTAGAAGCAGCGAACATTGACGTCAATTGTACCGAAGTGTAAAAATGGAGTTTATAATTGACTTCCAAAAATTTCGCGATGCACAAAATCAATATATTTTTAAGGGACTGGCTATAGTGTCTAAATTTGACAGCGATGGAGAAGGATCCTACGAGTCATTTCTTTTTGAGTCGTCGTACAGTTTTGACGATCTGCCGTAAAACGTGCAATACCCGGTTTGTTGCTTCAGCGAAATCTTCAAGGATTGTCTTGAGAACATGTGCTACACTATGTTGTTAGTTGAAAGTTAGTCCACTGAAACTCTTATAGGCAGTTAAGTGTTGTAAATCAACAAAGTACTGTAGATTGTTCTGTTTATGTGAAAGTATTTAGTTTGTTTACTGCTATTTGACTTGATTTTAGTTAATACAAAAAATCATCAGCAATTACAAAGGTATGTAGATTCTATTTGACCATATTAGAAAGGATTTCTACTAATAATTTTAAAACTAGGCATCCATTAATCTGGGCTGCATATCTGCTACACCATGGGCTATTGTCATATTTCCTGTCCAAGCGTTTTTGCAATTATCTTGCTTGTATTCAACTACATAAAACATGTTTTTTTATTTATTTATTATTTTTAAATATTGTTATTCCAAATTATTTCCTTATTTATAATTTTAGATGGATGATGGATTTATATTTTTAGAAGAAAGGTGTAAAATTACTAAATCTGCCCTGAAATTATTGAATACCCTACCTCTGAATAGTGATGAGAAAACTGAAGGTTTACTTTCCCTACCTGATGACGTCCTTATAGAACGTATAGAAAATATTGTTAACGATTTTGAAGTAAATATAGATCAGTGTGAGGATGAACCGACATCTCTGGAACAACTGTCTACTTCTTCTCAAGTCTACTCAATGGAAAGGGAGAAAAATCAGTGGTTTCCTTGATTGACGGAAAAGCGTTTTTCCTGCGTCATAAAATCGATGATGTCAATTACATTTATGGAAAACAAAAACACGTGAGTGTGCGCTTAAAGAGGACACGTCAGGTTTCACCTGAAAAGCCTAAGGTTACCAAGGGGAGTAATACGTTGATGGTGGCAACGTCACAGACTTTGCCATCACCAAAGTATTTAATATTTTCTAGTGCCGAGGAGGGGGATGATCTCTCGAAAGTTTCGCCTTTCCTTATAAACAAGGTTATTACTGCTTGTGCCGGAGGTCCTGAAGCCTCTATTAAGAAACTTTGAATACTTCTAGCAGCTACATATATACAAAAATCGTCTACAAACAGGGAACAGTGAACAGGTGACTGTACGTTTGAAGTGACGCTGTTAATGGCAACGGCAAACAGCGTCACACTCAAAACGCCACCCTCTAGTTCTTAACGATCAGAATATATGCCTCCTAGACGTACACGAAAAGGCCTGTTGTTCAAATAATTTTGTATAAAAGCAAGAATGTTACGTTGTATACCCCATGATTTCAATACGTTCAAAATTCCTCTTCTCCATGCCATGTCATATACCTTCTCAAGGTCAAAGAAAACCGCTATTAGTGTTTGTCGTAAGATGAAGGCATTCTGTATAGCTACAGTGTTGAAATGTGTATAGATTGTGTTGGTGTATGTATCTGTGTATGTGTATGCTTTGTGAGTGGTGTAGTGTTAGGCTAGGGTACCGCGAGGGACGACAAACCCCTCGTTGGTGCGGCTAGTCCGCACCCCCACTTGCGGGCAAAAAAACAACAATGTCTGAAGGATAGTGTTATCTTCAAGTTAAAAAGCTTAAAAATTACTTTAAAACATAATAAATTTTATAAAATAATAAAAAAATAAAACATAAAAATTAAAAAACAACTTGTAATGTGGGCAATACCAGTTCCAACTCTGGAAAAACACAGAGTTATTATAAACAAAAGATAAAATATTAATCTGTCATTCACTTGTACTTCAACAGGGTTGGAAACAAATTCTCTTTCTTTTAAAAAATCTGTTTTTAATGCTTTTTTTCCTGGCGAATAACCAATCGTGGTTATCAGCGCCAAACAAAATCTAACACGGAACGCAATATTTTAAATAAAATAAAAATAAATTTAAATACAACTAAAATTAAAAAACAAAAACAACAACAATAAATAACAAAAAACAACAATAAATCTATAACAATGAATAAATTCTTAAAAAACTATAAATAACAAAATAACAACAAAGAACAATATAACAGTAATAAATAATAACAATATGTAAAACAATAGTAGGTAACAATTTACCAATAAATAAATCTTAATAACAATAACAAGAACACAAAATAAATTAAATTAAAATAAATAGAAGAAACAGAGAATTATACGTATAAATAAAAAAAAAATCTTTATGTATTAAATTTTAAAAAATATTTTCAAGTGGTGCAAGAAAGCGATGACTCGGTCAATGGCCGAGGCATCGTCCCTTAGCACCACCTTCAAACTCCCTTTTAAATTAAAAAGGGCACGAATATTGCTTACATTAACACAATCTACTAAAATATGTTTTATTGTGAAGATATCACCGCAGTATTGGCATATTGGTGGATCTTCACGACGCATCAAATATCCATGAGTTGCAAAAGAGTGGCCTACGCGAAGGCGTGTAACCACCACTTCCTCCCTACGTTTTGAACGAATTGAAGACCTCCATGGACGGACGGTATCTTTAATTTCCCTCAGCTTATTCTGAATCACGGTATGCCACTCGTCATTCCAAGCAGCGAGCAATAAATGTTTCGCGAAACACACATAATCAGATGCCATAACCAGTTGAATAATAGGCACCAAACTTGTAGCTTTCATCGCCGCTTCATCCGCTTTTGTGTTTCCAAGTATTCCGCAATGTCCAGGAACCCAACAGAAAGTTACCCCCACACCCCTCAATTGAAGCCTGTGTACAGCACACAAAATGTCCCCAACTAAAGGGTTGCTAGAGAAAACATCCTGAAGAGCCTGAAGAGCACTTTTGGAATCCGAACACAAAAGATAATGCGAGGATCGAGATTGAATGACGGTCAAAGCTTTAAAAACAGCAAATAGTTCTGCCGTGAAAACACTGCAAGCTGAGGGCAATCCATACGTGTAGGTACATCCAGATGCATAAAACGCACACCCAACGCCATTGTCCAGATTAGATCCATCAGTGAAAATAATTTCACTGTGTTGGTGAGATTTATAAATGGATAAAAATTACTGGTGGTAGACCACAACAGGAGTATCGTGTTTTATATAACTGGACAATGAGAAATCGAAGTGCGGCGTTTTTATTATCCATGGAGGTAGATAGCACATTTGTCGTTCAAACACAGTTGGAAGTTGCAACTCAAGGTCATCCAATATTCTTAACGTTCGTATGCCAAATGGAGCGGTCGAATGTTGACGTGTATTGTACACTTCATTTAGCGTATTGTGAAAGACTATATCAAATGCCGGGTGGTTGGGTTTGCTTCGAAGAACAGAAAAATAAGATATTTGTAGAATCTGACGTCGTCTAGAAAGGGCAGGTTCCCCAGCTTCGACAAGAAGACTAGGGATTGGGCTAGTTCTAAATGCACCAGTAGCCAGTCTAAGTCCAGAGTGGTGGATGGTATCAAGAGTTTTAAGAACTGTAGGTCGTGCAGATGAGTAGACTTGACAACCATAATCTATGCGCGATCTAACGACTGCGCGATAAAACCGAAGCATACTAGTTCTGTCTGCTCCCCAATTCGTACCACTATGGACTCTTAACATATCCAATTTTTTGTTGCATCTCACCTTCAAATCACGAACATGTGGACTCCATGAGAGTCTTTTATCAAACAAAAGACCCAAAAATCGAACACTATCCGTGGTTTGAAGCTGAACCCCGTCAAGATAAAGGATCGGCTTCTGGTGTTGCCTACGACGACTAAATGCTTCAGATTGGGTCTTCGAAGCAGAGAATTTGAAACCTGTAGTTTTTGACCATTCCTCCAATCTGTATATTGCTAACTGCAAAGATCTTTCCGCAGTTGCCATACTACGAGCAGGCTCATATATACAAAAGTCATCCACAAAAAGGGAACAGTGTACCGGAGATCGTATATTACTGGTGATACTATTTATTGTTACGGTAAACAGCGTGACGCTCAACACGCTGCCCTGCGGTACACCATTCTCCTGTGTATAGCTGTTTGAATACGTGCCTCCAAGTCGAACGCGGAAAGATCTATTAGAAAGAAAGTTAGCGATGAATGCTAGGATATTCAATTGTATACTCCATGATTTCAGGGTGTTCAGAATTCCTCTTTTCCATGCCATATCATATGCCTTTTCAAGGTCAAAGAAAATCGCAACGAGCGTTTGACGCAAGAGAAAGGCATCTTGAATAGCGGATTCTAACAAAACCAATTGGTCAACTGATGAGCGTCCTAGTCTGAAACACATTGTTCGTTGCTAAGAAGGTTGTTGGTTTCTAGGTACCAGACAAGACGGCGGTTGACCATCTTCTCCAGTAGTTTGCACAAGACGCTTGTAAGTGATATAGGCCTGTAACTACTGGGGTTGGTTTTGTCCTTACCTGGCTTCAAAAGAGGAATTACAGTCGATTCTAACCATGCATCGGGGAAAGAGCGCTCCTCAAATAAACGATTGTATACTCAAAGGAGGACAAGTTTCGCCGATGATGGTAGATGTTTTAGCATGGAGTACACAATGGAATCAGGACCTGGTGCAGAATCCTTCGTTGACGCAAGAGCTGACTCCAATTCCCCTATAGAGAAAGGGGTGTTTAAAGTAGAGTCCTCAGACAACCCAACGGTAAACGGTATTGCTTCTTCCTTCAGTTTATACATCTGGAACAATCTATTATAGGCTGTAGTAGCAGAAAAGTTAGAAAAAGATGTTCCAAGTACATTAGCAATGTCATCACTGTTTGTGATTAATCTCCCATCTGGTTGCTTCAGCGCAATGGCTGGCAACGGAATGGAAGTACCACAAACTGATCTTAGTTTCCTCCACTCTGTGGAGGACGGAGTTGTTCGTCTAATTGTGCTAATGTACTAATGCTTTCGCACGGAGTATTTTATATTCCTGAAGGTTTCCATTCGTTTGGTGTCGTTTAAATTTCCTAAGAGCTCTTCGTCGTTAACGGAGGATTTCTGTGCATTCATCGTTCCACCACGGCACAGGCGGTCGGCGTGGATGCGCAAAGGTTTTCGGAATGGTCTTTTCAGCGGCATTTAAAATTGCTTTCGTAATGTTTTCTATATTTTCATCAATGGGTGTCAGATAATCCATGTCAAGTGATACAAGGTAATTCGAGTAGGAGTCCCAGTTGGCTTTTCGCAAAATCCAACTGGAATTTCGAGCATAACAAGCATAAAACTGATCTTAATAGGCACATGGTCCCTTAAAACCACCTCTAAACTACCTCGAAGATCGTAACGTATATACAAATTTTCCAACTTATCACAATCAAGCAGGATATGCTTGATTGTAATATTATTTCTACAAAACGGACATAGTGGTGGATCCTCATGTCGCATCAATTATCCATGCGTTAACAAAGAGTGGCCGATGCGAGGTCGTGTAACTACCACTTCCTCAATACGATTCGAACAAACAGATGTCCTCCATGGTCGGACGGTATTTTTGATGTCCCTCAGCTTGTTTCTATTTACATTTTGCCATTCTTCACTCCAAACAGAGAATAGTATAGTTTAACCTTTGCATACAAAATCTGATGCTAGCACACGTTGTGTCGATGGCAACATACCTGTAGCTAATTTTGCACCTTCATCTGCTTTAGAGTTTCCGAATATTCCACAGTGACCAGGTACCCAGAGAAATGACACCTCGACACCTCGTAATTGGAGCCTGTGTATAGAGCACAAGATGTCTCCAACTAAAGGGTTCTTAGCTTCGTCAGTACTAGTTGTTGCTGACAAGTTTTTCGTTCTCTAATAATTATGGAGTATGACCGTTGCCAAAACAACCTTATCTACAGTTTTCAACTTACACTCAAAAGCTTTTTGAACACCCGAAATCTAGCTGATGAACATATCCCCAGTTGCCAAGTACCTAAAACATAAAAAAACAATAGGTAATCAGAATAGAAACAATTTAAAAACAACAAACATTAGAAAAAGCTATGATTAAAAAAAACTTAACATTTAAATATTTTCTATTTTATCGATCTATTTTATTCTGGATTCCAGGTGAAGCTGTAAAAGATCAATGAAAAAAACTGAGAGACTGTCACCGAGAAGTTATGCGAAGACAAGAAAAGAAAAAGCGGAGAAGCGGCGGTTATTCAAAGACCATGGACTTATCAACACCAAATGGAGTTCTTGCTTCCCTTCATGAAAAACAGACAGACTCACACGAATTTGGAGCACACATCCAACCACGGCTCTCCTCAAACAGTCGACGATCCCGATGATCCAGCTGAACAAACAATTGAGAATGTGCCTTCACTCTCAAATGAAGTAACCGGTGAACCTACTGAACCGGAGATTCGTCCAGCGAAACAGGGGAAATATAGAAAAGACCATTCAGTACTGCAACAGTTTATACAAACCTCTGAAATAAGAGCGAAACGTCGTGACGAAATCAGACAGCACCTCCTTCAACAACCATCTCAACAACTCCATAATGACGCGCTCTACACTTTTTTTTTGTCAATGTACTCCACAACCAAAAACCTTTCACCTCAATATCAAAGACAGGTCCGAAATAAAATATTCGAAACTGTGACGCAAGCAGAACAGTATCAATAAGAAATTTCACCAAGGGCCTCATTTACAGATGGATCTACCCCACATTCCTCACGAAATTCGACTAGTACTGCAACTACTCTCTCATATGCCCATGACGATTTGTCTCGAGATTTTCCAGAGTTCTTCCAAACAAGACCTTCCTACCCAATCCCAGAAGGAAAGCCATCCACTGGGCCAGTAATGACGGAGTCGCTCCATTCCCTATGATACTCCCTTTTTTCTAAACACGATTGAAAAGACGTTTTCGTATTTCTAACTATATTACTTCACATAATTACCTATTTCGTTATGTTTTCGTACTTCTGTTACATTCAAGTTTACCTAAAATAAAAAGTAATAACAACTTTCTGATACATTAATTAAACATACCTGAGGCATACGGCCAATTTTTCTTTACTCCCAATGGGTTGTTGTGCGTTGCATTCTCCTCCAGTGATGTCTTCTTTTATAAGTTCGTGAATTTCATCAAACTGCTCTCGACTGAGCCACAGAGAGCTCTTGAAGACATCGTCAGGAACCTCTCGAAACACATTAAATTCTCCATGTGCACTTCTCCCAGCTAAATAAACATTACTTTTATTTTTCTTCCTTTTAACTAGTAAATATAAACATACAACTTCCTCAACCTCTGAGTCAGACTCAAAATTAAAGAGATAATCAATGTCCGGCATCGAGGAAGCAGCCATCGTGGCGAATGGATTCTCTACTACTGGGTTCAATATGCAGTAGTCAACCCAGGCAACAGACAGGCCACGCCAGGGTTGATGCGTGGCCTGTCCGTGTGCTGTGTTTAATTTGCGGCGGGGCTTAGGCTTGGGTACCGCGAGGGACGCGCACCCCTAGTGCGCACCCCCCTGCGGGGGACGGTGAAAATGTCGTCAAACAAAATGTCACCATCCCGAAATCCCCCTTTCCTCATGCCATTCGGCTATTTACCAAAGCAGATTGTCATCGTCATCGTCGTCGTCGTCGTCGTCATCATCATAGTTGTCAATGTCCTCGTTCTCTGGATAGGGCCTCTGGGGGTGGTGATTTACCTCCTCCAGAGGGATGTACTGTTGTACAATCTAGAAGTAAATCACTACCGTTAGAGGCCAATGAATAATTTACACGACTACTGAACAAACCAACAATAGTGAAAAATACTTACATAAAATAATTTGGGAAACTCATCCCCCCGTAAACCTCAGAACAATATCTTCGTCAACACACATGCTGAACAGTCACTAAAAAAACTCTAGTAGTATCTGGAAAGGAAATCCCCTTCCGTTGGTCTGTGAAACGTGGTCAACATCCAATGATAAGGTACTGTAGAGGAAAGACACTTCCTGTGATAAATTACCCTTTCACATAGGACAGATATTACTTATCTACAAACTAAAACCACTGACTCATAATATAACGAGCTTTATCGTTTTATGTAGAAAAAAGAAAGTTTGCAATCACAAGCCCGCATCCGGTCTGGGTAGAAAGTTTACATTATCTGAAACCCACATCGATATGCTTGATTGACACATTCACTGCGGGTGACATGTATATCGGCCATCAAGCTGACATCGCTTACATAAAATAATCTGGGGAGAGCTCATCCTCACGTAAACTTCAGAACAATATCTTCGTCAACACACATGCTGAACGATTAAACTTCCTTTATTCTCCATAAAAACGATAATTCTTAACACATTCACTGCTATGGGAGATCCTATTATACATACCTAAAAGCTATTTGTTTATTTAATAACCTTACTCCTTTAGTTAGAAATATTGGATATACTATTAAAAAGAATTTTGCTTTAAAATTTGTTGTTAAAAAAAAGACATTTTTTCAGTGGCCGTACTATTTATTATGCTTATAAAACGTGAAGATAACACTAGACGTAAATAACATATTAACAACGCAATAAAACAAATATAGCACAAACAAAGAATAATATATACTTGTCACACGCATGTGATAAGGAACCACCATGGCCGATATACATGTCACCCGCAGTGATTGTGTCAATCAAGCATATCGAATGTGGGTTTCAGATAATGTGAACTTTCTACCCAGACCGGATGCGGGCTTGTGATTGCAAACTTTCTTTTTTCTACATAAAACGATAAAGCTTGTTATATTATGAGTCATTCATTGGATGTTGACCACGTTTCACAGACCAACGGAAGGGGATTTCCTTTCCAGATACTACTAGAGTTTTTTAGTGACTGTTCAGCATGAGCCTTGACAATGATATTGTTCTGAGGTTTACGTGGGGATGAGCTCCCCAGATTATTTCATGTAAGTATTTTTTACTATTGTTGGTTTGTTCAGTAGTCGTGTAAATTATTCATTGGCCTCTAACGGTAGTGATTTACTTCTAGATTGTACAACAGTACATCCCTCTGGAGAAGGTAAATCACCACCCCCAGAGGCGCTATCCAGAGAAGGAGGACATTGACAATTATGCTAATGACGACGACGACGACAGCTATGACGATGACAATCTGGTTTGGTAAATAGCCGAAAGGCATGAGAAAAGAGAGATTTCGGAATGGGGACCTAGATAAAGTGTTATTAAATATATATATATAATTATTATAAAGATAAAGCGTTTGTTATTATTATTATTATACTTTTCATTAAAGGTGTAGGTAAGTTCACACATAGAGTTCGTCAAATACGATTTTTTAATTATTTCATTTCTAAGAACTTGATATTAATTTTTTCAATTATTTTTTAAAATTTACATTAACGACATCACCCGCCCGCGAAAGCGCGCTCATTTTAACAAGTCACTCTAGCCGCCACAGCCATTTTGCCAGCCATTTCTGTTAGACGCCATTTTTAACCGACAGCAGTCGCAATTTTGATTAGACGCCATCTTGTCAGCCATTTTGTTTGATGACATTTTCACCGTCACCGTTTATTCAATACATAGAACCTAAACTGGGCTCCGCCATCTCTTTTTAAGGTGGGCACCCTCTACTCATAGGTAAAGCCAACGCCTTTGTACAGAATTATGGGTTGGGTGATATGAGGTATCCAGCAAGCACTATAAGTGAAGATGTTAGTGTATGTGTATATGTGCATGTGTGAGAGTGAGTGTGAGTGTGTGTGTGTGTGTGTGTGGGCTTTGTAAGTGGTGTAGTGTTAGGCTAGGGTACCGCGAGGGACGCCAAATCCCTCGTAGGTGCGGCTAGTCCGCACCCCCCTGCGGGGGTCAGTCGTTAGTAGGAGACTGTCCTGACACTTGTGTTTGTGCTCTGTTTGAAGAAGTGTGTAGGAAAGCTAAGGTGCTTTTAGAAGCAGCGAACATTGACGTCAATTGTACCGAAGTGTAAAAATGGAGTTTATAATTGACTTCCAAAAATTTCGTGATGCACAAAATCAATATATTTTTAAGGGACTGGCTATAGTATCTAAATTTGACAGCGATGGAGAAGGATCCTACGAGTCATTTCTTTTTGAGTCGTCGTACAGTTTTGACGATCTGCAGAAAAACGTGCAATACCCGGTTTGTTGCTTCAGCGAAATCTTCAAGGATTGTCTTGAGAACATGTGCTACACTATGTTGTTAGTTGAAAGTTAGTCCACTGAAACTCTTATTGGCAGTTAAGTGTTGTAAATCAACAAAGTACTGTAGATTGTTCTGTTTATGTGAAAGTATTTAGTTTGTTTACTGCTATTTGACTTGATTTTAGTTAATACAAAAAATCATCAGCAATTACAAAGGTATGTAGATTCTATTTGACCATATTAGAAAGGATTTTTACTAATAATTTTAAAACTAGGCATCCATTAATCTGGGCTGCATATCTGCTACACCATGGGCTATTGTCATATTTCCTGTCCAAGCGTTTTTGCAATTATCTTACTTGTATTCAACTACATAATACATGTTTTTTTATTTATTTATTATTTTTAAATATTGTTATTCCAAATTATTTCCTTATTTATAATTTTAGATGGATGATGGATTTATATTTTTAGAAGAAAGGTGTAAAATTACTAAATCTGCCCTGAAATTATTGAATACCCTACCTCTGAATAGTGATGAGAAAACTGAAGGTTTACTTTCCCTACCTGATGACGTCCTTATAGAACGTATAGAAAATATTGTTAACGATTTTGAAGTAAATATAGATCAGTGTGAGGATGAACCGAAATCTCTGGAACAACTGTCTACTTCTTCTCAAGTCTACTCAATGGAAAGGGAGAAAAATCAGTGGTTTCCTTGATTGACGGAAAAGCGTTTTTCCTGCGTCACAAAATTGATGATGTCAATTTTTTCGATGACGTAATATTGAGGGTTTGGCAATGGTTTCCCGGAAAAGCGTTTTTATGACGTCACTGTTAGTTCTTTAATAGATTTGTAAGTAGGTCAAGGTCATACAAAAATGTTTTTCAAAAAATTGTCGCAAGCAAAGCTGCTTGTCACAATTTTTTAAAAAAATTTCATTTATTTGTTTTTTCTATAATTTTAATTTATTAAATACAACATTTTATATATACAATAAAATGATCCAATTACAGAGTTATTTATTACATATATCAATAATAATAATATTTTTGCTTAAGATTAGTAGGTTTACTGGTGCAACATCAAGTCGGTTAATTCCCACCCGGATGGTCCGTTGGACATAATGAAAAATTCTGCAGACACCTCTTCCAAATCTGTATTATTCAACAGCATGATGAAACGTTTAGGAAAGTATATCTGGAATTTCGGGTTATCGCCGTCTCTGAAATAGTAGCCTCTGCGAGCTGAGACAACAGCATCGCCGTAAGTGGTGTCAACTTTTTTTTAGAGAGTGTATGAAAACATTTTTCCATCCTTCAATTCCGAGCATTTTTTGTTGGAAGTCCCTCGGCTTTCGACTTTGAGTTGAATTGTTCCGTAATGTTCTGAAATATCTTAGCATGGTTATGACAGTTCATGATTATAAAAATATGGTTGTCTGTATCGTGTGGGAACCTGAAAAGCAAATGACGTGTTTTATCGTTTCTACAGTGTTCATATACACTTTTTGAACGCCCCCACCACTTTTACCTACTTACAGTTACGCATACCGGTATTCGTACAGATTGGCTTTGAAAATAATTTCAAGGTCATCCAGAATTGTTTTTAAAAAACTCGCAAGCAGAACTGCATGCATTAGTATTCAATTATTATTTTTTTAAATATTATAATTTAATTTTATTGCACAAATACCTCACATCCCCACAGTGGAGTTGCGGACTAGCCGCACCTACTAAGAGGGGTTTGGCGTCCCTCGCGGTGCCCCAGCTAAACATACACAATACTAACAACACTTATTTCACTGTTATAAACTCAACACGTTCTCAAACACCACATTCCCAACACCATCTTTAGAATTAACACACATCTTCTCTGTAGGTGATTTTGACTGGTCAGAACCGTCGCGCGTTGGGAGTGCTGAAAAGGGCAGAGCTTTACAAACTCTGGTCCAGAACGCTGATGTGAGCTTGCTCTGCCGAAGACGTAAGCGAGGTTTTTGGTCTGCCAGCCGCTTCGGTCCTTGATCAGGGAGTGTCCGGGTGTCGGAGCCTGTGCACAGTATTACGAGTTCTCGACTAATGCCAATCCAGTCGAGCTAAGGCGAAAAGCTATAGGCCTATAGGCTATAGAGTTGGAAATGATCTTTATGTGATCTTAGCGTGTGCCCGTTCCTATAGTCTCGCCCGTAACGCTTGACACGGTGGCGGGCCTAATTACATTTATGGAAAACAAAAACACGTGAGTGTGCGCTTAAAGAGGACACGTCAGGTTTCACCTGAAAAGCCTAAGGTTACCAAGGGGAGTAATAAGTTGATGGTGGCAACGTCACAGACTTTGCCATCACCAAAGTATTTAATATTTTCTAGTGCCGAGGAGGGGGATGATCTCTCGAAAGTTTCGCCTTTCCTTATAAACAAGGTTATTACTGCTTGTGCCGGAGGTCCTGAAGCCTCTATTAAGAAACTTTGAATACTTCTAGCAGCTACATATATACAAAAATCGTCTACAAACAGGGAACAGTGGACTGTACGTTTGAAGTGACGCTGTTAATGGCAACGGCAAACAGCGTCACACTCAAAACGCAACCCTCTAGTTCTGAACGATCAGAATATATGCCTCCTAGACGTACACGAAAAGGCCTGTTGTTCAATTTTTTTTTCCAGGCGAAAAACCTATCAAGGTTATCATCGCCTAACTAAAATTTTATTTTAAATAATTATTTCAAAATAAAACTAACCAACTAAACAAAATAAAATGAAATAAATGTTTTATACCAAATGTAACTAAAACGAAAGAAACTAAAATTATACATAATTTAAATATTATTAAATAGATTCAGGTGGCGTAAGAAAGCGATGACACGGTCGATAGCCGTGACATCGTCTCTTAAAACCACCTTTAAACTACCTCGAAGATCGTAACGTAAGGGAAGTGTGCCTATATTGGACCACTGCCTAGATTGGACCATTAGGTTTTGAAGGTCTTTCGTTTGTTAACTCGCGCTTCTAGTGGTTGTTTGTTGTACTAATCACGCCATCTTAGTGTCGTTCAGAGTTTTGTAGTGATTGAATGTGTCGTTGAATTGTGAAGTGAGTTAATAGTTTTACTAGTGGTTTGATCTAATTTTTGGCGTGAAGACTTCCGAAGCTTGCTAGCAAACAAAAACAAGAAGGTAATATTAGTTAGTCTTATAATAACCTGTATTTCTTTACGTTTATATAGATATAATATAAGCCAGGTTATTTTAATCTATGCCACACTATGCCGTTACGAATCCAAAATGGCGCATCTGCCTAAATTGGACCACGTTGTTTTTCCTTGGTTGGACCACTTTAAACGTGTGGTCCAATTTAAGACAATATAAAGTTTTATTATTTTCAGATGGCTATTCGGGGAAAATATGGAAAATGGAATGAAGAAGATATGGAGAGGGCAATAATGAGTTTCAATAACGGTGATATGGGACTGAATGCAGTTGCTAAATGCTACGGAGTTCCTAAAGCAACTTTAAAAAGGAGGCTTGATGGGAAAAATATTTATGCAACAGAAAGCAAGAAAATACTGGGAAGATTACCTGACTTGCCTCAAGAAATAGAAAATGATTTAGTTTCTCATGTTCTTCAATTAGAAGAAATGTTCTTTGGTGTTACTCGTGAAGATTTGAAAAAGCTTGCCTTTCAGGTAGCTGCAGAAAATGGCATAGAGAACAGATTTGACAAAGAAAAGAAAAGTGCAGGGGATAAATGGTATTATAAATTTATATCTCGACATCCTGAGTTAACTTTAAGAACTCCAGAGACAACTTCAATTGCACGAGCTTCTGGGTTCAACAAACAGGCAGTGGAAGACTTTTATACTAAACTGAAATCAGTAGTGGACACTAATGGCATAGATGCTATGACATTGTACAATATGGATGAGACAGGTCTTTCTACAGTCCACAAGCCTCGAAAAGTGCTAGCGCAAAAAGGGAAGCACCAAGTTGGCGCAGTAACAAGTGGAGAAAGAGGCATAACAACAACTGGGATATTTTGCATGAGTGCTGGAGGGTCATTCATTCCTCCCGTGCTGATTTTTAAACGAAATAGATTCAAAAACGAGCTGAAATATGGTGCTCCTCCTGGAACAGCATTCGCGTGCTCAGAAACTGGCTGGACAAACAGTGAGATATTTGTCCAGTGGCTAAAACACTTTGTTGCCTTTACAAAACCATCAATAGAACAGAAAATACTTTTACTATTAGACGGACATTCAACGCATACAAAAAATATTGATGCCATCAATTATGCTAGGGATAATGGCATTATAATGATGTCGTTTCCAGCTCATGTTACTCATAAAATGCAGCCGCTGGATGTTAGTTTTTTCAAGCCACTGAAAACATATTACAATGAAGCTGCAGATAAATGGTTGAGAACAAATGTCGGTAAAAAAATTACACAGTTTCAAATTAGTCAGCTAGTGGGCGAGAGTTATAGAAGAGAGCTGCAACTATTTCAATCGAAATAAATGGCTTCAAAAAATGTGGCATTTGGCCGGTAGACAATTCAGTGTTGGATGATTCTGAATTCGCTCCGTCTTTCCTGTCCAGTGCAGCGAGTTTACAACTTGAAGTGCCTTCCACCTCCTCTCAGTCTGATTTACCTTATGAAGTTGGATCAAAGACATTGGAGCGTGATTTACCTACAAATCAAGCCTTTAAGTCAGTAGCAGAAATATCCCCACTTCCTGCAGTAAATGACTTAAATGGGAAAAGAAAACGCAGAACTACTAGTACAAAAGCTATTGTATTAACTAGCACCCCTCACAAAGAGCAAATTGAAAAATGTAAGGGCGAGAAGCACCAAGAATCTCTTAGTCGATCTAGGAATCCAAAACTACCTCGGCGAAAGCTTCAGCTGACTAGAGAAAATAAAAGTTGGTATTGTTCCCTTTGTGAAACAAAAGAACAATTGGCAATGGTTCGGTGTACAAGCTGTAGAAACTGGCACCATGAAAAATGTGCTAATATCTCTCCTAAACAAAAAATGTATTCATGCATCAACTGTAAATAATAAATTAGATTTTAATTTTTAGGTTTTCATGTTTTTTATGTTTATTTATTACGTGTACAAAGATATATATATATATATATATATATATATATATATATATATATATATTTATAATTTTAATGAATTCAGGTTTTAAAGTTTTGTCAAATAATTAATAGCCAACCTGAATGCCATTAATGTTTTGGTTTTATATTGTTTTAAATTAACACCTAATAAAAAAAATTTGTATTTTCTTAAAAAAAAATAGTTTACATTTTAATTTCTATAAGAATGTATTACGATGTAATAAACAATAGCTTTGTTTAAATATTTTACACGTCGTTTCCTGTTCCTCAATTCTTGTAACATTTAGGCTATAATTTTGAAGTGGTCCAATTAAATTAAGGAAAACAGTGGTCCAACTAAGGAAAACAACTTTTGAATATGGTCTTTGACACTAGTTCAATTAATTGCATACCACTGTTCTATTTTTTACACAATTTTTAAGAGGGTTGAAATTTCCGGAAAAAAAAGATTTTGTGAATCTAATAATAATGTTTATATTATTTTTCATGTTGTTATGATATTATTATAGACCATTTTTCTTAAGTGGTCCAATATAGGCGCACTTCCCTTATATATAAATTTGTCAACTCATTACAATCAAGTAGGATATGCTTGATTGTAATATTATTTCTACAAAACGGACATAGTGGTGGATCCTCATGTCGCATCAACCATCCATGCGTTAACAAAGAGTGGCCGATGCGAAGTCGAGTAACCACCACTTCCTCCCTACGATTCGAACGAACAGATGTCCTCCATGGTCGGACGGTATTTTTGATGTCCCTCAGCTTGTTTCTATTTACATTTTGCCATTCTTCATTCCAAACAGAGAATAGTGTAGTTTTAACTTTGCATACAAAATCTGATGCCATCACACGTTGTGTCGATGGCAACATACCTGTAGCTAATTTTGCACCTTCATCTGCTTTAGTGTTTCCGAATATTCCACAGTGACCAGGCACCCAGAGAAATGACACCTCGACACCTCGTAATTGGAGCCTGTGTATAGAGCACAAGATGTCTCCAACCAAAGGGTTCTTAGTGTACATTTCCTGAATAGCCTGGAGAGCACTTTTGGAATCACAACACACAAGATATTGAGATCCTGTTGTTCAAATAATTTTGTATAAAAGCAAGAATGTTACGTTGTATACCCCATGATTTCAATACGTTCAAAATTCCTCTTTTCCATGCCATGTCATATACCTTCTCAAGGTCAAAGAAAACCGCTATTAGTGTTTGTCGTAAGATGAAGGCATTTTGTATAGCTAAAGTGTTAAAATGTGTATAGATTGTGTTGGTGTATGTATCTGTGTATGTGTATGCTTTGTGAGTGGTGTAGTGTTAGGCTAGGGTACCGCGAGGGACGACAAACCCCTCGTTGGTGCGGCTAGTCCGCACCCCCACTTGCGGGCAAAAAAACAACAATGTCTGAAGGATAGTGTTATCTTCAAGTTAAAAAACTTAAAAATACTTTAAAACATAGTAAATTTTATAAAATAATAAACAAAATAAAATATAAAAATTAAAAAACAACTTGTAATGTGGGCAATACCAGTTCCAACTCTGGAAAATCACAGAGTTATTATAAACAAAAGATAAAATATTAATCTGTCATTCACTTGTAGTACTTCAACAGGGTTGGAAACAAATTCTCTTTCTTTTAAAAAATCTGTTTTTAATGCTTTTTGTTCCTGGCGAAAAACCAATCGTGGTTATCAGCGCCAAACAAAATCTAACACGGAACGCAATATTTTAAATAAAATAAAAATAAATTTAAATACAACTAAAATTAAAAAAAACAAAAACAACAACAATAAATAACAAAAAACAACAATAAATCTATAACAATGAATAAATTCTTAAAAAAACTGTAAATAACAAAATAACAACAAAGAACAATATAACAGTAATAAATAATAACAATATGTAAAATAATAATAGGTAACAATTTACCAATAAATAAATCTTAATAACAATAACAAGAACACAAAATAAATTAAATTAAAATAAATAAAAGAAACAGAGAATTATTTGTATTAAAATATATATATATATATATATATATATATATATATATATATATATATATATATATATACATATATATATATACATATATATATATATTTATGTATTAAATTTAAAAAAATATTTTCATGTTGTGCAAGAAAGCGATGACTCGGTCAATGGCCGAGGCATCGTCCTCTAGCACTACCTTCAAACTCCCTTTTAATTTAAAAAGGGCACGAATTATTTTTTTATTTTTCCCCCCCCTGGCGAAAAACCAATTGTGGTTATCATCGCCAAACAAAAACTAACACGGAACGCAATGTTTTAAATAAAACCAAATACATTTAATTACAATAAAAATTACAAAATAAAAAAACAATAACAATAAATAACAAAAAACAACAATAAACCTATAAAAATGAAAAAATTCTTAAAAAACTAAATAACAAAATAACAACAAAGAACAATATAACAGTAAATAAATAATATGTAAAACAATAATAGGTAACAATTTACCAATAAAGAAATCTCAATAACAATAACAAGAACACAAAATAAATTTAATTAAAATAAATAAAAGAAACACAGAGAATTATATGTATATATATATATATATATATATATATATATATATATATATATATATTTATGTATTAAATTTTAAAAAATATTTTCAAGTGGTGCAAGAAAGCGATGACTCGGTCAATGACCGAGGCATCGTCCCTTAGCACCACCTTCAAACTCCCTTTTAAATTAAAAAGGGCACGAATATTGCTTACATTAACACAATCTACTGAAATATGTTTTATTGTGAAGATATCACCGCAGTATTGGCATATTGGTTTATCTTCACGACGCATCAAATATCCATGAGTTGCAAAAGAGTAGCCAACGCGAAGGCCTGTAACCACCACTTCCTCCCTACGTTTTGAACGGATTGAAGACCTCCATGGACGGACGGTATCTTTAATTTCCCTCAGCTTATTCTGAATCACGGTATGCCACTCGTCATTCCAAGCAGCGAGCAATAAATGTTTCGCGAAACACACATAATCAGATGCCATAACCAGTTGAGTAATAGGCACCAAACTTGTAGCTTTCTTCGCCGCTTCATCCGCTTTTGTGTTTCCAAGTATTCCGCAATGTCCAGGAACCCAACAGAAAGTTACCCCCACACCCGTCAATTAAAGCCTGTGTGCAGCAGACAAAATGTCCCCAACTAAAGGGTTGTTAGAGAAAACATCCTGAAGAGCACTTTTGGAATCCGAACACAAAAGATAATGCGAGGATCGAGATTGAATGACAGTCAAAGCTTTAAAAATAGCAAATAGTTCTGCCGTGAAAACACTGCAAGCTGAGGGCAATCCGTACGTGTAGGTACAACCAGATGAATAAAACGCACACCCAACGCCATTGTCCAGTTTAGATCCATCAGTGAAAATAATTTCACTGTGTTGGTGAGATTTATAAATGGATAAAAATTCCTGGTGGTAGACCACAACAGGAGTATCGTGTTTTATATAACTGGACTATGAGAAATCGAAGTGCGGCGTTTTTATTATCCATGAAGGTAGATTGCACATTTGTCGTTCAAACATAGTTGGAAGTTGCAACTCAAGGTCATCCAATATTCTTAACGTTCGTATGCCAAATGGAGCGGTCGAACGTTGACGTGTATTGTACACTTGATTTAGCGTATGATTAAAGACTATTTCAAATGCCGGGTGGTTAGGTTTGCTTCGAAGAAAGAAACGTAAGATATTTGTAGCATCTGACGTCGTCTAGAAAGGGCAGGTTCCCCAGCTTCGACAAGAAGACTAGGGATTGGGCTAGTTCTAAATGCATTAGTAGCCAGTCTAAGTCCAGAGTGGTGGATGGATCAAGAGTTTTCAGAACTGTATTTCATGCAGATGAGTAGACCTGACAACCATAATCTATGCGTCATAATCTAACGACTGCGCGATAAAACCGAAGCATACTAGTTCTGTCTGCTCCCCAATTCGTACCACTAAGGACTCTTAACATATCCAATTTCTTGTTGCATCTCACCTTCAAATCACGAACATGTGGACTCCATGAGAGTCTTTTATCAAATAAAAGACCCAAAAATCGAACACTATCCGTGGTTTGAAGCTGAACCCCGTCAAGATAAAGGATCGGCTCCTGGTGTTGCCTACGACGACTAAATGCTACACATTGGGTCTTCGAAGCAGAGAATTTGAAACCTGTAGATTTTGACCATTCCTCTAACCTGTATATTGCTAACTGCAAAGATCTTTCCGCAGTTGCCATACTACGAGCAGGCACATTTATACAAAAGTCATCCACAAAAAGGGAACAGTGTACCGGAGATCGTATATTACTGGTGATACTATTTATTGCAACGGCAAACAGCGTGACGCTCAGCACGCTGCCCTGCGGTACACCATTCTCCTGTGTATAGCTCTTTGAATACGTGCCTCCAAGTCGAACGCGGAAAGATCTGTTTGAAAGAAAGTTAGCGATGAATGCTGGGATATTCAATTGTATACTCCATGATTTCAGAGTGTTCAGAATTCCTCTTTTCCATGCCATATCATATGCCTTTTCAAGGTCAAAGAAAACCGCAACGAGCGTTTGACGCAAGAGAAAGGCATCTTGAATAGCGCATTCTAACAAAACCAATTGGTCAACTGATGAGCGTCCTAGTCTGAAACCAATTTGTTCGTTGCTAAGAAGGTTGTTGGTTTCTAGGTACCAGACAAGACGGCGGTTGATCATCTTCTCCAGTAGTTTGCACAAGACGCTTGTGAGTGATATAGGCCTGTAACTACTTTGGTTTTTTTTGTCCTTACCTGGCTTCAAAAGAGGAATTTTAGTCGATTCTAACCATGCATCGGGGAAAGAGCGCTCCTCAAATAAACGATTGTATACTCAAAGGAAGACAAGTTTCGCCGATGATGGTAGATGTTTTAGCATGGAGTACACAATGGAATCAGGACCTGGTGCAGAATCCTTCGTTGACGCAAGAGCTGACTCCAATTCCCCTATAAAGAAAGGGGTGTTTAAAGTAGAGTCCTCAGACAACCCAACGGTAAACGGTATTGCTTCTTCCTTCAGTTTATACAACTGGAACAATCTATTATAGGCTGTAGTAGCAGAAAAGTTAGAAAAAGATGTTCCAAGTACATTAGCAATGTCATCACTGTTTGTGATTAATCTCCCATCTGGTTGCTTCAGCGCAATGGCTGGCAACGGAATGGAAGTACCACAAACTGATCTTAGTTTCCTCCACACTGTGGAGGACGGAGTTGTTCGTCTAATTGTGCTAATGTACTGTTCCCAAGAATTCTTTCTACTCAGCCTAAATATCCTCCGTGCTTTCGCACGGAGTATTTTATATTCCTGAAGGTTTCCATTTGTTGGGTGTCGTTTAAATTTCCTAAGAGCTCTTCGTCGTAAACGGAGGGTTTCTGTGCATTCGTCTTTCCACCACGGCACAGACGGTCGGCGTGGATGCGCAGAGGTTTTCGAAATGGTCTTTTCAGCGGCATTTAAAATTGCTTTTGTAAAAGTTTCTATATATTGATCAATGGGTGTCAGATAATCCATGTCAAATGATACAAGGTAATTCGAGTAGGAGTCCCAGTTGGCTTTTCGCAAAATCCAACTGGAATTTCAAGCATAACAGGCATAAAACTGATCTTAATAGGCACATGGTCGCTTCCATACAAATCATTGAGTACCGACCATGTGCATCTAGTAGCTAATTGAGGGCTGCAAATCGATAGATCAACAGCTGTCCATCCACCAGTAGATGCTGCTAAATGAGTAGGAGAACCGTCATTTAGCAGACATAAGTCTAGTTCCGTTCTTACACTTTCAACAAGATCACCTCGAGAGTTCCTAGTCGGAGATCCCCAAGACGAATGGTGGGCATTAAAATCCCCTACCAATAAGAACGGAGTTGGTAACTGGCTTATCAAATTTACTAAATCACTGTGATGCAGGTTTTCTTGTGGTGGCAAGTAGACACAACACACAGAGATTTTATACGGGACAGCTGTTTGAACGGCTACTGCTTGTAAAGGAGTTATTAAGTTTAGAGAAACAGCATCGATACAGTCACGGGCTAGGATGGCTACGCCACCTCTAGCTCGATCTTCTGTAACGAAGTCCGATCTAAAAACTGAATACTCCCTTAAATGGAAATTATGCGATTCGTGGAGATGTGTCTCCTGTAGACATACAAACATTGGATACACATCTCGCACGAGTACTTCAAGTTCTTCTATGTGACTCCTAACACCGTTGACGTTCCATTGTATCACTGACTTCCTAAGCAAAGACATTTATTAGCTTAGCAAAGGATTTATTTGACACCCATTGGTGCTCTCTCCTTTCTTGCCTGGGACGTTTTTAGACGTCTCAGGCTTACATTTCTCAGATTCCATATCCACCCGTTCAGGGATGGGATCTGAGGAAGTTTTGGGTTTAGGAGGGGTAGTTTTCACATTCCCTCTTTTGTTAGCATTTTTCTTAGTGCCCGGTAACGACGGTGGTGATGTGGTCTGTCGTAACACTGGTCTACGTGGTTTGGATTTTCCGTCTTCTGCACAGAAGGTTTATTACCCGTTGATATAATCTTCTGCACAACAAGAAACACAAGGCTCGCTTAGTGATTTATTTCGTGCTCCAATCCCCCCAGTGGAAGGGACAGGTACACGGAGTTAAACATTATCCGTTGCTGCAGGTTGTACCAAATTCAAGGACGGACCATTTGTGACTAAGCACAAAAGGCGAGACACTTGTTCAGTTAGAGCTTCAATCTTTTTGGACAGCTCAGCACAGTTGGTACAAGACGATTTGAAGCGGTCAGGGTAGCGGCATAAGTCTTACTGTCTGCCTTTGGCTGAGTGGATCGATAGAATTTTGTGGCCTCTGGAAACGACAGCTTGTCTTTCGCCATGATGCCTAGGAAAGCTTTCTCTTCCTTAAAGGTAGAACAGTTGTAGGATCGCGCTGGGTGGTCACCACCACAGTTGGCACATTTCGGAGAATTAACACAGTCCTTATCATCATGGCCTTCAACGCTACATATACCGCATACGTTCTGCTTTGAACAGGTAGAGCTGATATGCCCAAATCGCTGCCACTTGAAGCAGCGCCTAGGGTTAGCCACGTATGGTCTCACTGAGAGCCTTTGGTAACCTGCATGTAAATATCCGGGTATTTCCGGTTTGCCAAAGGTGATGATAAAGGAAGCTGTTGCTACCTTTTCTCCTTTGTCCATTTTCATGATAGGAACAACGTCCGTAACTGACTGAGACGACAGTTCGGACTTAATTTCATCAACTGAAATGTACATTAAATCCCTACATGTGATGACCCCCTTTGAGTAATTCAAGGATCTGTGGGGAGCCACAGATACCTTGACCAGGTCAAAGAAAGAGGTCAATTTAGATAGATCAAGGGTTTGTCTCTCGGTGGAAGTCGCAACTAAAAGTGTTCCGTTTCTGAGTTTCTTAATAGAGGCTACTGGACCTCCAGCACAGGCAGTAATAGCCTTGTTGATCAGGAAAGGAGAAACTTTGGAAAGATCTTTCCCTTCTTCGGCACTAGATACAACTAAATACTTTGCTGATGGCAATGTCTGTGACGTTGTACCATCAACTTTTTACTCAAATCTTTACTATCGTCAGGAGAATCCTGGCGTGTCCTTTTTTTTTTTTTTTTTTTTTTCCTGGCGAAAAACCAATTGTTCAGACTAGTCATATTTGACGTGGTTTTTGAATCCATAAATATTTTTTTTCAAGCTATCGTGTCAAGCGTTACGGGCGAGACTATAGGAACGGGTACACCCTTGGATCACATTAAGATCATTTCCAACCCTCAGAACTCTGAGGCCTATAGCTTTTCTCCTTAGCTCGATTGGATGGGCATCAGTCGAGAACTCGTAATACTGTGCACAGGCTCCGACACCCATGCACCGCGGACACTCCCTGACCAAGGACCGAAGCGGCTGGTAGACCAGAAACCGCGCTTACGTCTTCGGCAGAGCAATCTCACATCAGCGTCCCAGACCAGAGTGTGTCACGCTCTGGACTTTTCAGCACTCCCAACGCGCAACGGTTCTGACCAGTCAAAATTCCCTAAGAGAAGATGTAAGTTTTGAAATATGTATAGATTGTGTTGGTGTGTGTATGTGTGTGTGTGTGTGCTTTGTGAGTGGTGTAGTGTTAGGCTAGGGTACCGCGAGGGACGCCAAATCCCTAGTGGGTGCAGCTAGTCAGCACCCCCCTGCGGGATGTTTTTAATGCTTATCCCCTGAGGGGTTTGAGACCCAACCACATGGGAGGAAATATCTAACGAAAATATAAATCCGCACATTATAACGATCTTCGAGGTGGTTATCAAAAACTGCTTAGACTGCCGGATGTTTAAGCACTTCGAAGACCAGTGTAATATGAAATTTGTAGCATTTGACGTCGCATTGGGTGGGACGTTCTACAGCTTCAACTAGAAGGCTAGAGATTGGGCTTAATCTAAAAGCACCAATAGAATTTTTTTTTTTTTTTTTTTTTCCTGGCGAAAAACCAATTGTGGTTATCATCGCCAAACAAAATCTAACACGGAACGCAATGTTTTCAATTAAATCAAATAAATTAATAAATAAACAAATAAATAAATACAACAAAAAATTTCAAAACAAAAAACCCCAACAATAAAAAACAAAAAACAACAATATAACAATGAGAAAATTCTTAAAAACTAAATAACAAAATAACAACAAACAACAATATAACAGTAAATAAATAATATGTAAAACAATAATAGGTAACAATTTAGCAATAAATAAATCTCAATAACAATAACAAGAACAGAAAATAAATTTAATTAAAATAATTAAAAGAAACACAGAGAATTATATGTATAAATAAAATTTAAAAAATATATATATTTATGTATTAAATTTTAAAAAATATTTTCAAGTGGTGCAAGAAAGCGATGACTCGGTCAATGGCCGAGGCATCGTCCCTTAGCACCACCTTTAAACTCCCTTTTAAATTAAAAAGGGCACGAACATTGCCTACACTAACACAATCTACCAAAATATGTTTTATTGTGAAGATATCACCGCAATATTGGCATATTGGTGGATCTTCACGCCTCATCAAATATCCATGAGTTGCAAAAGAGTGGCCAAAGCGAAGGCGTGTAACCACCACTTCCTCCCTACGTTTTGAACGAATTGAAGACCTCCATGGACGGACGGTATCTTTAATTTCCCTCAGCTTATTATGAATCACGGTATGCCACTCGTCATTCCAAGCAGCGAGCAATAATTGTTTCGCGAAACACACATAATCAGATGCCATAACCAGTTGAGTAAGAGCCACCAAACTTGTAGCTTTCTTCGCCGCTTCATCCGCTTTTGTGTTTCCAAGTATTCCGCAATGTCCAGGAACCCAACAGAAAGTTACCCCCACACCCCTCAATTGAAGCCTGTGTACAGCACACAAAATGTCCCCAACTAAAGGGTTGTTAGAGAAAACATCCTGAAGAGCCTGAAGAGCACTTTTGGAATCCGAACACAAAAGATAATGCGAAGATCGAGATTGAATGACGGTCAAAGCTTTAAAAATAGCAAATAGTTCTGCCGTGAAAACACTGCAAGCTGAGGGCAATCCGTCCGTGTAGGTACAACCAGATGCATAAAACGCACACCCAACGCCATTGTCCAGTTTAGATCCATCAGTGAAAATAATTTCACTGTGTTGGTGAGATTTATAAATGGATGAACATTCCTGGTGGTAGACTACAACAGGAGTATCGTGTTTTATATAACTGGACAATGAGAAATTGAAGTGCGGCGTTTTTATTATCCATGGAGGTAGATAGCACATTTGTCGTTCAAACATAGTTGGAAGTTGCAACTCAAGGTCATCCAATATTCTTAACGTTCGTATGCCAAATGGAGCGGTCGAATGTTGACGTGTATTGTACACTTCATTTAGCGTATTGTGAAAGACTATATCAAATGCCGGGTGGTTGGGTTTGCTTCGAAGAACAGAAAAATAAGATATTTGTAGCATCTGACGTCGTCTAGAAAGGGCAGGTTCCCCAGCTTCGACAAGAAGACTAGGGATTGGGCTAGTTCTAAATGCACCAGTAGGCAGTCTAAGTCCAGAGTGGTGGATGGTATCAAGAGTTTTCAGAACTGTAGGTCGTGCAGATGAGTAGACTTGACAACCATAATCTATGCGCGATCTAACGACTGCGCGATAAAATCGAAGCATACTAGTTCTGTCTGCTCCCCAATTCGTTCCACTAAGGACTCTTAACATATCCAATTTCTTGCTGCATCTCAACTTCAAATCACGAACATGTGGACCCCATGAGAGTCTTTTATCAAATAAAAGACCCAAAAATCGAACACTATCCGTGGTATGAAGCTGAACCCCGTCAAGATAAAGGATCGGCTCCTGGTGTTGCCTACGACGACTAAATGCTACACACTGGGTCTTCGAAGCAGAGAATTTAAAACCTGTAGTTCTTGACCATTCCTCTAATCTACTTATTGCTAACTGCAAAGATCTTTCCGCAGTTGCCATACTACGAGCAGGCACATATATACAAAAGTCATCCACAAAAAGGGAACAGTGTACCGGAGATCGTATATTGCTGATGATACTATTTATTGCAACGGCAAATAGCGTGACGCTCAGCACGCTGCCCTGCGGTACACCATTCTCCTGTGTATAGCTGTTTGAATACGTGCCTCCAAGTCGAACGCGGAAAGATCTATTAGAAAGAAAGTTAGCGATGAATGCTAGGATATTCCCTTGTATACCCCATGATTTTAAAGTGTTCAGAATTCCTCTTTTCCATGCCATATCGTATGCCTTCTCAAGGTCGAAGAAAACAGCAACGAGTGTTTGACGCAAGAGAAAGGCATCTTGAATAGCGGATTCTAACAAAACCAATTGGTCAACGGATGATCGTCCTTGCCTGAAACCACACTGTTCGTTGCAAATAAGGTCATTGGTTTCTAGGTATCAGACAAGACGGCGGTTGACCATCTTCTCCAGTAGTTTGCATAAGACGCTTGTAAGGGATATAGGTCTATAACTACTGGGATTGGTTTTGTCTTTACCTGGCTTCAAAAGAGGAATTACAGTCGATTCTAACCATGCATCGGGGAAAGAGCGCTCCTCGAATAAACGATTGTATACTTGAAGGAGGACAAGTTTCGCCGATGATGGTAGATGTTTTAGCATGGAGTACACAATGGAATCAGGACCTGGTGCAGAATCCTTCGTTGACGCAAGAGCTGACTCCAATTCCCCTATAGAGAAAGGAGTGTTTAAGGGAGAGTCCCCAGACGACCCAACAGTAAACGGTATTGCTTCTTCCTTCAGTTTATAAATCTGGAATAATCTATTGTAGGCTGTAGTAGCAGAAAAGTTAGAAAATGATTTACCAAGTACATTAGCAATATCATCACGGTTTGAGATTATTCTTCCATCCGGTTGCTTCAGCGCTATGGCTGGCAACGGAGTGAAAGTACCACAAACTGATCTTAGTTTCCTCCACACTGTGGAAGACGGAGTTGTTCGTCTAATTGTACTAATGTACTGTTCCCAAGAGTTCTTTCTACTCAGCCTAAAAATCCTCCGTGCTTTCGCACGGAGTATTTTATATTCCTGAAGGTTTCCATTCGTTGGGTGTCGTTTAAACTTCCTAAGAGCTCTTCGTCGTAAACGGAGGATTTCTGTGCATTCATCGTTCCACCACGGCACAGGCGGTCGGCGTGGATGCGTAGAGGTTTTCGGAATAGTCTTTTCAGCGGCATTTAAAATTGCTTTCGTAAAATTTTTTATATTTTCATCAATGGGTGTCAAATAATCCATGTCAAGTGATACAAGGTATTTCGAGTAGGAGTCCCAGTTGGTTTTCGCAAAATCCAACTGGGATTTCGGGTATAACAGGGTTGGGAGTCACATAAACTGATCTTAATAGGCACATGGTCGCTTCTGACAGGATTGGTCTAAACTGGACAATGGCTTTGTGTACGTTTTATGCGTTGGAACGTACCTTTACGTATGGATTACCCTCAGCGTGTAGTGTTTTCACTGCGGAACTGTTTGCCATTTTTAAAGCTCTGTCATCCAATCTACTTTTTCCCATTACCTTTTGTGTTCCGATTCGAAAAGTGTACTTCAGGCCCTTCAGGATGTGTTTTTAGGGAAACCTTTAGTCGGGGATATTTTGTGTGCAGTACACAATCTTTAATTAGGGGGTGTTGGTGTAACATTCTGTTGGGTTCCCGGTCACTGTGGAATTACCGGTAACACAAAAGCGGATAAAGCGGCAAAGAGTGCTACTAGTATGGTGCCATCTACACAACGTGTTATGGCATCTGATTATAATTGTTATGTTAAACGCTCGTTGGCTGCTGCTTGGAATGATGAATGACAATGTGTAAGTCACAATAAGCTGAGGGAGATTAAAGATACCGTCCATCCAGGGAGGTCTTCTATTTGTTCGAAACGTAGGGAGGAAGTAGTGACCACCAATATTCGTATCGGCCACTCTTATCTGACTCGTGGTTATCGTAGTGAGGAGCCGCCTTTATGTCAGTTCTGTGGAAATACCATCAAAAACTGTCATATACTGGTAGATTGTGGTGGTTTGAAGCATGTTGGTGACAGCTTTAATTTACAAGGGAGTTTAAAGGTGGTGTTGAAGGACGATGCCGCGGCCGTCGACCGTGTCATCGCATTCCTTCGCCACCTAAATATTCTATTTAAAATTTAATATATATTTATTATAGTATTCATTATTAAATATTATTAAATAGATTCAGGTGGCGTAAGAAAGCGATGACACGGTCGATAGCTGTGACATTGTTCCTTAAAACCAGCTTTAATTTTTTTTCCAGGCGAAAAACCTATCAAGGTTATCATCGCCTAACTAAAGTGGTATTTTAAAATAAATTTTACATAAATTAATAAAACTAATTGTAACTGAAATAAGATAACTATATTTTCCGGTTGGGAATGTTATTCTGGGATTCAGTCAATAGGAAATTTGGAATCCAATTTGTGAGGCTATTGATTATAAGACCCTTATCAAACATGTCCACGTGAACGTTGGGACAATGCCTTTTGTCACCGCACCCTCTTCGATGACAGCTGTCTGACGAATGTCACCCCCGTTCAGGGGATGCAAATAAGAGGGACCAACCGATACACCATATTGTAACTCGGTTTAACAACGAAAGGGTCTTTTCTGTGGACAGTTGCTGCAAGTCCGTTAATTTAGTTTTGACCGATATGAAATGACACCTATTTACGCGAAGTTACAATAGCATTGTTATATAAAAAAAATTATGACGATTTTAAAATTAAATTAGTATTATTTTTTTGTTAAAACTACGTTTAAATATATTTTAGCAGGGATATATTAACTTAAGATGAATATTTTTAAATTACAGATAGAATGTAGTAATTGTAAAAGGTATGAAAAAGTAAGTACTAGTTTATCAACTATTACAATTAACGTACAGTAGATTAGGTCGTTCTACAATAGCCTATACTTTTTTTATATCAAATGCTTGTGATAACAGCAATTATATCTTATTAGGGCGACCATGTCTCTACACATCTTCCAGTAGCACCGGAGGTGTCTAAACTTCTGAAGTGAACCTAGTAGAGATCCTTTTATTTTGGTATTCCTATTCTCTGTAAAGCGACCACTTTAGCTATAATGCCCTTCTCCCAATACCAAATATATCAATACTATTTTTCCCCTAGGCGAGAATACCGTATGTTAGGCACGGCCAGCTCGAGGAGTGACAATCCCCCCTTAGTAGGTGCTGACTGAAGTCTGCACACTCCTGCGGCGCCACACTGTTCGTTGCTTAGAAGTTCGTTAGTTTCTAGGTAAAAGACAAGAAGGCGGTTGACACTCTTATCCAGTAATTTGCACAAGACGCTTGTAAGATATAGGCCTGTAACTACTGGGATTGGTTTCGTCTTTACCTGGCTTTAAAAGAGGAATTACAGGCGCTTTTAACAAAGACTGCTCCTCGAGTAAACGATTGTATATTCAAAGGAGAACAAGGTTATCATCGCCTACCTCAAGTGTTATTTAAAATGAAATTGTCATGAATGAAAACTAATTAAAATAAAATAAATAGTTGAAACCAGTTTTAATTATGTAAAACTAAAGAAATTAAAATATAATTTTTAAAAGTTAAATATTATGAAATACGTTTAGGTGGCGTAAGAAAGCAGTGACACGGTCGATAGCCTTTACATCGTCCGTTTAAACGACCTTGAAGATAGTAACGTATATATAAATCGGTCGACACATCACAATCAAGCAGAACGTACTTACTAACCAACACCTACCCTTAGCTGTTGAGCCATTTGGTGACGCACTGAACAGTATAGACGAACAAGTGGGTCATGATCTCTGGAATGGTCGAGCGCATTGCATTTCATCAGATGATCCGCATCCATCGTATCGTGTCCACAGAGAGGGCATTCCGGTGTTAGGAGCACACCAATGCGATGTAGATGAGCTGCCAGGTAATCGGCAGAATGTGCTTGATTGTGATGGTATTTCCACAAAAATGACATAGTGGCGAATCCTCATGTAGCATAAACCATCCATGCGTTAACAAAGAGTGGCGGATATTAGTAACCCCTACTTCCTCCCTACGATTCGAAAGAACAGTCGGCTTCCATGGTAGGACGGTATTCTTGATATCCCTCAGCTTGTTTCTATTTACATTTTCCATTCTTCGTTCAAAACCGAGAATAGTGTATTTTAAATATTGCATAGATAATCTGATGTTGTGTCGATGAAAAAATACTTATAGCAATTTTGCACCTTTATCTGCTTTAGTGTTATTATTATTCCGCAGTGACTAGGCACTCAGAGATATTACACCTTGACACCTTGTAATTGGAGCCTGTGCATTGAGAACAAGAAGTCTCCAACTAAAGGTTTCAAAGTGTACATTTCCTGAATAGCTTGGAGAACATTTTTGGAATCGGAATGAACAAGATTATATGTTGCAGACGGAATGGATCTTAAAGCTTGGAAAATCTGATAGAGATTGGCTGTAAAGACGATAGAGGTTGGGGGAATCCGTAGGAGTAGATTTACCTATCTTTCCAGATAAAATGCACATCCTATTGTCCAGTTTTGAACCGTCTGTGAATATAGTCACAATATGTTGGTGAGTTGGTTGAATCTAGAAAACCTCCGGACGATAAATAACGTCACGAGTATTGTGTTTTAGGTATCTGGACAATGAGAAGTCAAAATTTGGATTCGCATTGTCCATGAAGGGATGTTGCACAAAGTTCGAATATATGCTGATGTTCTAAATTCAGGTTACTAAAAATGCGCAACGTTCCTATTCCGAAGGGAGTAGTCGAACGTTGCCACCATAGTAACGATCCTCGAAGTAGTTATCAAAACTGCTTTGAATGTCGGATGATTAGGATTGCTTCGAAGACCAGTGTAATATGAAATTTGAAGCTTTTAACGTCGCATTGAAAGAGAGGGTTTCCCTGCTTAAACTAGAAGGCTGGAGATTTTGCTTGATCTAAAAGCACCAGTAGCTAATCTAAGGACAGAGTGAATGTATTAATTCTCTTATCGCAATACTACTAATTAATAATAAAACCTTGCAATAAGGTGCAAAAGTGCACCCGTACGCACCAACACAAACACTTCGCTAATATAACAGACATAAATCTATTTAAGTATTCACATTGAACCAAATGGAAACGTTCGGTAAAATTATATTTAATAACAATATTTTATACAAGTAAAAAACGTAATTATAAACAAAACATTACTGTTAAAATGGAAAGTGTTACAAACAGCAACTTTGTTTTTTTCCAGGCGAAAAACCTATCAAGGTTATCATCGCCTATCTAAAGTTTTATTTCAAAATAAATGTTACATAATTTTATTAGTCGTGTTTATTTCACTTGCCCATATGGTTAACCCTTCTGCTATGTGGTGTAAGATCTATATACGGGAAAAATCCGAAACAATATTACGTTAATGAATAGTTTGGTTTCGAAGAAAATTTATTTATACCAAGTACATTATAATATGTAAAATACAATTTTATAAAACCATTTTAAATAATGTCGACATTTTTGAAAGTAAAACCGTCCTTAGGCACTACTGAGACATTTTGGGTAGATAAAAAATTATCACTTCTCGTCCTCATTTTAGTGAGAGAGAGCGCGATAGAGAGGGGGTAATCAATCTTTGAGAATTTATTTACATAAAGCATTTGAAATAATATAAGTATACCATTAAAAAGAATTTAATAAATGAACAAATACGATGCAAATTTGATACTATATTCAGTGTATATAATGTTACGGTAGCAAAATAATATATTTGGCAACACTGTTGTAAGGTCTAAACTAACATATCTTGTATGATTGTCTTCATTCATTAGGACAATGATGATGTTGGAACTGTTTACAGATGTTATGTATCTAACATAATATTTATTATGGATGTAATTTATTAATTTCTTATATTTTAAATGACAGTAGAATAATTCTCTGTATTACGTATTGTTTTTCAAATGAGTCTGCAAAAGTAACTGAAAGTCAATACTCAAATAATTGTTTAATATGTGTCATTTCCGATGGAACTTTCAATGAACTTAAAGGTGTAATCGTTAGTTATTTTCCATGTAACAAGTAACCTTTATACAATTTCATGTAATCATTGACCAATGTACAAGTAAACTGAATAAGCATATATACACCTAGCCATCGCGGAAAGACCGTTTTTGTCTAGTCTAGTTCTTGTCAAAATCTCGCCAGTTCTCGTTAAGACATTGCTAAGTTCTCCTTCAGTTCTTGTCTCATTTTTGCCAGTCGTCTCTCATAAGTTATGCTTCAGTTTCAATCATTATTATATCAGTAATGATTTCATCAATCATATCAAGTCAGTTTCATCAAATACTATATCATACAAACTACTATTCCCGCTCCTTTAAATGGAAATTATGCGCTTCTTCTAACGGGGATGTCAAACATAAGTTTGGGAGGAGTCGCACAAAGAGATCTCGATAGGAATGTGATCGCTACTGTTAAGATCAGGCAATACTGACCATGTTAGTCTTGTAGCCAAAGCAGGACTGCATAATGACAAGTCAACAGCTGTCCATCGGCCTGTTGACGCTGCTAAATGTGTCGGAGAACCGTCATTTAGCAGGTATAAATCCAGTTCCGATCTAATGCTTTCGATCAGATTACCTCGCGGGTTGAATTCTACTGAGCCCCATGAAACGTGTGGGCGTTGAAATCTCCCACTAATATAACTGGAGCAAGTAACTGGTTTATAAGGTCTCTCTGATGCAGGTTGTCACATGGTGGAAAGTAGACACAACAGAGAGTGAGATTGTACGGAACACCTGTTTGAATTGCTGCCGCTTGTAAGGGAGTTATCAAGCTAACCGGAACGGCATCGACACAGTTACGGGCTAGAATAGCTACGCCACCTCTAGCTCGATTTTCTGTAACGAAGACCGATCTGTAAACTGAATACTGCCTTAGATGGAAATTGTGCGATTCATGGAGATGCGTCTCCTGAATACAAACGTATCCCTTACAGTTAATTTGAGATCCTCAATGTGACTTTTAACACCGTTAATGTTCCACTGAATCACGGATTGTTTAGGTGTGGACATTATTACTTCACCTGGCTCTCACTCCTGTCATTGCAAATTCGCTGGCCTGGAATGTTGGACGTTTCAGGCAGAGAGTGATCAGATTCCATCACCACTATTGTAGTGGTGGAATCTGAAGAGTTTTTTTGACTCAGAAGAGGAGTTTGAAATGGTCCTCTTTTAAGTCGCTTGTGATTTTGCACCTTCTTTCACAAGTGCAGCTTTGTTGTTATTTTTGTTACTCATGGTTGGAGTAGTTTTAACTTCTTTCACACTTGTCTCTAATAGTGTCTTACTTCTAATTTTCGCAGAGGTAACTGGCAATGGAGATTTGTCGCACATTCAACGTTATTCTTTGAGTTAGAAACATTTTTTGTCACCAATGCTAGTAAGTGACTAACCTGCTCAGTGAGAACTTCAATTTTTTTTGTTTAGCTCAACGCAGTTGGAACACGACTTCTCAGTAGTGGCGGCTGAGTCATATGATTTTGTTTCAAGTCTAGGTTGAGTTGACTTGAACTTCTTTTTTGCTTCGTGGAAAGATGTTTTTTCCTTTGCCATTATGCTGAGGATCGATTTCTCCTCCTTGAACATTGGGCAGTTTAAGGAAGGAGCAGGGTGATCGCCAGCAAAGTTTCGGAGCACTTGTGCAAACCTTCTCAATATGGCCTTCAGATGCACACTGTCCGCATACCTCTGGCTTGGAGCAAGAAGAGCTGACGTGTCCAAAACGTTGGCATTTAAAGCACCGGCGTGGATTGGGAACGTAGGGCCTAACAGGAAACCATTGATAGCCCGCATATAGATATACCGTGATAGATGGTTTTCTGAATGTCAAGATTAATGATGTTGTTGGAACTCTCTGACCGTTTTCCACCCTCATAATTCGTACGACGTTTGTTACAACTTCCGATTCCAGTTCTGATTTGATTTCGTCCTCACGGAAATACAAAAGATCCCTGCATGATATTAAACCCTTAGATTAGTTCAAGGTTATATGGGAGGTCACCGAAACCTTGACCTGATCAAAGAAGGTCAATTCGAGTAATAACTGTGACTGCTTCGAACTACTTCCTTCTAACAGTGTTCCGACCCGTAACTTCCTTATGGAAGAGACAGTTCCTGCTGCACATACATTTTTTTCCCAGGCGAAAAACCTATTAAGGTTATCATCGTCTAACTAAAGTTTTATTTTAAAATAAACGTTACAAAATAAAACATACCAAACTAAACAAAATAAAATAAATGTTTAATACTAATTGTAACTAAAACTAAAGAAACTAAAATTTTAACCTCCTCAGACCCGGAGTAACCTATAGGTTACAATCGTTGACGATTTTTGCACAACGTACTGTCAACAGTAGGAACCTGCTAGTAGTCCCAAGCGACTCCGCTAGGTTTCAGCACTTCCCTGACTGAGCGCTGTCATTTGACTTCACTGGCTTGAAATCATCGTAACCTCAAAACAATGGCGGAACGTGAACTAACAGGACTTTCCACGTCTACCCAAAGTAAGTGTAATACAAAAATACTTATTTGTGATTATTTTACTTTGGAAAAAATAGAGGGTGTCTTTAGATGTTACTCCTTTTAGTGTGATAGTTAGCATGAATTAAACTTTTCATTTCTGGTCACCAGGAAACCTTATATTTGGTTGTAACCTAATGGTTACTAAGGGTTCCAGACTGCGTATGCCAATATGAACGTGAAAATTTTAATACTTTGTTTACTGTATTTCACATACTATTTCAAAGCAATTATTGAATGGTTATAACTGCATATTATTCGTATACAATATTTCTACACTACTGTATTGTTTCAGTTATTTATTTTTAACTCACAAGGGCTGTTTTATTTTTTTTCGTAAGAACTTCACTTTTTTCCAGGGTCTCTGCTGGAGTTTGTTGATCGTATCGATTTCAGTGAGCTGTCAGAAATTGAAGAAATATCAGACGATGAAGATAGAGATATAAATTGGGAATTGCCAATCCCTTATCGTCTGCCATTCTTTGATCCAGGTAATGAAAATGAACCTCCACGACAGGAGTTGAGGTGCCTCTTGAGGCTACTCCGCCTGATGAAGAACCTGCGCAACAACCTCCAGCCACTCCTAATGAAGCCCCAACTTGGGTACCTTGCGGATGGAAAATATTAGATGATTATGATCCACTTCCACCAGCGCCACAATTTACCGCCACAGAAAGGGTAGAATCGTTATCTACAATAGAAAGTTTCAGACGGTACGTCCCACTAGAGTTGTTCAAAAATATTGCTCAATGAACAAATAGAAATATTCTTGCAGTTACAGGGATAGATAAACAGGCTACACTTATTGCCTGTGATATATCCAAGTTTTTTGGAATCACCATAATGTCATACGTGAAATACCCATCAATCAGAATGTATTGGGCTGCAAAAACAAGGGTTTCAAAAATAGCTGATGCTATGTCGAGGAATAAATATTTCCTCTTACGAAATAAAATGCGTGTAAGGGGTTATTCTCAAGTAACACAGGCTGAAAAAGCAGGAAACAAGTTCTGGAAAGTTGCTCCACTGTTAAACAGTGTTCGAGCCGCATGTTTGTCAAACCCTCGAGGCACTGAGGTGTCAATGGATGAACAGATGATATCATTTTGGGGGCACGTTGAAATGAGGCAGTTTGTGAAGGGCAAACCCAATCCAGTTGGATTGAAAAACTTTGTTGTTTGCGCTCCAGATGGTTTGCCACTTGATTTTAAAGGAGATTATATCCTTCCACAAAATCAACTGATATATAAAGATATGGACATTGGAGGAAAAGTAATCATCCGACTCACTGAAAACTTGCCAGAAGGAGTTCTTATCTTCATTGATCGTTACTTTACGTCTCTTGATTTGTTAGATGAGTTGCGCCTACGCGGTTTTCAAAGGAGAGGAACCTTACGACCTGATAAAATACCACTCTCTGTACCATTGTTCACTGATGCTGAATTGCGTAGAGGAGGCCGTGGATATTATTGCCAAGCTGTCCGTGAAGATGGTCAGTTAGCCATTGTCAAATGGTTTGACAACAAACCTGTGATACTCTCTTCAAAATGCATGGAGCAAACCCTACTGATATTTGTAAGCGCTGGGATAAGAAAAACAAAGTTTACGCTGACGCGAGCCGTCCGAATGTCGTGAAATTGTACAATGTGGCCATGGGTGGAGTCGGCCCCCTTGACAGAATCATATCATACTACAAAATATGTGCCAGAACAAAAAAAATGGACAGTGAGGCTAATCTTCCATTTGATAGACTTTGCTGCAGCAGCTGGATGGGTAGCGAGACGATGAGTCGATGGCCAAGACGGAACACCGAAGCGAGACAGGTTCGACTACTTGGACTTTCGTTGTGATCTCGCATACTACCTACTGTCGCCTGTAGATGAGGATCAGTCGGATGAAGACATTGGTGATCCAGAGCTACAGCCTGCCCCTAGGAAGAGAAAGACACCAATGCCAACTGATGCAATCAGAACATCTACAATCGGGCACCTTCCAGAAAGTCTACCTTTGTTTGAACAGAAACTGTTACAAGTTGTTTCATGAACTCTAGGCTGTATTATTTTATTTTATTCTTTTTTCCTGGCGAAAAACCATTTGTGGTTATCATCGCCAAACTAAATCTAACACGGAACAACGCAATATTTTTAACAAAAGATTAAAGCAACTTGGTATTTCACGGGTTTGGTAAATTTAATATTAGGATCCCATAGTAACCTATGGGTTACATGCTTTTTTTCGTAAAAAATGTTAATGTAAAAATATACAAAAAATATATGTTTTCCTGATTTTTTTTAACCCAGAAAAAGTGTATAAAAGTTGTTTTTTCTTTCAAGTTACCGGATGGGTCTGAGGAGGATACATAATTTAAATATTATTAAATAGATTCAGGTGGAGTAAGAAAGCGATGACATCGTCCCTTAAAACCACCTTTAAACTACCTCGAAGATCGTAACATATATACAAATCGCTCAACTCAACACAATCAAGCAGGATATCGAACGAACAGATGTCCACCATGGTCGGGCGGTATTTTCAAGATGACCCTCAGCTTGTATTTACATTTTGCCATTCCTCATTCCAAACAGACAATAGTATAGTTTTAATATTGCATACAAAATCTGATGCAAAATCCTGGCGTGTCCTCTTTAGACTAGTAATAATTGACGGGGTTTTTAAATCCATACATTTTTTTAAGCCAGCCATCGTGTCAAGCGTTACGGGCGAGACTATAGGAACGGGTACACCCTTTGATCAGCTAAAGATCATTTCCAAAACTTTTCTTCTTAGCTCGACTGGATGGGCATCAATCGAGAACTCGTAATACTGTGCACAGGGTCCGACACCCATGCACCGCGGACACTCTCTGACCAAGGACCGAAGCGGCTGGTAGGTCAGAAACCGCGCTTAAGTCTTCGACAGAGCAAACTCACACCACCGTCCCAGACCAGTCAAATTCCCTAAGTGAAGATGTTAGTGTATGTGCATGCGTGAATGCGCGCGCGTGTGTGTGTGCGCGCGCTTTGTGAGAGGTGTAGTGTTAGGCTAGGGTACCGCGAGGGACGCCAAACCCCTCGTAGGTGCGGCTAGTCCGCATTCCCCTACTACAAGTTTCCCCTACATTGAAGTTCCTACTACATTCCCCTACAAAACTACTACAAGTTTTAAAAACATATATTTGAACTTAAGTGGATGAATGAGTCTTTCATAACGATTGAAAATTTGAACAAGATATATAAATAAATATGTCTAGGGATAGTGTGAATTAATGTATCAGTAGAAATTAAATAATTAAAAGCTACTAAAATTCAGAATTTTGCTAAGTTAAAGAAAACAATTAAATAAAAAAATATATATTTCTGTTACACTTTAAATAGACGTGACATCGCCATGCTTGATTGTGACAGTTATTCCACAGAATTGACATAGTGACAGACAGCAAGTACCCTCTGAAATCCAATCATAATGTACTGTTATTTACCAGCCCTTGTTTAATGGACCTTTTACTTTATGATTTGTTTGAATAAAGGCGGTGTGCTGAAAGTGCAGCGAAGGGGGATGATGGCATTTAGTTTTTAAACTGTAATAAAATCAGTTTGTTTTTAAGAGTTGAGTATTTCTCTTCACGTACATTTTGTTTTAAACTATATGTTTTAATAAATTCGTATTCACACTTACTTATCTATAATATTTATTGAAAATCACCATTTCTCAAAATACGTGAGCTACTTCCAATATAAATTCTCAATCAATTGTCTAACCATTACAAGCAACCATAATGAAGCAACAACGCGTCAACATATGCTCTGAGTAAGGCACCAGTTCCTCACGATTATTCAGTTACTAAGATATCTAAGTACTTTCTGTTTAACATAGCCTCGGTTTTATTTCATTGTAATGACGTTTATAATAAAGATTCAACTTAACCTACAACATTGAATGATGTAACTACTCACTGTGATTTAAGGGTAAAATGCTGCCCTTGGTCAGAAATACTTATTACGGTGTCCTATTATCTGAAATCAGAAATTAAATACTTTTAGAAAGGGCAGAGTATTGTAAGGAAAAACTGCAAATTAGCAACTCTAAATAAAACGTTTTATCATATTATTGCGTTAAAGTAGTTGATTTATTAATTTATTGTTTCCTTTAATTCAAAGAAAACCGTGAATTACAAACGATAGAGCAACAGAAAACAACAGTACGAAAAAAACACCAGAAATAAAATAAGGAAACATATCAATTGCTTTGGAAAGTTCTGAAGAGGGAGATCAAATGGGTTGAGTCATCGGGACTTTTTCTGAGTAATGTATTCACCTTCTAAATCAATATTTACACGTTTATGGGATACTACAAACAAGGGATATTGTTTTTAAATATAACAAACGAAAAAAACAAATTTATAACTCTGTAGAAGTATATATATATATATATATATATATATATATATATATATATATATATATATATATATATTAATATATTGATATCACTTGGAAAAAACCACCACTTACTCATATTTTTCAGCAGAATGTCACACTAGGTCAATGTATTGTTCAAAATCAATAAGTATATATTGAAAAGACGGCCTCAAGATGTTAAACACAAAAAATAAAAATTAATTAAAAATAAGTAAATCTTTTGTAAAGAAAATCCATGAGCTTTGGTAAATTTTGTTAATTTTTTTGTAAAAAGGTTATCATCGACAACAAGAGCACTTGTCTTTTTTTGGCGAAAACCCTTTCAGATTTTCACCTTAAACAAATGTTGAAATCTAAAAGTAAAAATACTATTAAAATATAGACGACAACTACTACATAAACATAATACTATCCGCAGGGGGGTGCGGACTAGCCGCACCTACGAGGGATTTGGCGTCCCTCGCGGTACCCTAGCCTAACACTACACCACTCACAAAAACATACACACACACATACACACACCAACACAATCTATACACATTTCAAAACTTACATCTTCGCTTAGGGAATTTTGACTGGTCAGAACCGTTGCGCGTTGGGAGTGCTGAAAAGTCCAGAGCGTGACAAACTCTGGTCTGGGACGCTGATGTGAGCTTGCTCTGCCGAAGACGTAAGCGCGGTTTCTGGTCTACCAGCCGCTTCGGTCCTTGGTCAGGGAGTGTCCGCGGTGCACGGGTGTCGGAGCCCGTGCACAGTATTACGAGTCCTCGACTGATGCCCATCCAGTCGAGCTAAGGAGAAAAGCTATAGGCCTCAGAGTTCTGAGGGTTGGAAATGATCTTAATGTGATCCAAGGGTGTACCCGTTCCTATAGTCTCGCCCGTAACGCTTGACACGATGGCTGGCAAAAAAAATATTTATGGATTCAAAAACCCCGTCAAATATGACTAGCTTAAAGAGAACACGCCAGGATTCTCCTGACGATCATATTGAAAAGGATTTGAGTAAAAAGTTGATGGTGGCAACGTCGCAGACATTGCCATCAGCAAAGTATTTAGTTGTTTCTAGTGCCGAAGAAGGGAAAGATCTTTCAAAAGTTTCTCCCTTCCTTATTAACAAGGCTATTACTGCGTGTGCTGGAGGCCCAGTAGCCTCTATCAAGAAACTCAGAAACGGAACACTGTTAGTTGCGACTTCCACCGAGAGACAAACCCGTGCTCTATCTAAAATGACCTCTTTCTTTGACCAGGTCAAGGTATCTGTGGCTCCCCACAGATCCTTGAATTACTCAAAGGGGGTCATCACATGTAGGGACTTAATGTACATTTCAGTTGATGAAATTAAGTCCGAACTGTCGTCTCAGTCAGTTACGGACGTTGTCCCTATCATGAAAATGGACAAAGGAGAAAAGGTAGCAACAGCTTCTTTTATCGTTACCTTCGGCAAACCGGAAATACCCGAATATTTACATGCAGGTTACCAAAGGCTCTCAGTGAGACCATACGTGGCTAACCCTAGGCGCTGCTTCAAGTGCCAGCGATTTGGGCATATCAGCTCTACCTGTTCGAAGCAGAACGTATGCGGTATATGTAGCGTTGAAGGCCATGATGATAAGGAATGTGTCAATTCTCCGAAATGCGCCAACTGTGGTGGTGACCACCCAGCGCGATCCTACAACTGTCCCACGTTCAAGGAAGAGAAAGCTATCCTAGGCATCATGGCGAAAGACAAGCTGTCGTTTCCAGAGGCCAAAAAACTCTATCGTTCCACTCAGCCAAAGACAGACAGTAAGACTTATGCCGCTACTCTGACCGCTTCCAAATCGTCCTGTAACAACTGTGCCGAGCTGTCGAAAAAAATTGAAGTTCTAACTGAACAAGTTTCTCGCCTTTTGTCCATAGTCACGAATGGTCCTCCTACTTTGAACTTAGTACAACCTGCAGCGACGGATAGTGATTTACCTCTTGTACCAATCCCTTCCACTGGGGGGATTGGAGCACGAAACAAGTCATTAAGTGAGCCTTGTGTTTCTGTGCAGAAGATATTATCAACGGGTAATAAACCTTCTGTGCAGAAGACGTTGGAAAAATCCAAACCCCGGAAACCTGTGTTACGTCAGACCACATCGCCTCCGTCGTTACCGGGTATTAAGAAAAATACTAACAAAAGAGGGACTGTAAAAACTACCCCTCCTAAACCCAAAACTTCCTCAGATTCCATCCCTGAACGGGTGGATATGGAATCTGAGACATGTAAGCCTGAGACGTCTAAAAACGTCCCAGGCAAGAAAGGAGAGAGCACCAATGGGTGTCAAATAAACCCTTTGCTAAGCTAATAAATGGCTTTGCTTAGGAAGTCAGTGATACAATGGAACGTCAACGGTGTTAGGAGTCACATAGAAGAACTTAAACTACTCGTGCGAGATGTGTACCCAATGTTTGTATGTCTACAGGAGACACATCTCCACGCATCGCATAATTTCCATTTAAGGGAGTATTCAGTTTTTAGATCGGACTTCGTTACAGAATATCGAGCTAGAGGTGGCGTAGCCATCCTAGCCCGTGACTGTATCGATGCTGTTTCTCTAAACTTAATAACTCCTTTACAAGCAGTAGCCGTTCAAACAGCTGTCCCGTATAAAATCACTGTGTGTTGTGTCTACTTGCCACCACAAGAAAACCTGCATCACAGTGATTTAGTGAATTTAATAAGCCAGTTACCAACTCCGTTCTTATTGGTAGGGGATTTTAATGCCCACCATTCGTCTTGGGGATCTCCGACTAGGAACTCTCGAGGTGACCTTGTTGAGAGTGTGAGAACGGAACTGGACTTATGTCTGCTAAATGACGGTTCGCCTACCCATTTAGCAGCATCTACTGGTGGATGGACAGCTGTTGACCTATCGATTTGCAGCCCTCAATTAGCTACTAGATGCACATGGTCGGTACTCAACGATTTGTATGGAAGCGACCATGTGCCTATTAAGATCAGTTTATGTGACTCCCAACCCTGTTATGTTCGAAATCCCAGTTGGATTTTGCGAAAAGCCAACTGGGACTCATACTCGAATTACCTTGTATCACTTGACATAGATTATTTGACACCCATTGATGAAAATATAGAAAATTTTAAGAAAGCAATTTTAAATGCCGCTGAAAAGACCATTCCGAAAACCTCTACGCATCCACGCCGACCGCCTGTGCCGTGGTGGAACGATGAATGCACAGAAATCCTCCGTTTACGACGAAGAGCTCTTAGGAAATTTAAACGACACCCAACGAATGGAAACCTTCAGGAATATAAAATACTCCGTGCGAAAGCACGGAGGATATTTAGGCTGAGTAGAAAGAACTCTTGGGAACAGTACATTAGCACAATTAGACGAACAACTCCGTCTTCCACAGTGTGGAGGAAGCTAAGATCAGTTTGTGGTACTTCCACTCCGTTGCCAGCCATTGCGCTGAAGCAACCAGATGGGAGATTAATCACAAACGGTGATGACATTGCTAATGTACTTGGAACATCTTTTTCTAACTTTTCTGCTACTACAGCCTATGATAGATTATTCCAGATTTATAAACTGAAGGAAGAAGCAATACCGTTTACTGTTGGGTCGTCTGGGGACTCTCCTTTAAACACTCCTTTCTCTATAGGGGAATTGGAGTCAGCTCTTGCGTCAACGAAGGATTCTGCACCAGGTCCTGATTCCATTGTGTACTCCATGCTGAAACATCTACCGTCATCTGCGAAACTTGTCCTCCTTCGAATATACAATCGTTTATTCGAGGAGCGCTCTTTCCCCGATGCATGGTTAGAATCGACGGTAATTCCTCTTTTGAAGCCAGGTAAAGACAAAACCAATCCCAGTAGTTATAGACCTATATCCCTTACAAGCGTCTTATGCAAACTACTGGAGAAGATGGTCAACCGCCGTCTTGTCTGGTACCTAGAAACCAATGACCTTATTTGCAACGAACAGTGTGGTTTCAGGCAAGGACGATCATCCGTTGACCAATTGGTTTTGTTAGAATCCGCTATTCAAGATGCCTTTCTCTTGCGTCAAACACTCGTTGCTGTTTTCTTCGACCTTGAGAAGGCATACGATATGGCATGGAAAAGAGGAATTCTGAACACTCTCAAATCATGGGGTATACAAGGGAATATCCTAGCATTCATCGCTAACTTTCTTTCGAATAGATCTTTCCGCATTCGTCTTGGAGGCACGTATTCAAACAGTTATAAACAGGAGAATGGTGTACCGCAGGGCAGCGTGCTGAGCGTCACGCTATTTGCCGTTGCAATAAACAGTATCACGAGTTATATACGATCTCCGGTTCACTGTTCACTCTTTGTAGATGACTTTAGTATATATGTGCCTGCTCGTAGTATGGCAACTGCGGAAAGATCTTTGCAGTTAGCAATAAGTAGATTAGAGGAATGGTCAAGAACTACAGGTTTTAAATTCTCTGCTTCGAAGACCCAGTGTGTAGCATTTAGTCGTCGTAGGCAACACCAGGAGCCGATCCTTTATCTTCATGGGATTCAACTTCAAACCACGGATAGTGTTCGATTTCTAGGTCTTTTATTTGATAAAAGACTCTCATGGATCCCACATGTTCGTGATTTGAAGGTGAGATGCAATAAGAAATTGGATATGTTAAGAGTCCTTAGTGGTACGAATTGGGGAGCAGACAGAACTAGTATGCTTCGCTTTTATCGCGCGGTCGTTAGATCGCGCATTGATTATGGCTGTCAAGCCTATTCATCCGCACGACTTACAGTTCTGAAAACTCTCGATGCTGTCCACCACTCTGGACTTAGACTTGCTACTGGTGCATTTAGAACTAGCCCAATCCCTAGTCTTCTTGTCGAGGCTGGGGAACCCGCTCTTTCAAGACGACGTCAGATGCTACAAATATCTTATATATCTGGTCTTCGAAGCAAACCTAAACATCCGGCATTTAATGTAGTGTTTAATAACCGCTACGAACCTACTTATATTGCACGCGAACGTTCAACCGCCCCTTTCGGTACACGGACGTCGCGCATAATTGATAATCTAGAGTCGGAACTTCCTACTACGTTTGAACGATCGATGTGCTGTCTACCTCCATGGATAATAAAAACGCCCCGCTTCGATTTTTCACTGTCCAGTTTTATAAAAACCAATACTCCTAATGTGGTGTACCACCAAGAGTTTTTGGCAATATACAGATCCCACCAGTATAGTGAGATTATTTTCACGGATGGATCTAAACTGGACCATGGCGTTGGGTGTGCATTTTATGCGTCTGGACGTACCTACACTTACGGATTGCCCTCAGCTTGCAGTATTTTCACGGCAGAACTATTTGCTATTTTTAAAGCTTTGACCGTCATTCAATCTGGATCTTCGCATTATCTTTTATGTTCGGATTCCAAAAGTGCTCTTCAGGCTCTTCAGGATGTTTTCTCTAGCAACCCTTTAGTTGGGGACATTTTGTGTGCTGTACACAGGCTTCAATTGGGGGGTGTGGGGGTAACTTTCTGTTGGGTTCCTGGACATTGCGGAATACTTGGAAACACAAAAGCGGATGAAGCGGCGAAGAAAGCTACAAGTTTGGTGCCTATTACTCAACTGGTTATGGCATCTGATTATGTGTGTTTCGCGAAACATTTATTGCTCGCTGCTTGGAATGACGAGTGGCATACCGTGATTCAGAATAAGCTGAGGGAAATTAAAGATACCGTCCGTCCATGGAGGTCTTCAATTCGTTCAAAACGTAGGGAGGAAGTGGTGGTTACACGCCTTCGCGTTGGCCACTCTTTTGCAACTCATGGATATTTGATGAGTCGTGAAGATCCACCAATATGCCAATATTGCGGTGATATCTTCACAATAAAACATATTTTAGTAGACTGTGTTAATGTAAGAAATATTCGTGACCTTTTTAATTTAAAAGGGAGTTTGAAGGTGGTACTAAGGGACGATGCCTCGGCCATTGACCGAGTCATCGCTTTCTTGCACCACTTGAAAATATTTTTTAAAATTTAATACATAAATATATATATTTTTTAATTTTATTTATATATATAATTCTCTGTGTTTCTTTTATTTATTTTAATTAAATTTATTTTCTGTTCTTGTTATTGTTATTGAGATTTATTTATTGGTAAATTGTTACCTATTATTGTTTTACATATTATTTATTTACTGTTATATTGTTCTTTGTTGTTATTTTGTTATTTAGTTTTTAAGAATTTTTTCATTGTTATATTGTTGTTTTTTGTTTTTTATTGTTGGTGTTTTATTTCGTTTTGTAATTTTTGTTGTATTTATTTATTTGTTTATTTATTAATTTATTTGATTTTATTTAAAACATCGCGTTCTGTGTTAGATTTTGTTTGGCGATGATAACCTCAATTGGTTTTTCGCCAGGAAAAAAAAAAAAAAAAAAAAAAAAAAAAAAAAAAATAAACATAATACTAAATACATAACCAATTATTAAATCCAAATTAAACAGTTAAATTTAAACTAATGTAAATTAGACTAAAAAATACTAATTATGTTGAATGGTTAAAACTAATTCTAATTTTATTTTATTTTTAATTTTTTTTCCAGGCGAAAAACCTATCAAGGTTATCATCGCCTAACTAAAGTTTTATTTTAAATAATTGTTATAAAATAATTTTTTTTCCTGGCGAAAAACCAATTGTGGTTATCATCGCCAAACAGAATCTGACACGGAACGCAATATTTTAAGTAAAAACCAAATGAATTTAAATACAACAAAAATTATAAAACGAAAAACAACAATAAATCTTTAACAATAAAAAAATTTTTTCAACTATAAATAACAAAATAACAACAAAGAACAATATAACAGTAACAATAATAGCTAACAATTTATTAACAAATAAAACTCAATAATAATAACAAGAACACAAAATAAAAAATTATATAGCTAACTAAACAAAACAAAATAAAATAAATGTTTAGTAATAATTGTAACTAAAACTAAAGAAACTAAAATTATACATAATTTAAATATTATTAAATAGATTCAGGTGGCGTAAGAAAGCGAGGACTCGGTCGATAGCCGTGACATCGTCCCTTAAAACCACCTTTAAACTACCTCGAAGATCGTAACGTATATACAAATCGCTCAACTCATCACAATCAAGCAGAATATGCTTGATTGTAATATTACTTCTACAAAACGGACATAGTGGTGGATCCTCATGTCGCATCAACCATCCATGCCGTAACAAAGAGTGGCCGATGCGAAGTCGAGTAACCACTTCCTCCCTACGATTCGAACGAACAGATGTCCTCCATGGTCGGACGGTATTTTTGATGTCCCTCAGCTTGTTTCTATTTACATTTTGCCATTCTTCATTCCAAACAGAGAATAGTATAGTTTTAACATTGCATACAAAATCTGATGGCATCACACGTTGTGTCGGATTTTTGGTGCCTAGGATTTTAGAACTCATTTTAGTAATATTTGGGGCGCTGAATCCAAATATTTGAAATCGGTTTTCCCTACCAGCTCTACTTTTTCAGATAATCGTTTTTTTAATGTGCAGTTTAACGCAAAATGTGCAGTTTTAACTGTATTTTGTGCAGTTCTAAAGCTCTTATACATATATTGGTTCCAGTATATTTGCCCTATTGTCAGTCTGCTGTCCAAGGAGTTCCTCCCAAATCCACTAATGGCATTGTCGGTACGGTGAAGTGACCTTCAACGCTTCAACCGGAGTTACCTGAGTTGAGGTTAATTTGTAAGTTCTCGCCGTGCAGGGTGTATCAAAGTTGGCCTCAGGCATTATTTTTGTTTAGAAAAGAGTTGCTATAAAGTTAACCTAAAACTTGCAGTGTTGTGGATTGTTCTATTTGTGCTCCTAATTTGAAATAAAATTAGTTCAAGTAGAAGAAGTTGTATAAATCAACCTGATTTGTTTTGCTACATATGCGGAGAATACACGGTAAAAGAAAACAGAAAGACTGTTAGTGACTTTGTAAAGAAAGCTCATCTTGGATACTTTGGTGTTAGGCCTGGTGATCAGGATAAAACGTGGGCACCTCATCAGGTCTGTAAAACTTGTACAGAACATTTACGACAGTGGACTACCGGGAAAAGAAGTCTGAAAAATTCGGGGTACCGATGGTTTGGAGAGAACCCCAAAAATCACTTTGATAACGGCTATTTCTGCCTAGTAAATATTACTGGAATCAATCGAAACAACCGTAACAAGTGGTCTTATCCTGATTTAGCTTCTGCAAGACGTCCAGTTCCTCATTCAGATGAAGTATCGATCCCAACATTTAACGAGCTACCAGAGCTATGTGAGGACGAGTATTTTCCCTCTAATAACTCTTCTGATTCTTTTGAAGGTGGCAGTGATTATGAGGGGATGTCGTCAATCCCTCAACGTTTCAACCAGGAAGAGTTAAATGACCTTATCAGAGATCTCAACCTGTCAAAAGAAGCATCTGAATTATTGGATTCCAGGTTGAACTACAAAATTTCTTTTAACCGCACAAGAGAAAAGGACCTGCTTCCCCTTTTTCACTGAAGATGACAATCTGGTATTTTGTCATGAAATAAGGGGAAATATTGGAAAAAATGGCTCTTCCTGAATATTTTCCAGATGAATGGCGCCTATTTATTGATTAATAATTATTAAATAGATTCTGGTTGAGTAAGAAAGCAATGACACGGTCGAATGACATCGTCCCTTAAAACCACTTTCAAACTACCTCAAAGAATGTAACGAATATACAAATTGCTCAACTCATTAGAATCAAGCAGAATGTGCTTAATTGTAATGGTACTTCCAATAACCTGGCATAGTGGTGGATCGTCATGTCGCATCAACCATCCATGCGTTAACAAAGAGTGACCGATACAAAGTCGAGTAACCATTTCCTCCCCACGATTCGAACGAACAGATGTCCTCCACGGTCGGACAGTATTTTTCATGTCCCTCAGCTTGTTTCTATTTACATTTTGCCATTCTTCATTCCAAAATGAGAATAGTGTAGTTTTAACATTGCATACAAAATCTGATGCCATCACACGTGTGTCGATGACACCATACTTGTAGCTAATTTTGCAACTTCATCTGCTATACTGTTTATGAATATTACAATCTGTAAATATTACAGTGACCAGACACCCAGAGAAATGACACATCGACACCTCGTAATTGGAGCCTGTGTATTGAGCACAAGATGTCTCCAACTAAAGGGTTCTTAGTGTACATTTCCTGAATGGCCTGGAGAGCACTTTTGGAATGGGAACACACAAGACATTTAGATGTTGCAGACGGAATTGATCTTAAAGCTTGGAAAATTGCATAAAGTTCTGCAGTAAAAACGCTACAGGCTGAAAGCAATCCGTAGGTGAAGGTTCGTCTTTCCATATAAAATGCACTGAATATTTGAACCGCACCATTGTCCAGTTTCGAACCGTCTGTGAATATAGTCACAGTATGTTGATGAGTTAGTTGTATCTACAAAAACTCCTGACGATAAATAATGTCAGTAGTATTGTGTTTTTGGTACATGGACAATGACTCCAATTTTGACATTCGTATTGTCCATGGAGGGATGTAGCATGATGTTCGTTCGAATATAGGTGTATGTTCTAAATTTAGATTGCTAAATATGCGCAACGTTGTTATTCCGAAAGGAGCAGTCGAACGTTGTCGCACATCGTAAAGATCTTCAAAGTAGTTATCAAAAACGGCTTTGAATGCCGGATGTTTAGATTTACTTCGAAGACCAGTGTAATATGAAATTTGTAGCATTTGATGTCGCATTGAGATAAATCTGTCTCCAGCTTCGACTAGAAGGCTGGAGTTTGGGCTTGATCTAAAACCACCAGTAGAAAGTCTAAGGCCAGCATGATGTATTGAATCCAGGAGTTTCAGAACCTTAGGTCAAGCAGATAAATAGGCGAGATAGAAACGGAGCATACAGTTTCTGTCTGCTCCCCAATTGGTACCACAAAGAACTCTTAACATATCAAATTTCTTGCTGCACCGGGTCCTCAAATCACGCACATGCGGATTCCATAAGTCTTTTAAAGACTCAAAAATGTCATATTATCTGCGGTCTGAAGACGCATACCATCAAGATAAAGGATAGGTTCCTAGTGTTGACTGCGACGACTAATGCTATACACTGGGTCTTCGAAGCCGAAATCTTGAAGGCTGTAGATTTGGTCCATTTTTGCAATTTATTAATGGCGAATTATAAGGACCTTTCCGCTTTTGCCATACTTCAAGCAGCCAAATATATACAAAAATCGTCTACAAATAGAGAACAGTAGACCGGTGATTGTACGTTTAAAGTGACGGTGCCAATGGTAACGGCAAACATCGTCACATTCAAAATGCCACCCTGTGGTACACCATTTTCTAGATCGGAGCACAAACTGATCCTGCTACGGTTCTACATGAATTTGATTATGGAAATAAACTGATAGACTATTGGTTGGGGAGAGCAACTGCTGGGACCTAATCTAATCTTTGAGTTGGTTGTCAGACTTATTCCAGTCCCGCAGGGATGGGTTTCTCTGCAAGTTGTAATATTTTCCTTTTAATTAACTGGACTTTCATAAACCAATTATGCTTACCATCGCCAACCATCGGCAGAGACAAAAACATAATAATTTATTTAAACAGAAAAATAAAAAAACAAATAAATAGAAAACAATAAAGTTAGTAGTAATAGGATATAAAAATATAATAACGATAGAAATGTAACAATAAAAAAAACACTATAGAAATAAATAAATATCTGAGCACAAACTACACGATTAGACAAAGTTTTAAATAAATGAAAAATTTGAAGTTTCAAACAAATTAAAAAATTAAATTTTAAATAACATATTTAAGTGACGAAGGAATGCGATGACGCCCGCGGCATCGTCTCTCAACATCTCTTTTAAATCACCTTTCATACTGAACGTGTCATGGGCATGCTGTAAACCACCACAGTCGATCAAAATATGAATTTTGACGGAATTATCACATAACTGACACAATGGTGGTTCTTCGTGACACATTAGATAACTATGAGCTATAGTTAACGCGAAGTCGTGTGACCACCATTTCCTCCATACGTTTCGAATGGATAAAAAACCTCCAAGGATGGACGGTATTCTTAATTTCCCTCAGCTTATTGAGTCGCACACCTTACCATTCGTCATTACAAATCGATAATAATGTTTGCTTTGCAAAACGTAAGTAATCATAGACCATTACAAAGGATGTTGCTGGCACCATGCGCTTGTAGCAATCTTTACCGCTTCATCAGCTTTTGCATTTCCGGTAATTTCAAAGTGAACCAGGCACCTAGTAGAATGTTACCCCGACAAGCTCCAATTGAAGTTTGTGTATTGCACACAAAATATCCCATTTTTTCAGGCGAAAAAGCTATCGAAATATCCCAAACTATAGGTATTGCGCAAAGGTAGATTTAACTACATTTAATGCTTGAAGAATGCCAATGAGCTCCGCTGTAAATACACTGGAAGCCAAGAGCAATCCGTAGATATAGGTCCGTCTCGACATATAAAAACCACACCCGATGCCATTGTCCAGTTTAGGCAGTCATCATTGAATATGATTTCACTATCCTGGTAGGATGTGAATATTGCTAAAATTTTCTGTAGCTAAACAATATCAGGAGTATTGCTTTTGATATGGGTGGGCAATGAAAAATCGAAGAATCCAGTTTTAATTAGCCATGGAGGCAGATAGCAAGTTGATCGTTCGAACTTAGATAGAAACTTCTATAACTAGGTTATCCATAATGCACAAAGTCCTTATGCGGAATGGAGCAGTGTGATGTTGACGCGCATCATAATATTGGTTGTAAAATTTCTCAAAGACCATTTTGAATGCCGAAAGATTAGGTCTGCATCCAAGACCAGAAATGTAAGAAATTTGTAGCATTTTGACGTCGCTTTGAGAGGGCAGGTTCCTTAGCCTCAGCTAGAAGACTGAAGATATGGCTAGATCTAAAAGCATCAGTTGCAATTCTAAGTTCAAAGTGGTGAACTGAATCGAGAGTTTTCAGAATTGTAGGTCGCGCAGAGGAGTACCATAAACATCCATAATCTATGTGAGATCTAAAGACCGCGCGATAGAACCGTAGCAAACTAGTTCTGTCTGCTCACCAATTCGTGCCACTAAAGACTCTTAGCATATACAATATCTTGTTGCATCTCATCTTCAAATCACATACATGTGGGATCAATGTGTCTTTTATCAAATTAAAGACCCAAAAACTGAACAATGTTTGTGGTTTGAAGCTGATTCCCATTAAGATAAAGGATAGACTCATGGTGTTGCTCATGACGACTAAACGCTGCACATAGTGTGTTCGAAATAGATAATTTAAATCCGTATAACTGACCATTCTTTTAATCTGTGTATAATAACTGCAAAGACCTTTCCGCTGCTGCCATCGTACGAGCAGACACGTAAATACAGAAGCCATCTACATAGAGAGAACAGTGTTCTGGCCAACTCTCTAAGAGTCAACAAACTCAGTATTGGAAAGCCGCTTTGCTGACAGGTTCATGTTAATCCTTCTTAGACTACACATTTCTTACAATAGAAAATGTGTTCATCACAACATGGAACAGCAATATCTATTACATAAAATGGTTTAATATCTCTTTAAACAATTCATTGAACGGAGTAAAGGTTCCCAGAAACCTCATGAAAATTTCATTGTTGATAAGGGAATGTGCTTTTTTCGAAGTAGAATGGGATTTAAATTTTAAATTCCAAATAAACCCAAGTGTATACAATGATATACACTATATGACACAAATACATAGGCTATATACTAAACATAGGAATTTACACAGAATTCTCTGGGGCATTAGCTGTAGGCGCTGTAAGAAGTAATAGAGTAGGATTAGATAAAAGTTTAATTGATCTCTAACTACAAGAAAATAAACTGGGCTATAGGCAAAAAAGCCCTGTTTGTGCTGAAATGGAGACAGTCGCGATGCCATCATGCTTATACAACTAATGTTAAGGTCAAGTCAAAATTTGGACAAATAGGAAAAATGGAAGCCTATACAGTCAATTACTACAATCTGAACAAAACTAGGATGATCACAGCTATCAACTTATCAACTACTACCCATTTTATAAGCATCTAATAAAATCGAGAAAGATAGTATTTTTCTAAGTAGATCAGGTTGCCAATTCATTGTTCATTTTAAAACAAACAAGGGTAATTTGATAAATTGCCTTTCTACCAAAAACTTATTTTGAAAAGATTTGGCCATCTGAAAAATAAAAAGCACCACAACGATATTCCAAGGTCCAGAGTCTATCCAATAAAGCAGCCTGGACAAGATGTTAGGAAAGATGCACGATACTACTGTAAAGCATATGAAGTAGACTAGTGTATAAGTGTTTTCAGTAGATACTTGAGTGGAAATTAAATAAATGCATTACATTATCAGACTTATCAGACATAAATGTTGTATAATGGAAATGTTGCAATAATCGCATACAAGACGACTTTTCAAATTTTTGCTATAAAATTTAAAATCTTTGCATAAATACCTGCCAAAATAATGTACTATCCGGGAGCAGTGATAAAGTGTTAACATATATTATTATATTTGTTGATTCGATCTTTATATATATTATTACTCACTGAACTGTGGGTTTTTAAATTAATGGATAAAACACAAATTTCTGTAAGCGATCGTACAGATGTTTCTATAGTCGTTGATTACAAACAAATTTAATCACAAAGTTAGTGAATACAAAATCAAATGTTGAAACCAAGTTTATACGGCACAAGGGAAGCGTGTATCGATGATGGAATAAGGAAGGGTGGCAGGGCAGGGTAGGATGCCGCATCGTAAACTCATTCCGTTCCGAGTGTCTGGGGACGGTGTTATCATCGCAGAATATATTTTATTTGTGTCAATCAGTCTTCGGTGCTTATGGATCTGTATATTAGACGCATTATTCAACTTCTGGATTTGTTTTGCAGAAAACAAATAAACATTACGTACTGCCACCAACATTGGTTGTTTATAAAATGTAAATATTTTTTGCTAGAACATTGGGCTCTTTATTTTTTTTTTAATTCGTTTATTTATTTTGGTGGTGGGCAAAAAACCATTAAGGTTATTATCGTTGTCACAAATCTTAACAGATAGTCCAGTACGAAATCAACCACCAACGCCACTCTAAGACTAGAACGAAGAGACTTGCAAGAATGGACAATATTCTTAGTTTGCTCAGATTGGGAATAACCCACTGTCCTAAATGTTTTCATTTTATTGACAGAATAGGTCTATTACTTACATTATACAAGAAGCATTATAGTATTATACGTGATGAAGCTGCCATCCTTTGTACCTCACCATTCACAATATGTGATAAAATTGTCCGTGGGTTTACGATAACGATATAAAACTAATCCTATAAGGAGATCAGGGTTAATCAAAGTTCACATATCAACATGAGTAGAGTTCATCTCCTGAAACGAACATCCTCGCTAAAAAAACTTGGGACTTTTTTGGTGAATAATCATGGTTATCCCCAAAACAACCAACGCCATCACAAGAATTCACATCGTTCTTATGCCAAAGTGAGCAGAAGAATGTTTGCGCGCATGAATATTGGTGAAAATTAAAATTATATTATCGCAGATACAAGTTCTTAAACTAACAACGTAATTTTATAATGTAATATCTGATCTAGTACTAAAACTATACAATAAAATCCAGTAGATACCTTAAAACGAAATTTAAAACAAAAATATTGATTACATTGAAATAAAAGATAATAAACTCTAAATTTAAATTACGAAAATGTAATTGAATTTTATTACCTAAATCCAGGTGACGTAAGAAGCCGATAACACACGGTTATAAAAATCTGCCAATTCATCGAAAAGATTATACATTCCAATTTCCGCAAATCTAATTCCGGTAGTCCGAAACTCCCACTAATCCGAAACGGTTTTTGAAAATATCAAAACGAGAAATAAATAAATAGCTATAGAGGTTCAAAGGAGAAAAGCCACATTGTTTTTTTTACTTGACCTAAGTGTATTGATTTCTTTTGATTAGTCAGCCTATAGCAGTTCAATTTCAACGTTTAGAGGAAGAATACTTTTGTCATAGCAGTGTGTTAAATTTGAAGTTTTATAATGATAACGGAAAACGACATGCCATAACATCAAGTCTTGCTGCTCCTTCAGATTACTTTCAGGGTGGGTATACAGTACTTTTTTTCTTTTTCCTGTCGAAAAACCAATTGTGGTTATCAACGCCAATTAAAAACTAAGACAAAAAAAGCGATATTTTGGGTAAAACAAAATAATAAACTAAAATTCAAATAAAGCAAAATTCACAAATCAAACGAAACTCAAGGATAGCAGTAATATATAATATTAAATATATAACAATTAAGAAAAATACCAATAAACAGTAATACCAAAAAACAACAATAAATGTATAACAATAACAAAATACTTGATGTAGAAATAAATAGAAATATTGAAAAATATTGAACTTAAAAATATATATTACAAAATAACAACAACGAAAAATATAACCGTAAATAAATAATGACAATATTTAAAACATAACAATAGTCAACAATTTAACAATAAATAAATCTTAATAACTCAATAACAAGAACATAAAATATAATAAATTTAGTTAATTAAAAAAATATATACGCACAAAACACACACAAAGAAATATATGTATAAATATAAAAGCATATATTTTAAAAATTAAATTTTAACAAATATGTTCAAGTGGTGCAAAAAAGCGATCAATGGCCGAGGCATCGTCACTTAGCATCACTTTCAAACTGCCTTTTAAATTGAAAAGAGCACGAATATTAGTTACATTAATATGTACGTATTATGTTTTATTGTTAAGATATTACCGCAGTACTGACATATTGGTGGATCTTCACGGCGCATCAAATATTAATGAGTTGTAAACGAGTGGCCAACGCGAAGGCGTGTAGCCACCACTTCCTCCCTACGTTTTGAACGAATAGAAAAACTAAAACGTTGGACGGTATCTTTGATCTACCTCAGCTTATTCTGAACCACGGTATGCCATTCCTCATATCAATCAGCCAGCAATAAATGCTTTGCAAAACACACATAATCAGATGCCATTACTCGTTGACTAATGGGCACCAAACTTGTAGGATTCTTCGCCGCCTCATCTGCTTTTGTGTTTCCGAGTATTCCGGAGTGTTCAGGAACCCAACAGAATGTTGCTTGTGTACACAAAATGTTCCCAACTAAAAGGTTAACAGAGAAAACACGCTGAAGAGCATTTTTGGAATCAGAACGCAAAAGATAGTAGGAATATCGAGATTGAATGACAGTCGACGCTTTAAAAATGGCGAATAGTTCTGCCGTGAAAACACTGCAAGCTGAGTTCAGTCCGTACGTGTAGGTACATCCCGAGGCATAAAACGCACACCCAACGCCATTGTCCAGTTATACTATTGTTCTCGGCGATAATAACCTTATTGATTTTTCGCAAAAAAAATTAGAGTTTCTATCAAACTTGCCTCGGATTAGATCTCGCTTCCAACTATAGGGCCTAAAGATTGTTCTAGTGTTTTACATTAAATGACACATAGGGTATGATAAAAGAGTGAAGTGTACGGTTGTGAAAACTGTATTTTCTGTCGTGTTTGTGGTACACGGTCGCTGCCGCCAAATAATCCCGTGTACTTGAGGAATATTATTTGTGTGGGGAAATCTGTAGAGGAGAGGAGAGTATCGCGTATTTTCTCATTATCACGTTAACCGTCGTATCGTTAACTCGTGCACGTTACATTTTGTTAAATGTTATAATGTTTACGCAGGTTTTAAAGTTAGTTTCAAGAGAATCCGCTTGGTGCCGCTAGGTTCGTATAAATCAGCTGATTAAAACGCGGTATTTCAGTCGCAGATATATGCATTTGTTGATGAGTTACACGCAGTTTATTAAAGTGTTTTTTCGTTTGACGGGTTGTAAAATGGACAGCCTGAAGGACCAACGAATTGCTGTGATATTTTGTGTAAAACTAGGGAAATCTAATTCATCGGGTGATAAATATTAATTTATTTATTATTTTTAATAAATTAACTTTATTTTTAAATTCGAGAAAAACTTTTCACAAAAGGGGCAAAGTGCAATATACTTATTTCGTCCCATTTGTCTTAAAATAAGTGATAACAAATGATTTTATAAAACAGCTATATTATAGGTAATGAGGTAGAATAGCTGTTTCAACGCATAGGCTATATTACTTTATTTATATTAATTGTAGCTATATAATAAAAAGTAAGTCAACATTTTCTTCTTGATCCAAGTTGGAATTAACTTTATAATTTTTTTTGTTTATATTACTTGTTACTACTGATTGTGACCATGCAACGACATTAGCATCTCATTTGTTAGGGCACTAAATTCTGGTGACTAGCCAATGCATAGAGGGTGGTGTTACGTATTTAAAATTAATATAGACTCATTTTTTTTATTTTAAAACCGCCGCCAAAGTCAGACAGAGCTCACCCGTGATAAGGTTTCTGCCGTTTGAACCGGCAGAGCAAGTTAGACCTTTCCGGAGTGTAGTTTGATACACCACTACGTTCTAATATATTCTTATGCTTTCAATCTCCGTACCTTAGGTACTAGCACACGTAAATGTAACTGTTTTATTGATTATTAAACCTATTGTTATTAGTGCGTGGAATACGAACAAGTTTTCTGGCCAGAAATCGCTTATTTAATACGCGAGTGTGATAAGTGCGTATTCCATGGTGCACGTAAATACAATCTATTAGTTTATATAATTATAATAATTATTGGTCCTCCGAAAGTATTGTTACCAAACAAATTTGGTCCAGCCGGGCCGGATCTTGAGCCTTAAGACCTATATAAAAAATAAAATAAAATACAATTCATTATATGTGTTCATTCTACAATTTCTACAAGTTTTTTCAAACTTTGTCTGTGCATGCAAACACTGGAAAAGTAGTTTCATGTGGCAGTATATGAAACAGCTGATCCTCTCTTATCTTTGTTTGGCTTTGGCGTGCATTAATATGTTGGTTTAAATTGATTGTAAAAGTTTATGAAAAGTAATTTCAGTTGTTTATAGAAGGTTACCTCATTGAGCCTACGTCGATTTGTTGTTTACTTATTCTTATTTACTTCTCCGTTAAACATATACACTCATAGACTAATCTCTTTAAAACATTTTGTAATTTAAAAATTAAAGCAGTTATCTCATCTTCTACTATAAAACTATCATTTAATCATGGCAAAATCTTTGGCAGTTATTAAATCAAAGAAAGACAATATATTTAGTCAAATTCAAGAGATTTTTGATCTAACAAAAAAAAAACATCTGATAAGTCAATTCTGCAAAAATTGTTGGTGCGCGCTAAATCTATAAATAGGTTTCGTGAAGAATTTTCTGATATTTTAGACATTTATCATGAACTAGAAATACAGGCTAACCCGAATTTTCAACCCAACTACGCTCCTCTTAACAGCATCAACGAGTTAGTCGATTATGTTAATTCTACCGTATATTCGATAGAAAGTAAGATGTCATCAACAAGGCCTAAATGTGAAATAGTTACTCCTCAGTTACATATACGACTGACTAGCTTGAACTCAAGCATTTCGATGGTGAATTTCTCGAATGGATGTCATTCATTAATATATTTAACGCTAGCATTCATGAAAATGCATCGTTACCAGCAGTTTCTAAACTTCAATATTTATTGAGCGTTATCTCAGGAGAACCGCTAAATTTAATTAAATCTCTCCCTATTTCTGACGCTAACTATAAAGTGGCCTATGACTTATTAAAAGAAAGATATCACTCGCCGAGGCGGTTAGTTACGTTACACCTCAATCAAATTTTAGATTTGCCCTCTGTAAACAACACGCCTAAACAAATGAGAAATTTTGTAAATTTATACTCAGAAAATATACAAGCTCTTAAAGGTCTTGACATCGATATCACTAGTAAAAATCCTTTGTTATCTGCTATGCTTTTACGAAAAATGGATAGAGAACTTAGTAACCGTTTTGAAAACTTCCGTTCATCAAGTGTTACTCAAGAGAGAGTTGACTCCACTACAATACCTGATGCAGCGGAAATTATTAAGTTTTTAAATAAAGAATGTAATGAAGTTGAAGATGCCAATCTTCATTCTCCTATCACCTCGAAACCCTCCTCGTCTTTATCACGCACCCCCTCTGGTTCCCAAAATAAATACTTTAAACAAAAAGTATCACTGATGTCCTACAATTATGGAGAAGGCTCCTCCATTAAAGTTAAACCTCATCCATGCTTTATATGCAATAAAATTGACCATAAGGTATATTTGTGTCCGGACTTCAAGAGTCAGGACGCCAAATCCCGTCTCAAAATTGTAAAGGAAAAGAGGCGTTGTACCTCATGCTTAGGTACTCACCATCTTAACGACTGTAGGTCAAAGTTTAGTTGCTACAAATGCCACAAAAATCATCATACATTATTACATTTTGAAAATTACTCTACGCTGCAACGGACCACACCTCAAACTTCGCGTCAAGACTCTCCGACACTTCAACAGGAAATAACCCCTTCTCCAATCACTATGACCTGTCAAGAAAAGCAGAATACGTCTCAAATCTCTAATACTGTTCTCTTAGGCACTCTACTTGTTAAGCTTACCTCGTCTAACGGTATTACTCATGTATTTCGTGCTCTTGTTGACTCTGGCAGTCAATCTTGTTTTCTCACCGAGCGTGCTGCTCAATTATTGTGTGCTCCTCGTACTAAGACCACTCATAGTGTGGTAGGATTGACTCAGGCACCCTTACGCTCAAAAGCTCTCACCTCAGTTGCTGTTGAAACTCTTGGGGGCAAGGTTATTTCAATTAATGAAAGATTTTTAATATTGGAAAAAATATGTGTTAACCTACCAAGCACACAAGTAGACTCTGAAGTTCTTTCCAAGGTTCGTCCTTATATTTTGGCAGACCCTACGTTTCACTTGCCAGGAGTCATAGACGTTCTTCTTGGTGGTGCTTTATTTCCACTCATACTTACTCAAGAATCTTATAACCTCGGACCTGGTTTACCGAGGCTAATAGGCACACACTTTGGCTTTTTAGTAATGGGTAACGCACCATGTCTATCTGGCAGTGAACTTCATAGTAACTCCAGCTCTCAATTATCAACTACACATCTAGTTGTCAACGACATTGACCTTCACGACTCACTAAAAAGGTTTTGGCAACAGGAGGAACCCCCTGCTGTGTCTAAGCTTTCTCAAGAAGATACATTATGTGAAGATCACTTTCTCGCCACTCATACTCGGGACCAATCTGGCCGATATTGCGTCCGACTACCATTCAAGACTGAACATCCTCCTCTGGGTCAATCTCGTTTAAATGCAGAAAAAAGACTGCACTCTCTAGAGAAGAAATTTAGTGCTCAACCTCAATTTAAATCCCTATATACTGATTTTATGGCTGACTACTTAGCATCTGGTCACATGATATACGCTCATAATACTGATCTAACTGTACCTCATTACTTCCTTCCTCACCATGGTGTTTTAAAGGAGTCTAGCAGCACAACTAGTTTACGTACTGTATTTGATGCTAGTTCTGAAACCTCTAATGGTATTTCTCTTAATAATATTTTATTAACAGGCAAAAAGATGCAAACGAATATTTGTGATTTATTACTAAATTTTCGGATTCATAACGTTGTTTTTTCTTGTGACATTCGTCAAATGTATAGACAGGTAAAAATGCACCCTGATGACCAGTGCTATAAGATGATCTTATGACGTGAAAGTCCAGATCAGCCCTCTTTAATCTACAAGCTCACGACAGTGACTTACGGAGTGAATTGTTCACCGTATCTTGCCATTAGAACCTTACATCAGCTCGCTGCAGACGAAGGTGACTCCTATCCTGAAGCTGCAAATATTCTACGCACGCAGACGTTCGTAGATGACATCATCTCTGGAGCTGACTCTGAAGAAAAGGCTTTGAGCCTCCGTAAGCAACTCATCTCGCTCCTGGCTCGCGGAGGCTTTGAACTACGCAAATGGACATCTAACTCAAGTCAACTGCTGCAAGATCTTCCTGATGCTCATTTAGAGACCCCTGTATTCCTTCAAGGCAGTAAACAACCACATTTCACTATATTAGGTCTTCACTGGCCACCCTCTACCGATACGTTTACCTATAATTTGAATTTTCCTCACAATTCCAGGACTAAACGTCAAATTCTCGGTATCATTGCCCAGATTTACGACCCTTGTGGCTTTCTCTCGCCCATTGTTATGTGGGCCAAGCGTTTTATGCAACTACTCTGGATCAAAGGATTGAACTGGGATGAACCACTTCCTTCTGAACAATTGAAATTATGGCAAACCTTTACAGACTCGGCTAATACTCTACGAGAAATTGTAATTCCTCGCGCATTACGACTAACACTCGAGAAACTTCGAGTTACACGGTTTCTCAGATGCTTCTGAGAACGGTTATGCCACCGTCGTTTACTTGAGATGCCAACTTAGCGACGATTCTGTGTTAATTCGGCAAGTAATATCGAAGACTCGGGTAGCCCCTCTGAAAAGGCTCAAGGTACCTCGATTAGAGCTAAGTGCAGCTCATTTACTCGCCCAACTAGTGGGATATGTTATCTCTCTTTTTGAAAAAAGGGTGGAATTTTCTTCTGTATTTCTATGGTGTGATTCGACAGTAACACTGACATGGTTACAAACACCTCTTCATCGATTGAAGACGTTTGTCGCCAACCGGGTAGCCCAGATACAAGAATTAGTGCCTTCTCATTACTGGAGACACGTAGCGAGTGAAGATAATCCTGCTGATTGCGCGTCGCGTGGGTTACTTCCTAAAGATTTACCACAGCACTCATTATGGTGGTACGGCCCCCTTTGGCTACAAAAATCTAATGATAACTGGCAGGTATCTCATTTTATGCCTGCAAAACTTACTGACACAGGAGAAGAGAAACCCATTTCACCTATATCTCTCATATCAACTGCTCCTCATGAATGGGAGCTCCTCACTCAGTTTTCTCACTTTAGCCGACTCCAGCGTGTGATGGCTTATATTTTGCGATTTACTCATAACGCTCGTCATTCAAGAAAGCTCGATGGTCCTCTCAACACTCTGGAAATGAGGGCGTCAAGACTGGCAATTTTCAAGATGGTTCAAGAATCAGCGTTCAAAGACTACATAGTTGCCATGAAGAAGGATGCAACTACACCTGCCTCGTCACAACTCCGCCGACTCTCTCCTTTTCTCGACAAGGATGGTATCCTACGAGTGGGAGGACGTCTCAACGCTTTAAAACTTCCTACGGATGTGCAACATCCTGTGATTTTACCCAAACGACATCATGTCGTCAACCTTCTTATTGATTTTTATCATTGAAAATACTTACACTCGGGCGCTCAATTGACTCAATCACTTCTTGCACAGGATGTGTAGATACTCTCGGCCAGAAGTGTAATACGCTCTCGCATTTTTCAATGTGTTGTATGTTTTCGACACAAGCCTCACAATAAATCTCCGCTCATGGGTGATTTACCAAAAGCAAGATTAACTCCTTCTCGTCCGTTACTCAACGCCGGAATTGACTACGGAGGTCCTTTTAACATCAAAATGCACAATTTGCGCTCGATTCGCTTGACCAAAGCATATATTTGTATCTTTGTTTGCCTTGTGACAAAGGCTGTACACATTGAAGTAGTATCGGACCTGTCGACAGATGGGTTTATTGCCGCTCTCACCCGATTTGTGTCTAGACGCGGTCTTTGCACAAATATTTATTCTGACTGTGGAACGAATTTCGTTGGAGCGAATAATGCTTTACAAAATCTCATCATCTCTTCAGGCCGAACCCCTCTTGCTGAATTCTCATCACAACACAATATCAACTTTCATTTCAACCCGCCTGCAGCTCCTCATCAAGGTGGTCTTTGGGAAGCAGCAATCAAGAGTGCAAAACATCACCTCCGACGTGTCATCGGTGAACATATTTTAACTCTATGTGAATTTTCCACTCTCACAACTCAAGTAGAGGCTATTTTGAATTCGAGACCTCTCACACCTCTGTCAAACGACGCCTCAGACCTCAATGCACTCACCCCGGGTCACTTCTTAATAGGATCTTCATTGGTTTCAGTTCCAGAAGAGGATCTTTTCAACGTTCCTGCCAACCGACTCAAGCACTGGCAGCTAATCAAGGCCTTTCACCAGCGTATTTGGAAGAGATGGCATCTAGAATATATCCATACTCTTCAGCAACGGGGGAAGTGGAACGTGCCAACTGTCAACCTGCGCGTCGGCGACCTCGTGTTAGTGCATCAACCTGCACCACCTCTCGCATGGCCTCTGGCTAGGATAAGTAGTGTTTCTCCAGGAAAGGATGGTGTAGTAAGAGTGGTTCATTTGAAGACAAAGCAGGGAACCTTGACAAGACCTGCTCACAAGGTTTTCCCTCTACCTCTACGCTCATAATGAACCTGCGCCATAGTGCGCTCACTTTTTGTAAAAGAGATATTTTTATTTTCCTTTATGAAATTTTTATTTTTATAAACTCTAAAGATATTATATTTGTGTTAGTTCTCTTTGAATCCTAGAAGGATTCAAGGCCCCCGGTATGTTACGTATTTAAAATTAATATAGACTCATTTCTTTTATTTTAAACCCGCCGCCAAAGTCAGACAAAGCTCACCCGTGATAAGGTTTCTGCCGTTTGAACCGGCAGAGCAAGTTAGACCTTTCCGGAGTGTAGTTTGATACACCACTACGTTCTAATATATTCTTATGCTTTCAATCTCCGTACCTTAGGTACTAGCACACGTAAATGTAACTGTTTTATTGATTATTAAACCTATTGTTATTAGTGCGTGGAATACGAACAAGTTTTCTGGCCAGAAATCGCTTATTTAATACGCGAGTGTGATAAGTGCGTATTCCATGGTGCACGTAAGTACAATCTATTAGTTTATATAATTATAATAATTATTGGTCCTCCGAAAGTATTGTTACCAAACAGGTGGATTGCTTGAATTGTTTGATTTCATTGGGTTCACTTTGTTTATCGGACACTTCCTAGACAGTTTATTTTTGCTGTATTAGGGCGAGTGGCCAGTATGGCTATGTCGCTGACGAAGGATAGCGATATTGTGAATAACCCTAGGTAGATGATGAGGAGATGGTTGAGACATTTCTGAGGTAGACCTACTCTCCATCGGGATCATAAAGATCCCCTTGGTGGAGAGGAATGAAAAAATGAAATGTGGATGGCCTAGGTAGTACTATACATATGATCATATGTTTTCGAGCTGGAAAGAAGGGGAAAACTGTGGCATCGTCTGTACAACTTGTGTACTTGAATTAGACCCTCTCTCTATGGGGGCCATAAACAGGTGTCTACTGTTACCCCTCGCAAGAGGATGAGGACAGGACATAATAGGGATAAAAAGGAATTAACAATGCAAGTGAATGGTACAAACGTTATTGAACTTTAAGAAAGTGGCGAACTCTAGATGGATCTGTCTACACGCATCTGTTGTTATAGGGTTTGTCAAGCTAGTTATGCTAAAGTCAACCATACTACACATTTCCTGCTCCTGTTGTGAGAGGGTCTGTCAAACTAGGTATGGTAATATTACCCACACTGCACATCTCCTGCTCCTGTTGTGATAGGGTCTATCAAGACAGCAATGCTAACATCAACCAGACTGTACATCTCGTGCTTTTGTTGTGAGAGGGTCTGTCAAGTTAACAAATAGTAAAGTCAACCAGAACTCACATCTCCTGTTTCGATTGCGAGAGGCTCTGTCAAGCTAAGTATGCTAAAGTTAACCCGTTAACTAGGTTTACTACTGATAATGCTGCAATCATGGCAGAAGCACACTCACTTATCAAGATCGATTTTTTAGAGATTTTTCTGCACAAGGAAAATCTGGCCTCAATTCATTTGACAGGGGAATCGCTGCGGTTATCTGATAGCAAAGGCTTCAAATTACAACAATATCAATGTAGAATATTTTTCTGTATTATATAGCCTACAAATTTCAAGTAATCTTTTTCTGGTTTGCTGGATTCCTTTTTACATCATTATTACCTTTGCTTTGAAACACGCCCTCAATGAGGTTCCACTGAGCTTGGGCTATTACAGTCTGGCAATAATTTCATTTTTTTGTAAGGGTAGTTTCAAGGCGTCCAGGAAATACGGTTGCTATTCCCGTACAGTGGGTAAAAGTACTGTGTGAATATAGGTTTATATTACTAAACACAATACCGGCGATTACTTTACAGGTGAATAGAAAGTAAGGATGATTACATCCTGGTACATGATATATAAGAGATAGGGACTATAGCATCGCATTCGCTTACACGTTGTAAGAGAGGGACACAGTTGTCATGCAGCCTTCCGATCCGTAAAATCAGATCTGTGCAGGATCGGAAGAGCACACTGTTCCTACTCTTTCCGATTTGACAGTAGTCCATCTCGCCATCGCCAGTCTCTGTGCCGGTCTCGCCAGTCTCTGTGCGGGTCTTGCCAGTCTCGAAAGATACTGCGCGCTAATGTTGAAACATTTTAGCAACTGTGATTTAGCTATTTTGGTTATATGTTTGGAAGAGAAGATAGTAATGATCAGAAATCAGTGAAAAATGTGAATTTTTAGTGATCGCGTTTGCTACACGTTTACCTTATCTGTTGGACGACGAGACAAATTTGTTCGAATATTTTAGAATGCTGATGTACGGAACCCGGGGCGGAACGGAACCCTGGGGCAGAACGGAACTACCATCTTATTTCACCGTACTATGATGCACTCTAGTGAAACCTTCAGGAACTATTAGATCATCCGTAACGAAGTGATCGACGCCATATTTAGCAGTGTGCAGTTTTCGTTCATCGTGTGACTACGTTTTTGTTCGTTTTCGGTATTTTATTGTAACAAGTGACTACTTTTAAAACCAAGGTAAGACAAACATTTTAGTTTATAGTTTAAGTTATTTTTGGTATTCTTGTAAAACATATCTTGAATTGTATTTATATGTAGTTATTCTTCTGTATTTAATTGGCCATTCTAGAAAAATTAGTACTGTACCTGACCACAACGTATGGGGCAGGACGGACCGCGGCAAAATAGAACGAGGTTCCGTGACGCCCCGGATCTTAATTTTTCTCTCTTTCTCTATAGATATTTTTCATAACTTGTATCAGTATTATTTGCATCTCAGTATAAATGTAACCTACATAGTTTTTATTAATTGATACATTTCAAATAAATTTCGGTAGGATGTTAAATCATATCGCTGGCAGAAAAATTATTTATTCTTTTCTGTTTACAGATGGTTCGAAATTATGTACGCAAGACAAACCGTCAAGAATGGCCAATAGAAAATATGGAACAAGCTATCGCTGCTGTATTGAGAAAAGAGATGGGGCTACGTAGAGCTTGTACGCAGCTTATGTCTCAAAAACAACATTACAAAGGGCCGTCCAGAAAAGAATAAAGGATGACAGTTTTCTAATAGACAAATAAAGGGAAAATTTCAATGTGTATTCACATCTGAACAAGAGTTGGAACTTGTTGAATACATAAAGGACATGGAAGGAAGGTTGTTTGGCTTAACAATGAAGGATTTTTGTGTTCTTGCATTTCAGTTAGCGGATAAAAACAAGTTAACCCATCTGGTGAGGATTGGATGAGCCACTTACTTACCAGACATCTCGAGTTGAGTATCCGGAAACCTGAGGCGACGTCTGGGGCACGAGCGATGGGGTTCAACCGGCAAAATGTTGAAAGGTTTTTTAGTTTGCTTACTGAAATTGTCGACAAACATAAATTGACGGCTGATAGCATTTTTAACTGCGATGAAACTGGTATTTCCGTTAACCCTAAAGGGCATACAGAAAAAATTACTCCAAGGGGAAAACATCAAGTAGGTATCTTAACTTCTTCTGAACGAGGAGAAACAATAACAGCTGAGATATGTATTTCGGCAGCCGGTTCCTTCATGCCTCCAATGCTGATATTTCCTCGGAAAAGGATGCAAAACGAATTTCAGCTTGGCTTGCCACGTGGAGGTTGGGCAGAATGCCATGAAACAGGGTGGATAACGACAGACATATTTTCAAACTGGTTCAAAAGGTTTGTCGAGTTGCAAGAGCAACTAAAGATAACGTGGCTTTATTGATTTTAGATGGTCATTCCACACACACGAAAAATATCAAAGTCATCGATTTTGCGAGAGACAAGTGGCACCAGTGAAGAAGATGACAGCGATGCTAAGATGTAGCAGACGGAATTTATCTTAAAGCTTGGAAAATTGCATAAAGTTCTGCAGTAAAATCTCTACAGGCTGAGGGCAATCCGTAAGTGAAGGTTTGTTCTTCCATATAAAATGCACAACCTATCCCATTGTTCAGTTTTAAACCGTCTGTGAATATAGTCACAGTATGTTGGCGAGTTAGTTGTATCTGCAAAAACTCCTGACGATAAATAACGTCAGGAATATTATGTTTTAGGTACCTGGACAATGAGAAGTCAAATTTTGGATTTTGCATTACCCATAGTAGCCATGGAGGGATGTAGCATGATGTTCGTTCGAATATAGGTGGATGTTCTAAATTTAAGTTGCTAAAAATGCGCAAAGTTCTTATTCCAAAGGGAGCAGTTGAACGTTGACCCACATTGTAACGATCATCGAGGTAGTTATCAAAAACTGCTTTGAATGCCGGATGTTTAGGTTTACTAAAATCACCAGTGTAATATGAAATTTGTAGCATTTGACGTCGCATTGAGAGAGGTGGTTCTCCAGCTTCAACTAGATTGGGCTTGATCTAAAAGGAGCAGTAGTAAGTCTAAGGCCAGCGTGCTGTATTGAATCCAGGAGATTCAGAACCGTAGGTCGAGCAGATGAATTGGCTATACAGCCGTAATCTATGCGCGATCTTACAACGGCGCGATAGAATCGAAGCATACTAGTTCTGTCTGCTCCCCAATTTTTACCACTTAGAACTCTCAACATATCCAATATCTTGCTAAACCGGGTCCTCAAATCACGCACTTGCGGATTCTATGAAAGTCTTTTATCCAAAACCTAAAAATCTCACATTATCCGCGGTCTGAAGCCGCGTACCATCAAAATAAAGGATAGGTTCCTGATGTTCCCTGCGACGACTAAATGCTATACACTGGGTCTTCGAAACCGAAAACTTAGGTTAGAAGCCGTAGATTTGGTCCATTCTTGCAATTTATTAATGACTAATAGTAAGGATTTTTCCCGCTGTTGCCAAACTTCTAGCAGCGACATATATACAAAAACCATCTACAAACAGGGAACAGTGGACTGGTGACTGTACGTTTGAAGTGACGCTGTTAATGGCAACAGCAAACAGCGTCACACTCAATACGCCACCCTGTGGTATACCATTCTCTAGTTCGAAACGATCAGAATATATGCCTTCTAGACGTAAACGGAAAGTCCTGTTATTCAAATAATTTTGTATAAAAGCAAGAATGTTACCTTGTATACCCCATGATTTCAATACCTTCAATATTCCTCTTCTCCATGCCATGTCATATGCCTTCTCAAGGTCAAAGAAAACAGCTACCAGTGTTTGTCGTAAGATGAAGGCATTCCGTATAGCTGACTCCAACAAAACCAATTTATCAACTGATAAACGTCCTTGTCTGGAACCACACTGAACGTTAGAAAGAAGATTGTTTGTTTCTAGATACCAGACAAGACGACGGTTGACCATCTTCTCCAATAGTTTGCATAAGCAGCTGGTCAGAGATGGGTCTGTTACTACTGGGATTAGTTTTGTCCTTTCCTTGTTTTAGAACAAGGAATAATTGGAAAAATTATTGGAGGAATTATAGTCGCTTCTAACCATGCATCGGAAAAACCGTGCTCCTTTAATATACGGTTGTATATCCGGGGGAGAACTAGTTTTGCCGAAAGGTGGTAGATTGTTAAGCATGGAATATACAATATCATCCGGGCCTGGAGCTGAATCCTTCGTTGACGAGAGAGCTGACTCTAGTTCGTCGATAGAGAAATGGATATTCAAACAAGAATCTCCAGACCTTCCAACGGTGAAAGGTAAGGCTTCCTGTTTACGTTTGTACACCTGGAAAACGTCCTTGCATGCAGAAGATGAAGAATATTTTGAGAACGATAACGCTAGCACATTGGCAATTTCCTCAGAGTCCGTGTTCAAAACGCCATTCGGATCCCTTAATGAAATTAATGGCGTCGGAATAGAAATACCACATACGGATTGTAATTTCTTCCATACTGTGGATGGAGCTGTAGTTCTTGTAATTGAGCCAATGTACTGCGATCATGATTCCCGTTTACTTTGACTAAATATTCTCCGTACTTTCGCTCGGAAGATTTTATATTTCTCCAGATTTTCACTCGTTGGATGTCTTTTGAACCGGATCAAAGCTGTTCTCCATAGATGAAGGATCACAGTGCACTCATCATTCCACCACGGGACAGGTGGTCGCCGTGGTTTGGATGAGGATTTTCGGTATTGCCTTTCCGGCGGCACCACAACAGTGTTTTCGGGATGTCGAACACAACAGGGTGAGGAGTCACACAAAGACATCTCAATAGGAATGTGGTCGCTACTGTAAAGATAAGGCAATGCTGACCATCTTAGCCTTGTAGCCAAAGCAGGACTGCATAATTACAAGTCTACAGCTGTCCATCCGCCTGTTGATGCTGCTAAATGTGTCGGCGAACTACACAGTCGAGAAATAGTAATACTGTGCACAGGCTCCGACACCTGTGCACCGCGGACACACCCTGACCAAGGACCGAAGTGGCTAGCGGACCAGCAACCACGCATAGGTCTTCGGCAGAGCAAGCTCACAGACCTGAGTTTGTCAAGCTCTGGAGTTTTCAGCACTCCCAACGCGCAACGGTTCTGACCAGTCAAATTCCCGAAGTGAAGATGTTAGTTTATGTGTATGTGCGTGTGTGTATGTGTGTGTGTGTGTGTGTGTGTGTGAGTGTGTGTGTGTGTGTGTGTGTGTGTGTGTGCGCGCGCGCGCGCGCGCGCGCTCGTGCTTTGTAAGTGGTAGTGTTAGGCTAGGGTACCTCAAGGGACTCCATATAGCTCTCAAACTAAGTGAACAGAGGTTTCTACACGGTCGAAACTTAAAAAAAAAAAAATTAAAAAAAATAATAGTCAATAAAAAAAAAATCAGATTGTGATTTTGAACAATTTCTAATAAACTATGTGAATAGTATTATTTCAAAATACATGAATCACTACAATGTTCTAAATATAGAGTTTAAACTTTAAAACAGAAGTTTCGTTATATTTCACAATGTGTAAACAAACAATTTGTAGTTATCAAAGCTACATCTAACGCCCTGGTATTTCTTGGAACCAAGAAAATCTATTTTCTCCAAGTTAACTAAAATAATGTTTAAAATTTTTTTGCGAAAATTAAATTTAGTATTAAATCAATTAAACTACAAGTATCTAGTAACTTTTTTTAAAACTTCTTTCATAATTAATCACTTTAACAATAATTTATAGTTTCGATCGAAAACGTTCTACGTTTTCATAAATTTACACGTTCGAAAACAATCTGTCTCAGTAAATTTTCACAAATTTACAAAATTTAAAGTTCGGATAGTCCTAAACTATTGTTAAAGCGATTAATTAGGATTTACCGAAAGTGATGGACTACAAAAGTCAAGAATTTTTACATAAAATGTACGAGGTTGAATTTTAATTTAAAGTAGACCGACATTTATTAGACAATGTCTGTTACTTGATATATAAATTATTAAAACATTTATATCATTTAAAATTATAATTTCTAACTCATCTTTGTCATATAATAAATAAACCATGGTTCAATCTATCTATATTTACAAACGACCATGAAACCAATTTATTGCAATAAAGCCAATTAGAAATTTAATTATTGTTTTTACTGATAGAAATTAAGTATAAAATTACTCACTCACCTACGGTCGCAGAAACGTTCCCCCAAGTTCATGTACAAACGCAATTTATTACCTGTCACTTTAATACTTTTGATAAAAGAATTTCAAACAGAAACACTGCCGCACGCAAACCTATACACGCGTATTGCGCGTTGCCATTGCCACTGCACACTCAATCTCGGCACTGTTCGCCTTATCGTCCGCAGCTTGCGATAACCTAATCAGTTGTCAATGCCTTCTAAAATCAATTGACGATCACTTTAGCTTTTCAATTGTTTTACAAGTTGCAAGATGTTTTTATCCACTTCATTTTCTGGTTGAAAATAAAAGAGATAAGTGATAGGATTATCGGCAGTGCAGTAGATATCAGTTTTACGATGTGAAATAAAAATATTTAGGCTACCTAGATAAGGTGATGCGTTAGTTACTTCAGCTGAAATCTCTTAAGGTTGGTAATTTCTACACGGTGTATTTATTATTAACTGAAATCTTAAGGTCGGTGATGTCTACACGGTGTATTTATTATTACATTTTTCAAAACACTTACACTGAGTCATCTACTTTGACTCTCACACGCCCATCACCACCCACATCGACCAGTTTGCCGTTAGAACTGATAAATCTTGAAAAGAGTATCGCAATACAAAAGTGCAAGCTTTTAAATTTGGATCGAAACCTTATTAAAATCAAACACTTATACACTCTTTCGTTATAATATTGTATTGTCAAGACAAAACAACATGAAACGTGACATATTCTTAGTTAACATTAAAAGCTCTATAAAAAGTTACCTGATTACTCCTCATTTACCGAGTTACATCACTGCAACAGCTGCCACTGTTCTTTGTATTATGTTTGGCCATGTGTGTGACGACCACATTATATTGTGTTTATTATCTCATACCGGTTGTATAAGCGTACTTTGGTGTTTATTTGAATTAAAAATACGGTTTTACAAAAGTTAGTGACTTTGAAAATCATATTTAGTTATTTTGATATATGATTGGTTTCATTATTTAATTTGCTCTGTACGGTAACAATAAACGCACAATGATGTGTAAAAATGATTTTCAGGTTGTTTTTTTTTTTTTTTTTTTTTTTTTGATTTGGCTGTGCTGTGAATTGGTTTTTTTTTAGTGTCTCTTCAGGTTATTTAGTAATCACGATCACAATCGTGGACCTCACTCAACGTTTATTTTAATTGAAACTATTCATTCTAATTTATTCTAAAATATCAAACGAAAGTCATGTTTTCAATTGAATCTTTGTAGTTATAAACATAATTTTTTTAATCCTAAAATATTGTGCCTTACACAAAACTGTGAAAAATGATAATGAATCAGTTGGATTTTTCCGGAACTATATTACAATATAATATTGCTGCAAATATAAATTATTAAAATTTTTCAAACCACGATAAGAACATTTATCTTATTATTGTGCAAATGATTAATGAGAGAATTTCTCTTTTGTGAAAAGATATATGAAAGTTTTAATTGAATAAACCAAAGCGCTTAATGGACTTTATGTGAAACAAAATTTAGGTTGATTAAAAAAAGTGACTGGTCTTTACATAGCATCAGGAAACGAGAAATTTAAATAAAAAATTCCAATGAATTCAAAAATTCAAATTTGATTAATCATGAAATACAGCTTAGTAAGAATTTGAAATATGTTTAAAAATATGGAATATTCGACATTTTTAAGGATCTCTATAATATTAAATGTTCTATACTTTGTGAGTAAGTAAAAACATGAAAAATTATGTTCTACATAGAATTATGTTTATTAAACAAATAGTTTCAAGTGGTTTTACAGAGATTTCAGACATACCCCACTTTCATAAAAAATATATAGAAAATCATATTTCTTAGTAACATTTTTTAAATATTTATTTCCGTTTTTAAGCCCAACAGTCAGTCAAGATTATTATCAGCCATGTAGTAATTTTGGCTTCTAGGAATGTAGAATAGATTTTTTGTTCCATAAGAATTATAATTGGTTTTGCAATTCGAGTAGAGTGTAAAAAGATTAAAGTTTGCCTAATATAGTCTAATTAGATCGAGTAATTATATTGTAGGTTATAGTGTAATTAGATAACAATTACTTATAAGTATGTATATAACTGCTATTCATAAATTTGTATAATTTTCATTATTCCTACTTAGCCTAGTATTCCATTTTTTTTTCCAAATATGTGTTTTAGGGAATCTGACGCGTACGGAAACTAAGTTTTTTCACCATCAAACGAAGAGCTTTGATAATATTACATCAAATAATAATACTCATTTCTTTACAATGAACAGAAAAATATTTCTTTGAAAATCGATTTCGATCTAAATTCAGCTTTTCTTAAAAATCTTAAACGAAAAATGGAAAATTTCCTGGCACGAGACAAATATTTTTTTTCCATTTTCCTTCCACGCGACCCGTCTTTTAGACCGAATCAATAATAATGTTATTGTTTGAAAGTTGGCAGCAGTGAATAAAGTAGCCCAGTCGCCAAAGTTTTGCTGCGCTTTATTTTATCTAAAGTTGGGAGCAATGTACCAGACATGTGAGATGAATACATTATGTTGTGATTACTCCTAATATTCATAAATGTTTCAAAACAAGTTTGGTTGGATACGGCAAACACCTTTTTCCCAGCGAAAAAACAGTAACGTTTACTCCATCAACGTCCTACTCATATGCTCAATACTATTATTGTCAGGGGAATTCTGGCGTATCTTTTTCAAACTAGACAAAGTTGAGTGGCGTTTTTAAAGGTTCTATAGAATATTTTTGACCCAGCCATGGTGTCAGGTTGGTTCAAATATACAGTAACGGAATACAGGGACGACTACATCCATGGATCACATTCAGATCTTTCCCAACCTCCAGAACTCTGAGGCCTATAGTTTTCCTCCTTAGCTCGACTGAATAGGCAACAGTCAAGCACTCGTAAACACTGTGCACAGGATCCGACACCTGTGCACCGCGGACACGCCCTGACCCTGGGCGAAGCGGCTGGTAGACCAGCAACCTCACATCTTTGGCAGAGCAAGCTCACAACCGCATCCCGGACCAGAGTTTGTCAAGCTCTGGCCTTTTCGCAACGGTTCTGACCAGTAAAATATCTTTAAGATAATATGTTTGTACAAATGATAAAAGATTGTGTTGTGTGTGAGTGTGTGCGTGTGAATATGTGTGTGTGTGTGTGTGTGTGTGTGTGTGTGTGTGTGTGTGTGTGTGTGTGTGTTATACATATATACTAGGTTATCATTGCTACCACATATACATATAAAATAATTCAATACCAGCAACTAATAATTCTTAGTAGTTGCATCTAAGCCGAACGGGAGGTGCTTACACTCCCGAGGTTAATTTTTGCGAGGTTAATTACAACGTAAATTCTTTTTGAGTTTTTTATGTACGCCTTCCCATCTTCTGACGACACGTGATAAAGCTACGATTTTAATGACGTCATCGCATCACCCTGTTCCAAAGAAAACGTGCTTTTATAGATTTTCACAAAATGTAAAACTGAGATTTTCACAATGCTCAGTTCATTTCGGAGCAAACTAAATTTGATACTTCATCGTTTAAATCAGCTTAGTTTAAAAGCAGACAATCAGGCCGCAACCAGTGCTCAATAGTAGTACAAAAAGCAAACCGAAAAACTAAAGTCGGTTGTCCCAGTGTGATTAATGAGAGAACGCTGCAATTAGAGCAAAATATATTCCACTAATGATCTTCTACTGAATGGGTTTAGAAATCGCTGTTTTATTTAAAGTTTCGACGGTCTTTTGCAACAATAACATTAAAAAAATTAAAACTCCAAATGGTCTTTTTATCTATCTATTTAGTCTTGTGAGTTTATTTTTGTTCGGGTGGATTTGGGGTAGTGCTTTATTGTATGGCCGCAATGCAAAAGATAATACAAGTTCGTTTATTATATTAGTATTAAAGTGTTTTTACATTAAATATGGCATCGCAGATTGTGTTCTGAGCGAATATATCGATATTCTATTCAAACCTTGAATAACGTATACGGTCGTCTGTAGTTTGAAACCATGGATTACAAAGCGCAGTTACATAACGTAGAGTAGATATGGATATTTTCTTCAATATTTGTAACCTAAGTTATACAGTTCTTTGCACCATTTGTGAATAGAAATGCCATCGCATTTCACAAACCACTTTTTGGAAAAAAGAGAGCTACGTCTCCTATTAGCTCGATCTTCTGTAATGAAGTCGAATCTAAAAAAGGAATACTCAGTCGGACAACTCTTGGAGATATGTTTCAAGTGTATTCTTGGATACAGATAAAAATATGGGGCACCTCTCTTATAATTATTTTAAGATCTTCTATGTGGATTTTAACGCCGTTAATGTTCCACTTAAGTGTAGATTTTTCGTCAGGAAAAAAAAGAACATGTTCCACTTAATCATTATTTTGGCGAGGACTTTGGTTTAGTGCAACGTATTCACCTGAATCACATTATTGTTATTAATTTTCAATTGGCCTAGAACATCAGGGGACGTCTCAGGGAATGTTTCAGCAGATTCTATCACACCTAACACAGTGGTGGAAACTGAGGAAATTCTCAACGAAGAATCGGAGGTGGTATGAATCCATACTTGAACATTTAGTGGTTTTGTACCTAACTTTAACTGCGCTGTTTTTTTGACTTGGTTAATCTGCATTTCTTATAACTAATAACAGATATAAAGCATTCTGAACGGCTGAAAATACGCTATTATTATCGTAGAATTATATTATACGTTGTAGTTTTAGGCTTTATTTGTAGGTTCTTATATTGTTTACACGTATTAGAAAGAGCAACATGGTAGTGAGTGAAGAACTAACATGTTATCTTAATTTACAGAGCAGATATAAGTATTAAAAAAAATATTTGGTTAATTTGCCACAGTCGCTAATTTTTCATTAGAATTCAGTTATCAAATTTACAAACCTAAACGTAAACTTTTAAACAAACTATAAAGCATTTCTTTGGTTAATTATTTAAAGCATTTCAAGAAATTTAAGTTTTTTACTTTGACAAAAAATTCAATGATATTTTCATTTGAATTTTTTTAAAAATACAAAACCCAATATTTGTATTGCAAAAAAAATTAAAATATATTAAGTAATATAACTAAATAAAAATGTAGACATTAATTAAGTCAGACGTCAATTAATATTTAAAATATTCGTACTATACACGATATATTTTACGTTTTTTGATAAGGTTTTCAATCAAATGAAAACTTTATTTAACTTAGTTATTTTATACAGATTTAAAAATGTTAAATTTCTCACCCATCTTAAAACCATTCTTGAAGAGTTTAGCATTAATGTTATTTCTAAAAGAGGTATTCAATCTGACGAAGCTTGAAACGGACGTAACATACATTTAGCCGAATTGAATTCGACGTGGTAATTTTAAAAAAAAGATTTCGGGAAGTTAGCTGAGATTGGGGACTTACTGCGTCGGCTTCCGTAAAGCGGATTTCATACATCCTTAATCTTGTGTAACGTCTGGGATATATATATATATATATATATATATATATATATATATATATATATATATATATATATATATATATACGGATTGACGTCAGGTAGAATGGAGACAGCGCTCAAGTAGAATGTTTTGGACTATTTTTGTGTTCTTGAATAACTGCAGTATACCAGGCATCCAGGAAAATGATACCTCGATACCCCGCCTGTATATTGAACACAGAATGTCTCCAACTAAAAGGTTTTTATGTATCGAGATATGTAACAGTGTGTTTGTTGAAATATCATTTTGTCAGCTGTGTTATGTTAAACCGGGCACCGCGCGGGACGAAAAATCCTTCTTAGTAGCAAGAGCTAGTTTGCACTCTCCTGCACGTAATGAGATGCATATAAGGAACACAATAATCCATTTTACAATTTAATAAATGATAAAAAACCATGAGGTAACAAAATAGTGATAAAAGAAAAAATCGTATTTGAATAACTTTCATCCTAAAAATATAACATTTATAAAAACTAAAAAATACAAAAACAAAAATAGACTTGTTTGTTTCAATTATCTGGAATTATTTAACATAATTTTATACACTTCCCTTACTTTCTAGAAAGAAATGAAAAAAGGGTTTGTTATTAGAAGCTAAGCAACCTTATTTGTAAATGTAGAAGTAAAAGTATCAAGAAACATTATTTTATATTTAATTTTAAACTAGTGCGAACACTTACATTTTTATCAGTCACAGTTAAACCTAAGACAAAAAATGTTATAAAACATATATTTACCTAAACTTTTAGTACAAAAATAAAGAGCTGACGAGGGAAGTCATGTAAACGAGAACAGTCAAACTTACAGTGACACGCAATTTTTATGTCTCTATTTGCAGAAGAATTATTTTCTCTTCGTTTAAACACAAGCCTTTAAAATTTCATAAGTCAGATATGAACAGTAGATTGGACGTGGCTGCGAGTGTTTGCCGTATTAACACAACTAATTAAGTCAGCAAGCGTGCAGGGCGACATTAATGTTGTAGTAAAAAATGAAAAATACGTAGGCAACAACAATGTTCCTGAAATACAAACTTGTAAGGCTATATACGCATGCAACCCCTTCAAAGGTATTTTAGTTTGTGGTAATTAAAGGATTTTATATTTTTTGTGAATAAATAAAACATTTATTTCATCAACTTGAAACAATGAATTTTGTAAACGTTTTAAAGTCCTAAAAGGATCAAAAAAGCTCAATTTTAGCAATTTTATCTCAATAAGATAGCAATAGAACTTAATTATATATATCCAGTTATGTCCTTCTTCATCAGAAAGGGGGACACTGTAGACAATCTTTTCGTTCTTTTGTTCTTAATACAATCAAACGGTGTGGTGCTAGTTCAGCTATTGATGCTACCACGTTTCCTTCAATATCATTATTTTCACTAGACACCTTCCGCGAAGCGGGACGACGCGTCTTTCATTTAAGCTGGTTTGGAATAGGTTTATTTTCCATTTTATTATTGTTTATCCAGGCGAAAAACCAATTATGGTTAACATCGCTTGACTAAATGTTATTTTAAAAAGTAAATTTGGATAAGACGAATAACTATAATAAAATAAAATAAATGATTAAAACCACGGTCGATAGCCGTGACATCGTACCTTAAAACCACCTTTTAAACTTCCTCGAAGATTGTAACGTAAATACAAATCGGTCAACTCATCACAGTCAAGCAGAATGTGGTATAGCGGTGGATCCTCCTAGTCCGCACCCGCCTGCGGGAAATATTTTAAATAAAACAAAGTAACAAAATCAATTTAAATAAAACAAAAATTAGAAAACAAAAAAACAACAACAATAAATAACAAAAAATAATATATCTGTAACCATAACAATTATTAAACTATAAATAACAAAATAACAACAAAGAACAATATAACAGTAAATAAATCTTAATAGCACGATAACATGGACATAAAATATATTAAATTTAAACAGATAAAAAACATACGCATATAATAATTAAAAGGAAATTGTAAAAGCATATATTTAAAAATTTTAAACTCAGTTAAAACTACACAAATTGAAGCAGAAAAATTCTATGACTTAAAAAAGCATAAAGCAAGACTAGCTGCCAAAAACACAGATTCTTTCGAAGCAATATGTATAGATTTTGGAATACCCAATGTGACAACCAATGATGTATAGGCCTACTACAAACGACAGTCAGTTGTCAGAGTTCTGTTTTAACGTGCACACTTTAAGTAAGAGTAAAAGAGTGTGTTCACCTATACCCAGAATCAGAGGGTAAAAAGGGAAGTGATTATGTTACCCAGATGTTATTCCACTTTTTAAATACTAACCACAAAGTGTTGAGATTCTGCACATCTTCGCGGACTCTTGCAGAGGACAGAATAAAAATACAACAGTATGTCGTTTACTAGATGGTGCATGTGCAAAAGAGGTTTGAATCGGTACAGGTAACTTTTCCCATCAGGGTACATTCATATATGGAAAACGACAAGAACATGGCACTAATAAAGCAAAATTTTAGAGCTGAACTGCCTTATGAGTGAGCCCCGCACATAAGAGATTGCAGACAAAGACCATCTCCCTTCATCGTTCGTTTTTTTTTTTTTTTGCCTGGCGAAAAACCAAATGTGCTTAACATCGCCAATCAAAAATTGAAACAAAACACAATAATTTAAATACGACAGAATAACAAAAACAATTTTATTCAATCAAAAAGTTTAAAACAAAGTAGCAAAATATAAAACAATTATATAACCATAAATACAACAATATAAAAAAACAGTAAATACCAAAAACAACAATAAATAAAACAAAGTAACAAAATATATTCAAATAAAACAACAATTACAAAACAAAACATAAACTTAACAATAAAAAATATAAAACTATAAATAACAAAATAACAACAACGAACAATATTACAGTGAATAAATAATAACGGTATTTAAAACAACAATATTCAACAATTTAACAATACATAAACCTTAATGGTACAACACCAAGGGAGTGGTTGTTTTTTCCCCAGGCGAAAAACCTATCAAGGTTATCATCGCCTAACTAAAGTTTTATTTTAAAATAAATGTTACATAAATAAAACTAACTAGCTAAACAAAATAAAATAAATGTTTAATACTAATTGTAACTAAAACTAAAGAAACTAAAATTATACATAATTTAAATAGACCTATTATTAAATAGATTCAGAAGGCGTAAGAAAGCGATGACACGGTCGATAGCCGTGACATCGTCCCTTAAAACCACCTTTAAACTACTTCGAAGGTAGTAACGTATATACAAATCGCTCAACTCATCACAATCAAGCAGGATGTGCTTGATTGTAATATTACTTCTACAAAACGGACATAGTGGTGGATCCTCATGTCTCACAACCATCCATGCGTTAACAAAGAGTGGCCGATGCGAAGTCGAGTTACCACCACTTCCTCCCTACGATTCGAACGAACAGATGTCCTCTATGGTCGGACGGTATTTTTGATGTCCCTCAGCTTGTTTCTATTTACATTTTGCCATTCTTCATTCCAAACAGAGAATAGTATAGTTTTAACATTGCATACAAAATCTGATGCCATCACACGTTGTGTCGATGGCACCATACTTGCAGCTAATTTTGCACCTTCATTGGCTTAGTGTTTCCAAATATTCCGCAGTAAACAGACCCCCAGAGAAATGACACCTCGTCACCCCGTAATTGGAGCCTGTGTATTGAGCACAAGATGTCGCCAACTAATGGCTTCTTAGTGTACATTTCTTGAATAGCCTAGAGAGCACTTTTGGAATCGGCACATACAAGATATTTAGATGTTGCAGACGGAATTGATCTTAAAGCTTGGAAAATTGCATAAAGTTCTGCAGTAAAAACGCTACAGGCTGAGGGTAATCCATAAAATAGCACAACCTATCCCATTGTCCAGTTTTGAACCGTCTGTGAATATAGTCACAGTATGTTGGTGAGTTTGTTGAATCTGCAAAAACTCCTGACGATAAATAACGTCAGGAGTATTGTGTTTTAGGTACCTGGACATTGAGAAGTCACATTTTGGCTTTTGTATTGTCCATGGAGGGATGTAGCATGATGTTCGTTCGAATATAGGTGGATGTTCTAAATTTAGATTGCTAAAAATGCCCAACGTTCTTATTCCGAAGGGAGCAGTTGAACGTTGACGCTCATTGTAAACATCTTCGAGGTGGTTATCAAAAACTGCTTTGAATGCCGGATGTTTATGTTTACTTCGAAGACCAATGTAATATGAAATTTGTAGCTTTTGACATCGCATTGAGAGAGATGGTTCTCCACCTTCAACTAGAAGGCTGGAGATTGGGCTTGATCTAAAGCTCCAGTAGGAAGTCTAAGGCCAGCGTGATGTATTGAATCCAGGAGTTTCAGAACCGTAGGTCAAGCAGATAAATAGGCTATACAGTCGTAATCTATGCGCGATCTTACAACTGCGCGATAGAAACGGAGCATACATGTTCTGTCTGCTCCCCAATTTGTACAACTTAGAACTCTCAACATATCAAATATCTTGTTGTACCGGGTCCTTAAATCATGCACATGCGGATGCCATGAAAGTCTTTTATCCAATAAAAGGCCCAAAAATCTCACATTATCCGCGGTCTGAAGCCGCGTACCATCAAGATAAAGGATAGGTTCCTGGTGTTGCCTGCGACGACTAAATGCTACACACTGGGTCTTCGAAGCCGAAAACTTGAAGCCCGTAGATTCGGTCCATTCTTGCATTTTATTAATGACTAACTGTAAGGATCTTTCCGCTGTTGCTATACTTCTACAAACGGGGAACAGTCGACCGGTGACTACGTTTGAAGTGACGCTGTTATTGGCAACGGCAAACAGCGTCCCACTCAACACGCCACCATGTGGTATACCATTCTCTAGTTTGTAATGATCAGAATATATGCCTCCTAGACGTACACGGAAAGTCCTGTTATTCAAATAATTTCGTATATAAGCAAGAATGTTACCTTGTATACCCCCATGATTTCAATACGTTCAAAATTCCTCTTCTTCATGCCATGTCATATGCCTTCTCAAGAACAAAGAAAACAGCTACCAGTGTTTGTCGTAACATGAAGGCATTCTGTATAGCTGACTCCAACAAAACCAATTGGTAAACTGATGAACGTCCTTGTCTGGGACCACACTGGACGTCAGTAGGAAGTTTGTTTGTTTCTAGATACCAGACAAGACGACGGTTGACCATCTTCTCCAGTAGTTGCATAAGCAGCTGGCCAGAGAGAAGGGTCTGTAACTACTGGGATTAGTTTTGTCCTTTCCTTGTTTTAGAAAAGGAATTATTGTCGCTTCTAACCATGCATCGGGAAAACCGTGCTCCTCGAATATACGGTTGTATATCCGAAGGAGAACTAGTTTTGCCGACGGTGGTAGATTTTGGGAGTGGCTGTTTACCATTCCCTTAGTATTTAGAATACACTAAATTTAAATAAATAAAAAATGTACGTATATGATAATTAAAAGAAATGTAAGTATAACTATAAAGGCATGTGTTTTAAATATTAAATTTTAAAAAATATGTTCAAGTAGTGTAAGAAAGCGAACACTCGGTCAATGGCTGAGGCATCGCCCTTAACACCACCTTCAAACTCCCTTTAAAATTAAAAAGGGCACGAATATTGCTTACATTAACACAATCAATGATAATGTTTAACACAATCACAGAATATGTTTTATAGTGAAGACGTCACCACAGTACTGACATATTGGTGGATCTTAACGACGCATAAAATATCCATGACTTGCAAAAAAGTGGCCAATGCGAAGGTGTATAGCCACCACTTCCTCACTACGTTTATAACAAATTGAAGACCTCCTGGACGGACGGTATCTTTAATTTCCCTCAGCTTATTCTGAATCACGGTCTACCATTTGTCATTCCAAGCAGCGAGCATTATATGTTTTGCAAAACACACATAATCAGATGCCATAACTCGTTGAGTAATAGGCACCAAACCTGTAGCATTATTAGCCGGTTCATCCGCTTTTGTGTTTCCGAGTATTCCGCAGTGTCCAGGAACCAAACAGAACGTTACCCCCACACCCCCAATTGAAGCCTGTGTAAAGCACATAAAATGTCCCCAACTAAACGGTTGGCAGAGAAAACATTCTGAAGAGCCTGAACAGCACTTTTGGAATCAGAACACAAAAGATAATGGGAAGATCGATTGAATGACGGTCAAAGCTTTAAAAATAGCAAATAGTTCTGCCGTGAAAACACTGCAAGCTGAGGGCAATCCGTACGTGTAGGTACGTCCAGATGCATAAAACGCACACCCAAGGCCATTGTCCAGTTTAGATCTACCCGTGAAAATAATCTCACTATACTGGTGGGATCTGTATATTGCCAAAAACCCCTGGTAGTACACCACACTAGGAGTATTGCTTTTTATAAAACTGGACAATGAAAAATCAAAGCGGGGCGTTTTTATTATCCATGGAGGTAAATAGCACATAGGTCGTTCAAACTTAGTAGGAAGTTCCAACTTTAGGTTATCAGTTATGCGCGACGTCCGAATACCGAACGGAGCGGTCGAACGTTCGCGTGCATTATAACATGGTTCGTAGCGATTATTAAACACTACATTAAATGTTAGATGGTTAGGTTTACTTCGAAGACCAGATATATAAGGTATTTGTAGCATCTGACGTCGTCTTGAAAGAGCGGGTTCCCCAGCCTCGACAAGAAGACTAGGGAGTGGGCTAGATCTAAATGCACCAGGAGCAAGTCAAAGTCCAGTGTGGTGGACAGCATCGAGAGTTTTCAGAACTGTAAGTCGTGCGGATGAATAATCTTGACAGCCATAATCAATGCACGATCTAACGACCGCGCGATAAAAGCGAAGCATACTAGTTCTGTCTGGTCCCCGATTTGTACCACTAAGGACTCTTAACATATCCAATTTCTTGCTGCATCTCACCTTCAAATCACGAACATGTGGGATCCATGAGAGTCTTTTATCAAATAAAAGACCTAGAAATCGAACACTATCCGTGGTTTGAAGTTGAATCCCATCAAGATAAAGGATCGGCTCCTGGTGTAGCCTACGACGACTAAATGCTAGACGCTATGGGTCTTCGAAGCAGAGAATTTAAAACCTGTAGTTCTTGGCCATTCCTCTAATCTGCTTATTGCTAACTGCAAAGATGTTTCCGTAGTTGCCATACTACGAGCAGTCGCATATATACAAAAGTCATCTACAAAGAGTGAACAGTGAACCGGAGATCGTATATAACTCGTGATACTGTTTATTGCAACGGCAAATAGCGTAACCCTCAGCACGCTGCCTTGCGGCACCCCATTCTCCTGTTTATAACTGTTTGAATATGTGCCTCCAAGACGAACGCGGAAAGATCTATTTGGTAGAAAGTTAGTGATGAATGCTAGGATATTCCGTTGTAAACCCCTTGATTTCAACGTGTTCAAAATTCTACTTGCCCATGCCATATCATATGCCTTCTCAAGATCGAAGAAAACAGCAACGAGTGTTTGGTCAACGGATGATCGTCCTTGCCTGCAACCACACTGTTCGTTGCAAATAAGGTCATTGGTTTCTAGCGGCTGACCATCTTCTCCAGTAGTTTACACAAGACGCTTGTTAGACATATAGGCCTATAACATCTGGGATTGGTTTTGTCTTTACCAGGCTTCAAAACAGGAATTACAGTCGATTCTAACCATTCATCGGGGAAAGAACGCTCCTCGAATCAACGATTGTATACTCGAAGGACAAATTTTGCCGATGATGATAGATGTTTCAGCATGGAGTACACAATGGAATCAGAATCTGGTGCAGAATCCTTCGTTGACGCAAGAGCTGACTCCAATTCCTCTTGTGATACAAGATAATTCGAGTAGGAGTCCTAATTGGCTATTCGCAAAATCGAACGGGAATTTCGAGCATAACAGGGTTGGGAGTCACATAAATTTATCTTAATAGGCATATGGTCGCTTCCATACAATTCATTTAATTCATGAATACAATTCATGTGCAACTAGTAGCTAATTGAGGGCTGCAGATCGATAGGTCAACAGCTGTCCATCCACAAGTAGATGCTGCTAAATGAATAAGCGAACCGTCATTTAGCAGACTTAAGTTCAGTTCCGTTCTTACACTTTCCACAAGTTCACCTCGAGAGTTGCTAGTCGGAGATCTCCAGGCCAAATGGTGGGCATTAAAATCCCCTACTAATAAGATTGGAGTCGGTAACTGGCTTATCTAATTCACTAATTCACTGTGATGTAGATTTTCTTGTGGTGGCAAGTAGACACAACCCACAGTGATTGTATATGGGACAGCTGTTTGAACGGCTACTGCTTGCAAATGGGTTATTAAGTTTAGCGGAGCAGCATCGATACAGTCACGGGCTAGAATGGCTACGCCACCTCTAGCTCGGTCTTCTGTAACGTCTGATCTGAGAACTGAATACTCCCTTAAATGCAAATTGTGCGATTCGCGGAGATGCGTTTCCTGTAGACATATAAACATCGTATATACATATCGCATGAGTACTTTAAGATCTTCTATGTGACTCCAAACACCGTTGATGTTGCATTGTATCACTGACTTATTACTTGCAGACATTTATCAAATTAGCAGGATTAATCTGACACCCATTAGATCTCTCTCCTTTCTTGACTGGGAAGTTTTTAGACCTCTCAGGCATACATTTCTCAGATTCCATATCACCCGTTCAGGGATGGAATCTGAGGAAGTTTTGGAAATAAGGGTGGTGGTTTATTACATTCCCTCCTTTGTTAGCATTTTTATTTATACCCGGTAACGACGGTGGCGATGTGGTCTAACGTAACATTCGTCTACGTGGTTTGGTTTTTTTTAAACGTCTTCTGCACGGAAGGTTTTTTACCCGTTGACAATGTCTTCTGCGCAGAAACACAAGGCTCACTTAATGATTTATTTCGTGCTCCAATCCTTCCAGTGGAAGGGATTGGTACAAGAGGTAATTCAATATCCTCGCTGCAGGTTGTACTATATTAAAAGTAGGATCATTCGTGACCAAGGACAAAATGCGAGAAACTTGTTCTGTTAGAACTTCAATTGTTTGCGACAGCTCGGCACAGTTGGTACAAGCCGATTTGGAAGCGGTAAGATTAGCGGCATAAGCCTTACTGTCTGCCTTTGGCTGAGTAGATCTATATAGTTTTTTGGACTCTGAAAACGACAGCTTTTCTTTCGCCATGATGCCTAGGAGAGCTTTCTCTTCCTTAAAAGTAGGACAGTTGTAGGATCGCGCTGGGCGGTCACCACTACAGTTGGCGCATTTCGGAAAATTAACACATGCCTTATCATCATGGCCTTCAACGCTGCATATACCGCATACGTTTTGCTTCGAACAGGTAGAGCTGATATGCCCAAAACGCTGACACTTGAAGCAGCGCCTAGGGTTACCCACTTATGGTCTCGTTGAGATCCTTTGGTAACCTGCATGTAAGTATTCGTTTATTTCCGGTTTTCCAAAAGTTACGATAAATGACGCTGTTGCTTTTTTTCTCCTTTGTCCAATTTCATTATAGGGACAACGTCGGTAACTGACTGAGACGACAGTTCGGACTTAATTTCATCGATTGGAAGTTACATTAAATCCCTACATGTGATGGCCCACTTTGAGTAATTCAAAGATCTGTAGGGAGCCACAGATACCATGACTTGGTCAAAGAAAGAGGTAATTTTTGATAGAGAACGAGTTTGTCTCTCGGTGGAAGTTGCAACTAACAGTGTTCCGTTTCTAAGTTTCTTAATAGAGGCTACTGGACGTCCATCACAGGTAGTAATAGCCTTGTTAATCAGAAAAGGAGAAAATTTGGAAAAAGATCTTTCCCTTCTTCGGCACTAGAAACAACTAAATACTTTGCTGATGGAAATGTCTGTGACGTTGCCACCATCAACTTTTTACAAAAATCTTTACTAATTAGATCGTCAGGAGAATCCTCGGTCCTCTTCAGACTAGTCATATTTGACGTGGTTTTTGAATCCATAAATATTTTTTGCCAGCCATCGTGTCAAGCGTTACGGGTGAGACTAAATTAACGGGTACACCCTTGGATCACATTAAGATCATTTCCAACCCTCAGAACTCTGAGGCCTATAGCTTTTCTCCTTAGCTCGACTGGATGGGCATCAGTCAAGAACTCGTAATCCGGTGCACAGGTTCCGACACCCATGCTCCACGGATACTCGCTGACCAAGGACCGAAGCGGCTGATAGACCAGAAACCGCGCTTACGTCTTCCGCAGAGCAAGCTCACATCAGCGTCCCAGACCAGAGTTTGTCAAGACTCTGGACTTTTCAGCACTCCCAACGCGCTACGGTTCTGACCAGTCAAAAAACCCTAAGAGAAGATGTAAGTTTTGAAATGTGTATAGATTGTGTTGATGTGTGTGAGTGTATGCTTTGTGAGTGGTGTAGTGTTAGGCTAGGGTACCGCGAGGGACGCCAAACCCCTAGTAGGTGCGGCTAGCCCGCACCCCCTGCGGGCTCATCGTTGAAGAAATAGATCACAGGTTTTGGCGGAAGTGAAGTGCATTTCTTGACCTCACCTATGCAAAGAAGCTTACCTTCAAAATAAGCCCATTGAGAGAAATTAAGTTTATTTCAACAACAGAAAACTCTTATGTACTATAGAAATAATTTTTCTGGAGCTTGGGAACAAACTGTCATTACTTTTCCAGAGAGAAAAAGATTTAAAGTCGAACCAACATCTCTCCCGGATTCATCTTATGAAGGTAAGCTTTCGGTTCAACATTATTGGTGGAGGAACGTTACGATACCATAATATTTAAGTCTCAGTATGTTATTCTAAAATATTCATTAATTGTATCACGCTATTTATTGTGTCGTAATTACAGTTCTATTCGATGCTACTTACAGACAATAATAAGAAAGTTTTATGCTGAATCAACAATAAATAGAACGAGCAAACTGTAGTCTTTTTAAAGGATTAATTCTGAGTAGTACGGAGAGCTCCTGCAGAGTAGTAATACGATAATCCACACAAATTGTTGGTTAGCTGAACGTCGTGTTATTACAATAAAAATATTGAAAATAACCCCTATACCACAAAAATTTTTGTGGTATAGGGGTTCTTTTCAATATTTTTATTGTAATATATTGTACCACTGTGCTCTTGATATTGTGTAGAACGTCGTGTTAGTTGACGGTTGCGTGGGTTGATTTTTTGAAGTCTGCGACACACAGTTGACATGTTAGTCTTTGAATAAGCCTCATTAGTATCTGTCTGTAACTTACATTGTGAACCAAGTACCCCAGAGGACATAGACTGCAAACGGCATTAGTCAACTATTTTTACGAGAGTCTTAGTACCAAGACTAAGATATTCTTGATTATCATAGCTAGTAGGTAAACAACCTGCTGGAAAAGTCTATCTATATACTTATTTTTTTTGCGAAATACCAATAAGGTTATCATTAACAAAACGAAATCTTATATCTAACTATATTTTAATAATTTCCAACAGGATCTTTTTATAAAATATCAAAAATAGAAATAATTGGTTCCGTTAAACTCCCGCATTTAACTGTGTCGGCACACGTTACGGAAGCTGAAACAACACGAATTTTATGGAAATAAAAACGTTCCAGCATTAATTTTCCCCTATCCGAAATTCCCGCTTTAATAGCACACAAGAGGTTTAAACTCGAAATATACCTCCCTGATGGAATAAAATATTAATCCTTTCTGGCCTTCACACGAGCAAATGTATCCTGAAATATTCGGCAGTGGATAGAATATCTATAAGTATTCAATTGAAACTGTGTTATACAAACTATAAATAGCTCGTAACATTAAATTCAAGTATCTTATCGAGTATAAATAGGCATACATAAACATACTAACGTGAGATGTCTTATAACTGTGTTATACAAACTATAAATAGCTCGTAACATTAAATTCAGGTATCCCATCGAGTATAAATAGGCATACATAAACATACTTACGTGAGATGTCTTATAACTGTGTTATACAAACTATAAATAACTCGTAACATTAAATTCAGGTATCCCATCGAGTATAAATAGGCATACATAAACATACTAACGTGAGATGTCTTATAACTGTGTTATACAAACTATAAATAACTCGTAACATTAAATTCAGGTATCCCATCGAGTATAAATAGGCATACATAAACATACTAACGTGAGATGTCTTATAACTGTGTTATACAAACTATAAATAACTCGTAACATTAAATTCTGGTATCCCATTGAGTATAAATAGGCATACATAAACATACTAACGTGAGATGTCTTATAACTGTGTTATACAAACTATAAATAGCTCGTAACATTAAATTCTGGTATCCCATCGAGTATAAATAGGCATACATAAACATACTAACGTGTGATGTCTTATAACTGTGTTATACAAACTATAAATAACTCGTAACATTAAATTCAGGTATCCCATCGAGTATAAATAGGCATACATAAACATACTAACGTGAGATGTCTTATAACTGTGTTATACAAACTATAAATAACTCGTAACATTAAATTCAGGTATCCCATCGAGTATAAATAGGCATACATAAACATACTAACGTGAGATGTCTTATAACTGTGTTATACAAACTATAAATAACTCGTAACATTAAATTCTGGTATCCCATTGAGTATAAATAGGCATACATAAACATACTAACGTGAGATGTCTTATAACTGTGTTATACAAACTATAAATAGCTCGTAACATTAAATTCTGGTATCCCATCGAGTATAAATAGGCATACATAAACATACTAACGTGTGATGTCTTATAACTGTGTTATACAAACTATAAATAACTCGTAACATTAAATTCAGGTATCCCATCGAGTATATATATATTTTTTTTTCCAGGCGAAAAACCTATCATGGTTATCATCGCTTAACTAAAGTTATTTTAAATAATAAGTTTTTAAAATAAATATTACCTAAAACTAATCAAAATAAAACAAAATAAATGTTTAAAACTAATTGTGATTATAATTATCTAAAATTAAAGAACCTAAAATTATAAAAAATTTAAATATTGTTAAATAGATTAAGGTGGCGTAAGAAAGCGAGGACACGGTCGATAGCCGTGACATCGTCTCTTAAAACCACCTTTAAACTACCTCGAAGATCGTAACGTATAAACAAATTTGTCAACTCATTACAATCAAGCAGGATATACTTGATTGTAATATTATTTCTACAAAACGGACATAGTGGTGGATCCTCATGTCGCATCAACCATCCATGCGTTAACAAAGAGTGGCCGATGCGATGTCGAGTAACCACCACTTCCTCCCTACGATTCGAACGAACAGTTGTCCTCCATGGTCGGACAGTATTTTTGATGTCCCTCAGCTTGTTTCTATTTACATTTTGCCATTCTTCATTCCAAACAGAGAATAGTGTAGTTTTAACTTTGCATACAAAATCTGATGCCATCACACGTTGTGTCGATGGCAACATACCTGTAGCTAATTTTGCACCTTCATCTGCTTTAGTGTTTCCGAATATTCCACAGTGACCAGGCACCCAGAGAAATGACACCTCGACACCTCGTAATTGGAGCCTGTGTATAGAGCACAAGATGTCTCCAACCAAAGGGTTCTTAGTGTACATTTCCTGAATAGCCTGGAGAGCACTTTTGGAATCACAACACACAAGATATTGAGATCCTGTTGTTCAAATAATTTTGTATAAAAGCAAGAATGTTACGTTGTATACTCCATGATTTCAATACGTTCAAAATTCCTCTTCTCCATGCCATGTCATATACCTTCTCAAGGTCAAAGAAAACCGCTATTAGTGTTTGTCGTAAGATGAAGGCATTTTGTATAGCTACAGTGTTAAAATGTGTATAGATTATGTTGGTGTATGTATCTGTGTATGTGTATGCTTTGTGAGTGGTGTAGTGTTAGGCTAGGGTACCGCGAGGGACAACAAACCCCTCGTTGGTGCGGCTAGTCCGCACCCCCACTTGCGGGCAAAAAAACAACAATGTCTGAAGGATAGTGTTATCTTCAAGTTAAAAAGCTTAAAAATTACTTTAAAACATAGTAAATTTTATAAAATAATAAACAAAATAAAATATAAAAATTAAAAAACAACTTGTAATGTGAGCAATACCAGTTCCAACTCTGGAAAAACACAGAGTTATTATAAACAAAAGATAAAATATTAATCTGTCATTCACTTGTAGTACTTCAACAGGGTTGGAAACAAATTCTCTTTCTTTTAAAAAATCTGTTTTTAATGCTTTTTTTTCCTGGCGAAAAACCAATCGTGGTTATCAGCGCCAAACAAAATCTAACACGGAACGCAATATTTTAAATAAAATAAAAATAAATTTAAATACAACTAAAATTAAAAAAAACAAAAACAACAACAATAAATAACAAAAAACAACAATAAATCTATAACAATGAATAAACTCTTAAAAAACTATAAATAACAAAATAACAACAAAGAACAATATAACAGTAATAAATAATAACAATTTACCACTAAATAAATCTTAATAACAATAACAAGAACACAAAATAAATTAAATTAAAATAAATAAAAGAAACAGAGAATTATTTGTATAAATATATATATATATATATATATATATATATATATATATATATATATATTTATGTATTAAATTTTAAAAAATATTTTCATGTTGTGCAAGAAAGCGATGACTCGGTCAATGGCCGAGGCATCGTCCCTTAGCACTACCTTCAAACTCCCTTTTAATTTAAAAAGGGCACGAATTATTTTTTTCCCCCCTGGCGAAAAACCAATTGTGGTTATCATCGCCAAACAAAATCTAACACGGAACGCAATGTTTTAAATAAAACCAAATACATTTAATTACAATAAAAATTACAAAATAAAAAAACAATAACAATAAATGACAAAAAACAACAATAAACCTATAAAAATGTAAAAATTCTTAAAAAACTAAATAACAAAATAACAACAAAGAACAATATAACAGTAAATAAATAATATGTAAAACAATAATAGGTAACAATTTACCAATAAAGAAATCTCAATAACAATAACAAGAACACAAAATAAATTTAATTAAAATAAATAAAAGAAACACAGAGAATTATATGTATAAATAAATATATATATATATATATATATATATATATATATATATATATTTATGTATTAAATTTTAAAAAATATTTTCAAGTGGTGCAAGAAAGCGATGACTCGGTCAATGGCCGAGGCATCGTCCCTTAGCACCACCTTCAAACTCCCTTTTAAATTAAAAAGGGCACGAATATTGCTTACATTAACACAATCTACTGAAATATGTTTTATTGTGAAGATATCACCGCAGTATTGGCATATTCGTTTATCTTCACGACGCATCAAATATCCATGAGTTGCAAAAGAGTGGCCAACGCGAAGGCGTGTAACCACCACTTCCTCCCTACGTTTTGAACAAATTGAAGACCTCCATGGACAGACGGTATCTTTAATTTCCCTCAGCTTATTCTGAATCACAGTATGCCACTCGTCATTCCAAGCAGCGAGCAATAAATGTTTCGCGAAACACACATAATCAGATGCCATAACCAGTTGAGTAATAGGCACCAAACTTGTAGCTTTCTTCGCCGCTTCATCCGCTTTTGTGTTTCCAAGTATTCCGCAATGTCCAGGAACCCAACAGAAAGTTACCCCCACACCCGTCAATTAAAGCCTGTGTGCAGCACACAAAATGTCCCCAACTAAAGGGTTGTTAGAGAAAACATCCTGAAGAGCCTGAAGAGCACTTTTGGAATCCGAACACAAAAGATAATGCGAGGATCGAGATTGAATGACAGTCAAAGCTTTAAAAATAGCAAATAGTTCTGCCGTGAAAACACTGCAAGCTGAGGGCAATCCGTACGTGTAGGTACAACCAGATGAATAAAACGCACACCCAACGCCATTGTCCAGTTTAGATCCATCAGTGAAAATAATTTCACTGTGTTGGTGAGATTTATAAATGGATAAAAATTCCTGGTGGTAGACCACAACAGGAGTATCGTGTTTTATATAACTGGACAATGAGAAATCGAAGTGCGGCGTTTTTATTATCCATGGAGGTAGATTGCACATTTGTCGTTCAAACATAGTTGGAAGCTGCAACTCAAGGTCATCCTGTTGCCATACTACGAGCAGGCACATATATACAAAAGTCATCCACAAAAAGGGAACAGTGTACCGGAGATCGTATATTACTGGTGATACTATTTATTGCAACGGCAAACAGCGTGACGCTCAGCACGCTGCCCTACGGTACACCATTCTCCTGTGTATAGCTGTTTGAATACGTGCCTCCAAGTCGAGCGCGGAAAGATCTGTTTGAAAGAAAGTTAGCGATGAATGCTGGGATATTCAATTGTATACTCCATGATTTCAGAGTGTTCAGAATTCCTCTTTTCCATGCCATATCATATGCCTTTTCAAGGTCAAAGAAAACCGCAACAAGCGTTTGACGCAAGAGAAAGGCATCTTGAATAGCGGATTCTAACAAAACCAATTGGTCAACTGATGAGCGTCCTAGTCTGAAACCAATTTGTTCGTTGCTAAGAAGGTTGTTGGTTTCTAGGTACCAGACAAGACGGCGGTTGACCATCTTCTCCAGTAGTTTGCACAAGACGCTTGTGAGTGATATAGGCCTGTAACTACTGGGGTTTTTTTTGTCCTTACCTGGCTTCAAAAGAGGAATTACAGTCGATTCTAACCATGCATCGGGGAAAGAGCGCTCCTCAAATAAACGATTGTATACTCAAAGGAGGACAAGTTTCGCCGATGATGGTAGATGTTTTAGCATGGAGTACACAATGGAATCAGGACCTGGTGCAGAATCCTTCGTTGACGCAAGAGCTGACTCCAATTCCCCTATAGAGAAAGGGGTGTTTAAAGTAGAGTCCTCAGACAACCCAACGGTAAACGGTATTGCTTCTTCCTTCAGTTTATACATCTGGAACAATCTATTATAGGCTGTAGTAGCAGAAAAGTTAGAAAAAGATGTTCCAAGTACATTAGCAATGTCATCACTGTTTGTGATTAATCTCCCATCTGGTTGCTTCAGCGCAATGGCTGGCAACGGAATGGAAGTACCACAAACTGATCTTAGTTTCCTCCACACTGTGGAGGACCGAGTTGTTCGTCTAATTGTGCTAATGTACTGTTCCCAAGAATTCTTTCTACTCAGCCTAAATATCCTCCGTGCTTTCGCACGCGAGTATTTTATATTCCTGAAGGTTTCCATTTGTTGGGTGTCGTTTAAATTTCCTAAGAGCTCTTCGTCGTAAACGGAGGGTTTCTGTGCATTCGTCTTTCCACCACGGCACAGGCGGTCGGCGTGGATGCGCAGAGGTTTTCGAAATGGTCTTTTCAGCGGCATTTAAAATTGCTTTTGTAAAAGTTTCTATATATTGATCAATGGGTGTCAGATAATCCATGTCAAATGATACAAGGTAATTCGAGTAGGAGTCCCAGTTGGCTTTTCGCAAAATCCAACTGGAATTTCGAGCATAACAGGCATAAAACTGATCTTAATAGGCACATGGTCGCTTCCATACAAATCATTGAGTACCGACCATGTGCATCTAGTAGCTAATTGAGGGCTGCAAATCGATAGATCAACAGCTGTCCATCCACCAGTAGATGCTGCTAAATGGGTAGGCGAACCATCATTTAGCAGACATTAGTCCAGTTCCGTTCTCACACTCTCAACAAGGTCACCTCGAGAGTTCCTAGTCGGAGATCCCCAAGACGAATGGTGGGCATTAAAATCCCCTACCAATAAGAACGGAGTTGGTAACTGGCTTATTAAATTCACTAAATCACTGTGATGCAGGTTTTCTTGTGGTGGCAAGTAGACACAACACACAGTGATTTTATACGGGACAGCTGTTTGAACGGCTACTGCTTGTAAAGGAGTTATTAAATTTAGAGAAACAGCATCGATACAGTCACGGGCTAGGATGGGTAAGCCACCTCTAGCTCGATCTTCTGTAACGAAGTCCGATCTAAAAACTGAATACTCCCTTAAATGGAAATTATGCGATGCGTGGAGATGTGTCTCCTGTAGACATACAAACATTGGGTACACATCTCGCACGAGTACTTTAAGTTCTTCTATGTGACTCCTAACACCGTTGACGTTCCATTGTATCACTGACTTCCTAAGCAAAGACATTTATTAGCTTAGCAAAGGGTTTATTTGACACCCATTGGTGCTCTCTCCTTTCTTGCCTGGGACGTTTTTAGACGTCTCAGGCTTACATTTCTCAGATTCCATATCCACCCGTTCAGGGATGGAATCTGAGGACGTTTTGGGTTTAGGAGGGGTAGTTTTTACATTCCCTCCTTTGTTAGCATTTTTCTTAATACCCGGTAACGACGGAGGCGATGTGGTCTGACGTAACACTGGTTTACGTGGTTTTGATTTTTCCAACGTCTTCTGCACAGAAGGTTTATTACCCGTTGATAATATCTTCTGCACAGAAACACAAGGCTCACTTAATGAATTATTTCGTGCTCCAATCCCCCCAGTGGAAGGGATTGGAACAAGAGGCAAATCACTATCCGTCGCTGCAGTTTGTACTAAACTCAAAGTAGGAGGTCCATTCGTGACTATGGACAAAAGGCGAGAAACTTGTTCGGTTAGAACTTCAATTTTTTTCGACAGCTCGGCACAGTTGTTACAGGACGATTTGGAAGCGGTCAGAGTAGCGGCATAAGTCTTACTGTCTGCCTTTGGCTGAGTAGATCTATACATTTTTTTGGCGTCTGGAAACGACAGCTTGTCTTTCGCCATGATACCTAGGATAGCTTTCTCTTCCTTAAAAGTAGGGCAGTTGTAGGATCGCGCTGGGTGGTCACCACCACAGTTGGCGCATTTCGGAGAATTAACACAATCCTTATCATCATGGCCTTCAACGCTGCATATACCGCATACGTTTTGCTTCGAACAGGTAGAGCTGATATGCCCAAATCGCTGGCACTTGAAGCAGCGCTTAGGGTTAGCCACGTATGGTCTCACTGAGAGCCTTTGGTAACCTGCATGTAAGTATTCGGGTATTTCCGGTTTTCCAAAAGTGACGATAAAAGAAGCTGTTGCTACTTTTTCTCCTTTGTCCATTTTCGTTTTAGGGATAACGTCCGTAACTAACTGAGAAGACAGTTCGGACTTTATTTCATCGATTGGAAGGTGCATTAAATCCCTACATGTGATGACCCCCTTTGAGTAATTGAAGGATCTGTGGGGAGCCACAGATACCATGACCTGGTCAAAGAAGGAGGTCATTTTTGATAGAGAACGAGTTTGTCTGTCGGTGGAAGTCGCAACTAACAGTGTTCCGTTTCTTAGTTTCTTAATAGAGGCTACTGGGCCTCCAGCACAAGCAGTAATAGCCTTGTTAATAAGGAAGGGAGAAACTTTGGAAAGATCTTTCCCTTCTTCGGCACTAGAAACAACTAAATACTTTGCTGATGGCAATGTCTGCGACGTTGCCACCATCAACTTTTTACTCAAATCCTTTTGAATATGATCGTCAGGAGAATCCTGGCGTGTCCTCTTCAAACTAGTCATATTTGACGGGGTTTTTGAATCCATAATTTTTTTAAACCAGCCATCGTGTCAAGCGTTACGGGCGAGACTATAGGAACTGGTACACACTTGGATCACAATAAGATCATTTCCAATCCTCAGAACTCTGAGGCATATAGCTTTTCTCCTTAGCTCGACTGGATGGGCATCAGTCGAGAACTAGTAATACTGTGCACAGGCTCCGACACCCATGCACCGCGGACACTCCCTGACCAAGGACCGAAGCGGCTGGTAGACCAGAAACCGCGCTTACGTTTTCGGCAGAGCAAGCTCACATCAGCGTCCCGGACCAGAGTTCGTCACGCTCTGGACTTTTCAGCACTCCCAACGCACAACGGTTCTGACCAGTCAAAATTCCCTAAGCGAAGATGTAAGTGTTGAAATGTGTATAGATTGTGTTGGTGTGTGTATGCTTTGTGAGTGGTGTAGTGTTAGGCTAGGGTACCGCGAAGGACGCCAAATCCCTCGTAGGTGCGGCTAGTCCGCACCCCCCCTGCGGGTACCACCACTTCCTCCCTACGATTCGAACGAACATATGTCCTCCTTGGTCGGACGGTTTTTTGATGTCCCTCTGCTTGTTTCTATTTACATTTTGACATTCTTCATTCCAAACAGAAAATAGTGTAGTTTTAACTTTGCTTCTTCTGCTTTAGTGTTTCCGAATATTCCACAGTGACCAGGCACTCAGAGAAATGACACCTCGACACCTCGTAATTGGAACCTGTGTATTGAGCACAAAATGTCTCCAACCTGAGCAGGGGTTCCCAAACTGGGGGGCGCGCCCCCCGGGGGGGGGGTGTAGAAAGTCCAGGGGGGCGTGACACCCAAATGAAATAAATAAAAAAAACACAAAAATAATTTCCTCAGACCTTTGTAATAAAGTCTTTCTAAGTTTCCGTAATTGTTTTTGTAAAGTTTCAATAAGTTGTGTGGTGTGTGTACCAATACCTCCGTTTGGCCTTGGCGTGAGTGCTAGTGTTCCCCCATCGCATCTTCAATCCAATGTTCAGTGCTTGCGTTGTAACTAGTCCGTTCTGTTATAGTACTTTCCATGAATTATCAGTCAGCGTGTTTGCTGTATTGTAGGTGTTCTATAATTGCTCTGACGTTTGAATTGGAGTAATTGTTTTTGTGTTGTGCGAGTTCTGTGTGAAGCAAAGAAACGCAAGTAATTGACCATTATATTCAATATGGGTTTGTTTCCTTGCTTAAAGATAATGTTGATCACCCTCAGTGCGTTATTTGCTATGAAGTATTAAGCAATGACGCGATGAGACCTAATCGTCTTCTGAGACATTTGTCAACCAAACATGCCTCTTTAAAGGACAAACCTAAAGAGTTTTTTGCTGCAAAATCTCAGAATTTAAAGCGCATGAAGTTATATAGCACTGGATCTGCTGCTCAGTCATCTCTAAAAGTGCTTGAAGCTCTTATGAATTATCTCTTCTTATTGCTAAGGAAAAGAAAAGTTACACTATTGGTGAAACGCTTGTTAAACCGTGCCTTTTAAAAGCAGCCAATGTTGTCCTTGGAACTGATAGTAGGCAAAAGCTATCGCAAATACCACTTTCAGACAACACCGTAAAACGCCGAATTGATGATATGGCCGAGGACATTAAAAACTCAGCTTGACGAGAGTACAGACATAGCACAATGTTCTTATTTGATTGTATATGTTCGTTACATTGAAAATGAAAGAATGAAGGATGAACTGATGTTTTCTACTGAGCTGTTGACCACTACTAAATCTGTAGATGTGATGGAAGCAGTATCAGACCTTTTTTAAGAAACACGAACTTTCTTGGCAAAAACTTATTGGTGTATGCACAGATGGTGCTCCTTGATTGCTGGGTTCTCATTCAGGCTTTGTGCAGTTGGTCAAAGAGAAAAATGCTGATGTGGTTTGGATTTATAGTTTTATTCACCGCCAAGCCTTGGCAGCAAAAACGCTTTTAAAGTTATGTTACTGTTTTAAAGCTATGTATTAAAGTAGTCAACTACGTTAAGAACAGTGCATTAAATACTCGACTGTTTAAAGTTCTTTGTGAAGATTTAGGAAGTGACCACAAAACTTGCTATTTCATACAGAAGTACGATGGCTATCAAACGGCAATATGTTGGGAAGACTATTTGAGCTCCGTGATGAAGTTATTACGTTTTTGGCACAGCAGAAACAAAACGAACTTAGTGCAGAGCTCAAAAAATCCAGTAACCAAGTGATGTTGGCCTATTTATCAGACTTTTTTTACACGTTAAAAACCTAAACTTGAGACTACAAGGTACAGACTCAAATATAGTAACACATCAGGATGCCATCAAGATGTACGTTGAGAAACTACAACTTTGGATACGTAAAGTGTCAATGAGCTCCAGCAACTATTCAAGTTTCAGCAAAGTAGTATCAGTCTCAGAAGAAGCATGTTTTGAAGACGTTTTTGAAGGACCGCTTTTGAAAAACTTGATAATTGACCATTTGAAGAACCCCAAGGAGTTCAGCAGGTACTTTCCTAATTTGTCAGAGGAGTTTTACAAACTATCAACCGACCCGTTCCACATGGACATACAGTTGCTGCCAGAAGAGTTGCAAGAGGAGGGAATAGAAATAAAAAATGACTCTGCTGCAAGATACGATTTCGAACAAATGAACAAGCCCACATTTTGGTTAAAGTACTTAAAAGTTTACCCCAGTGTTTCAGTGAAAGCTGTTCGGATGTACTTGCCTTTTTCAACAACATACATGTGCGAAAAAGCGTTTTCAACTCTTGTGGCGATCATAACAAAGTACCGCAACAAACTTGATGTCGAAAGTGACCTACGCTGTGCTTTGTCTGAAATTCAACCCAGGATCTGTCAACTTATTCAGAACATGCAAGCGCACCCATCTCACTAAATTACAATTTATGTTTTGTTTTTGTAAGTAGGTAGGCCTGTTGTTTCACTTTCCTTAAATTGAAAATGTATCTGTGTTATAATGTTAAATTTTGTATCAGTAATTATATTCGTTTTTCATGTAATACTTGTTTTAATTTTCATCATACGTACAATTACTAAATCTTTCCATTCTGCGTTACCGCATTCAACAGTGAACAAAAAAATCTACCTACTCACCGTATCAAGTAGGCACATACTCGTACGAGTTCATGTACTTGTACAAGTAGGAGTTGGTATGTACGGCACCGTGGAAATAGGGTATTGCAAAATGGAAAGCTGATATGTGTAGGGGGCGTGGGGTCTCCAAATAACCAGAGGGGGGCGTGGTACAAAAACGTTTGGGAACCCCTGAACTAGAGGGTTCTTAGTGTACATTTCCTGAATAGCCTGGAGAGCACTTTTGGAATCACAACACACAAGATATTTAGATTTTGCAGACGGAATTGATCTTGAAGCTTGGAAAATTGCATAAAGTTCTGCAGTAAAAACGCTACAGGCTGAGGGTAATCCGTAAGTGAAGGTTTGTCCTTCCATATAAAATGCACAACCTATCCCATTGTCCAGTTTTGAATATAGTCAAAGGATGTTGGTGAGTTAGCTGTATCTGCAAAAACTCCTGACGATAAATAACGTTAGGAGTATTGTGTTTCAGGTACATGGACAATGAGAAGTCACATTTTGGCTTTTGTATTATCCATGGAGGGATGTAGCATGATGTTCGTTCTAATATAGGTGGATGTTCTAAATTTAGATTGCTAAAAATGCGCAACGTTCTTATTCCGAAGGGAGTAGTTGAACTCTGACGCACATTGTAACGATCCTCGAGGTAGTTATAAAAAACTGCTTTGAATGCCGGATGTTTAGGTGTAATATGAAGACCAGTGTAATATGAAATTTGTAGCATTTGACGTCGCTTTGAGAGAGATTGTTCTCCAGCTTCAACTAGAAGGATGGAGATTGGGCTTGATCTAAAGCTCCAGTAGAAAGTCTAAGGACAGCGTGATGTATTGAATCCAGGAGTTTCAGAACCGTACGGCGCGATAGAAAGGACAGGTTCTGTCTACTCCCCAATTTGTACCACTTAAAACTCTCAACCTATCCAATATCTTGCTGCACCGGGTCCTCAAATCACGCACATACGGACTTCATGAAAGTCTTTTATCCAATAAAAGACCCAAAAATGTCACATTATCCGCGGTCTGAAGCCGCGTACCATCAAGATAAAGAATAGGTTCCTGGTGTTGCCTGCGACGACTAAATGCTATATACACTGGGTCTTCGTAACCGAAAACTTGAAGCCCATAGATTTGGTTTATTCTTGCAATTTATTAATCACTAATTGTAAGGATCTTTCCGCAGTTGCTATACTTCAAGCAGCCACATATATACAAAAATCGTCTACAAACAGGGAACAGTGGACCGGTGACTGTACGTTTGAAGTGAGGCCGTTAATGGCAACAGCAAACGCCACCCTGTGGTACACCATTCTCTAGTTGCAACGATCAGAATATATGCCTCCTAGACGTACACGGAAAGTCTTGTTATTCAAATAATTTTGTATAAAAGGAAGAATGTTACCTTGCATACCCCATGATTTCAATACGTTCAAAATTCCTCTTCTCCATGCCATGCCATAGCCCTTCTCAAGGTCAAAGAAAACAGCTACAAGTGTTTGTCGTAAGATGAAGGCATTCTGTATAGCTGACTCCAATAAAACCAATTGGTCAACTGATGAACGTCCTTGTCTGGAACCACACTGAACGTTAGAAAGAAGTTTGTTTCTAGATACCAGACAAGACGACGGTTGACCATCTTCTCCAGTAGTTTGCATAATCAGCAGTCAGAGAGGTGGGTCTGTAACTACTGGGATTAGTTTTGTCCTTCCCTTGTTTTAGAAGACGAATTATTGTCGCTTCTAACCATGCATCGGGAAAACCGTGCTCCTCGAATATACGGTTGTGTATCTGAAGGAACTAGTTTTGCCGACGATGGTAGATTTTTAATCATGGAGTATACAATATCATCCGGGCCTGGAGCTGAATCCTTCGTTGACGAGAGAGCTGACTCTAGTTCGTCGATAGAGAAATGGATATTTAAACAAGAATCTCCAGACAATCCAACGGTGAAAGGTAAGTCTTCCTGTTTACGTTTGTACAATTGGAAAGCGTAACTTGTACACTTTGGAACGGAAATGCCACAGATTGATCGTAATTTCTTCTATACCGTGGATCGAGCTGTAGTTCTTGAAATCGTGCCAATGTAATGCGACCATGATTCACGTTTACTTTGCCTAAATATTCTCCGTGCTTTCGCACGGAAGATTTTATATTTTTCCATGTTTTCACTCGTTGGATGTCTCTTGAACTGGTTCAGAGCTTTTCTCTGTTGACGAAGGATTACAGTGCATTCATCATTCCACCACGGAACAGGTGGTCTCGTGGTTTGGATGAGGATTTTCGGAACTGCCTTTCCGGCGGCATTCAAAACAGTTTTTGTAAATGAATTGACAATGACATGAATGGGAGCCAAAGAATCCACGTAGACCAGTAGACACGGTGGCGCGTCTTTGTGTTCCGAGGGCAGTGAGTGAATGTCTCTAAGAGAGGTTATCTTGTTATTTTTGATCGCCACAAATAATAAATGTATGTACATTATTCCTCTTTATTATTCATTTTAGATGCCGAGAAAATACACAAGAAACACAGAAATAGTCATACTCGCAAGAAACATTGAACAGGGCTATTAATGATGTTCGGATTGACAACAGAAAAATAAGATAGGTTGAGAGAAGTTTTAGTATCTCGGAGTCAACTTTACGGAAGCAACTTATTTTGAGTAAACCATCTATAGAACCCCTCGGGCGTAGACCTACGAAACAGATTTAAAGGATATATTCTAAAACTTTGTAACTTGTTTTATGGTTTAACACAGAAAGAGCTGAGGCGTCTTGTGTATAAATATACGGTGGTAAACCAAATAAAAAATGATTTCAATAAAGATTTAGGCCTAGCTGGCAAAGACTAGCTCTACGGTTTGTTAAAAAGACACCCGGAAATTAAACTACGTCAGCCAGAAGGGACTAGTTTAAATAGAATTGCTGTATTCAATAAGATAGAAGTGGACAAATTCTTTTCTAATATAGAAGAAATGATGAAAAACCATGAATTCCCTCCACATAGAATTTACAATGAAGATGAAACGGGCATAACAGCACAGAAAAAATGTACAAAAGTTTATGGACCAAAGGGAGCCAAAAAGGTCGGAACTACAATATCGCCTGATAGGGGCAGAAACATTACAGCTGTTTTTGCTATGAATGCTGCAGGGAGTTTCATCCCACCAGTGTTTGTTTATCCTTGAGCTAGGATGTCACATCAGCTAGAAAGAAACGGCCCAGTTGGAGCAACATACACTTGCTCTCGAAACGGCTGGAGCAATGAAGACATTTTTCTTCGATGGCTACACCATTTTAAAAACCATGCTCATCCTTCAGAATCCGATCCTATTCTCCTTATTTTAGACAACCATAACAGTCATGTATCTTTAGAAATCTATAAATATTGCACAGAAAATTTCATTCATATGGTTTCACTTCCACCCCATACCTCACACAGTCTTCACAGCTTGATCTAACGTTTTTCGGCCCTTTAAAGACAGCATTTTATAGAGAGTATGATCTCCACCTGACTAAAACTGGTCATACAAAAATTACAAAATATGATGTTGCTGAACTTGTAAACAAAGGATTTTAGAAAGCTGCAACTACGAGAAATGCTGTCTGGATTTTCTTCAGCTGGAATAATGTCCTTGGATAAACAAAAGTTTTCAGAGATTGACTTTACACCAGCAAACATGTTAGAAAACCAATAAATTATTGCAGAAAGCACTCCAACAACCCCTCAATCAACAAATAAATGTAATAACTCAAACAACTCAAATATTCTTAAAAATAGTGCCGAGCAGCCACCATATTCCAACATCAACAGTCCACTAACCAATGAAATTATTTACAAAAATCCTCAGCCATGCAGTTCTAAAGAAAATTTGTTCATCAAAATTGCACCTATTCCTAAACAAAACAAACCTAAGGATATCCCTATGCTAAGAAACAGGTCAAACGTGAAAAACAACATTCACAAATATTAACATCAACCCCAATGAAATCAAAACTCGAGGAAGCTGATGCAAAAAGATAAATAAAGGTGGAAAAGAAAAACCAACAAAAACTTTAAAAAGCTGCCAGTTGTTCAAGTTTTAAAAATGATTCAAGCAAAGTTAAATTGAAAGAAATGAGGAAGAAAAAATTTACAAGAAAGATAAATCATAAGAACAGAAACCATCGGTCTGATGATTCTTCTGTGGATTCAGATGTTGACATGAAAATGCTCTGTCAAGATAATGAAATGGACGACATTGACTTATATACGATTGTTGATCCGAATGCTGTTGAAAAAAATAGTGATGGTGTTTGTACAGTGTGCAATGATGTTCGGAAGCATAAAGAGCTGTGGTATCGATGTGTCCATTGTGGTAACTGGAGCCATGCAGACTGTACTGGGTGGGGCACTCCCAAAAACTATATTTGTGACAGTTGTCTTGTAGTAAATTCCTAATGTAAGGAATGTATATATATTATAAATGTTATTTTACAAGATTTCCTAGCTAAAGACTCATGTTTTAAATTGTTCTAAAAGTAATAATTTGTTTAATAAATTTAATAAATTTTTTTGACACATTAACTGCGCACAGTTACCCAACGATATGAGCATGGTTAACCCAAGGGTAGGGTAACCATACGCAAGTGCAGGCATGTGTATTTTTAGTTATATGTCTTAAATGGATAGATGCATTGACATGAATTATTTTTTTCCAAAAACTGAATTAGGTAAGGAAGGCAATAACACTTAAAGCAGAATTTTATATCATGAGTCATAAATTTCACGTTAAATTTCCCTTAAATACGCACAGTTCCCCCACTCTCCCCTATACATTTGGCTGGCGTAACGCAAGGGACGCCAAACCACTCTTAGTAGGCCTGCGGGGTTCCTTGTAAAGGAGTTATAAGTTTAGAGAAAAAGCATAGATACAGCCACGTGCTAGGATTGCTACGACACCACTAGCTAGATCTTCTGTGACGAAGTCCGATCTAAAAACTAAATACTTTTTTCAATGGATATTATGGGATTCGTGGAGATGTGTCTCTCTTAGATGTACAAACATTGGATACAGATCAGGCACGAATAATATGACTGTTGACGATAAATTGTATCATTGACTTGGTAAGGATTATTAGCTTAACAAATAATTTGACGAGGATTAGCCATAAATGGTCTAACTGAAAAAATTAATTCCGGGATCTCAGGCTGTCCAAACGTTAGAATAAAAGAGGCTGTTGCTACTTGCTCACTTTTTTCCGTCTTCATGAAAGGTGTACAATATGTCACGGTTTGAGATCAGTTCTCAATTCATTGCGTCAATAGACGTTTTCAAATCCCTGCATGTAATGAATTTTTTTTTGAATAATTCAAGGATCCATGGGGAGCCACAGATAGCTTGACATTATAAAAAAAAGAAGTAATTATTAAAACATAACGTCTGTTTCTTATTTAAAGTTGCAACAAGCAGTGTCCCATTTCGTATTTTTTTAAAAATAGACGTCATCGGTCCTCCAACACTGGTAGTAATCGCCTAATTAAGAAAGGACAAACTTTTGCAACATATTTCGCTCCTTCGGCGAAGAAAGTAAATACTTTGATGTTTGCAAGGTCGTTAATGTTGCATCAAATTCTTACTTGCATCATTAACACTAGGCTCTCCAAGCGAAACATGACGTTGCCTCTTTAAACCAGTCATCGTGTCAAGAGTTACGGGCGGGACTTGTACACCCATGGATCAATTATGAACAATTCCCGCCCCCAGAACTCTGGAGCCTATTGTTTTCCTCTTAGCTCGACTGGATGGCCATTAGTCGGTGGTTTACACCAACACATGTGCATTGCGAACACTCCTCTGACCAAGGGCTGAAACGACTGGCAGACCAGCAATCCTACGTCTTCGGCAAGGTCTTTGAGCAAGCTCAAATCAGCATCCCAGACCAGAATGTATCAAGTTCTGGTCTTTCCCGCACTACTAACGCGTAAAGGTTCTGACCAGTCAGAATATTCTATTAGAAGATGTAAGTGCTAATTAATATTTTTAAAGATTGTTTTGTTAATCTAGTGTGTGTAAAGAGTAATAGCGTGTGTATTCTTGAAGTATGTTTTGTCAGTAAGGTGTATGTTTTGCTGGAATACCGAGAGGGACGCCATACCCATTTTAGTAGGTGCGGCTAGTCCACACCTGCTGGAATTAGATATTGGGCCAATTATATTTAATTTTTTTTCCAGGCGAAAATCCATTATGATTATCATCGCCTAACTAAAATGTTATTTAAATAATAATAATAATAAAAATAATAAATAAATAATAATTGTAATAAACAATACAATAATAATTATAAAAAATAAATTTGGATAACACGAATGACTATAAAAACCAAAATAAAATCAACGGTTGAAACTAATTTCAATTATCTAAACAAGTTAAAATTTAAATTATCAAGATTTTATATATTGTTATATAAATTAAGGTGGTGTAAGAAAGCGATGACACGGTCGCTAGTCGTGACATCGTCCCTAAAACCACCTTTAAACTACCTCGAAGATCGTAACGAATATACAAATCACTCAACTCATCACAATCAAGCAGAATGTGCTTGATTGTGATGGTACTTCTACAAAACGGTCATGTCGCATCATCCATTCATGCTTTAACATAGAGTGGCCGATGTGAAGTCAAGTTACCACCACTTCCTCCCTATGATTCGAACAGATCTCCTCCATGGTCGGACGGTATGTTTGATGTCCCTCAGCTTGTTTCTATTTACATTTTGCCATTCTTCATTCCAAACAGAGAATAGTGTAGTTTTAACATTGCATACAAAATCCGAGGCCATCACACGTTGAGTCGATGGCACCATACTTGTAGCTAATTTTGCAGCTTCATCTGTTTTAGTGTTTCCGAATATTCCGCAGTGACCAGACACCCAGAGAAATGACACCTCGACATAATTTAAATTATCAAGATTTTATATATTGTTATATAGATTGAGGTGGCGTAAGAAAGCCGTGACATCGACTCTTAAAACCACCTTTAAACTACCTAAAAGGTCGTAACGTATATAGGCAAAAGATTTTTAAAAAATACACAAACATTGGTGAGTGTAACATGGATGTATTTTTTTACTGATAATAAAGGCAATGTTGTTAAAATTATTTTTTATAATAAAAAGTTCAACACGTTTCTATTAAAAGTTATGTCAGTGAACAAATAATAATGAGCACCCATTTTTAATATAAATTTACGATATATTTACAATGGTGATGTAGATTTTTTTGGAATTAAACTTTTTCAGGTTAAATATGATAGATTTATCAAATCGAGTGGAAAAGGAATGGGACCAAGGGTTAAATCTTTTATTAACGAAAAATCCTATTTGCATTTTATTGTACTTTATTTTATTTTAAATATTAATAATTTTAAATAAGAAAACGATTTTTTTAAGAAGGTCGCCATTGACAATACTAAAATATTTTATATAGAATATAATATGGAATTGGAAATTAGCGTTATTTGAAAACTAAATCTAAATGTATTTTTACATTAAATTTATACATTTTAACGATAGTAGAATAAATACTTGTAAGTAGAACATACTTTAGATACTATCCAATAGAACTAAAGACACCATATGAATTAAAAATCTTTTATTTACACAAATTATAGAAATACTACGCGATCGATTCTTTTAGATATTAGAATACATTTGTATTTTTCCTACAAATTAAACTTTTTATCGAAAAAGATTTAAAGCACTTTTTTTTAATTTACTTGAAATATTATTTTTCATAAACAACGTATTACTATTAAGGTCTTAGCTATTTTTCTGGAAAAGGCAATAATTGAAGGAATCTGTCAACCAATTTTAGTAAGTTTAAATAACGTATTATTATCTTAGACGAGAATTTATCAACATAATTGAGTCACAAGTCTTGTCATAAAACATCTAAAAATCGTTGAAAGTGATTACTGCCAAACATTTGTCTTATTTCTTACACAGGCACACACACACACACACACACACACACACACACACACACACACACACACACACACACACACACACGTGTTCGCGGAAAATGCATAAGGTATAAACCTGCATATGAAATACAGTAAAAAACACACTAGGTTAGTCAAATCGATTTTTTCCAGGCGAAAAACCAAAAAAGGTCATCACCTAAAACAAATTAAATTAGGTTGAAAGAAATTTAAGTTATCTAAACCTACAATTAAAATTACACAATGAAGTTAGACTAATGCTAAGTCCAACTAAAAGTTAATTATAAAATTTATTTGGTTTTAAATATTATATATATATATATATATATATATATATATATATATATATATATATATATATATATTCAGGTGGCGTAAGAACCGCCGTGACATCGTCCCTTAAAACCACCTTAAACTACCTCGAATATCGTAACGAATATACAAATCTGTCAACTCATCACAATGAAGCAGAATGTGCTTGATTGTGATAGTACTTTACAAAAATGATATAGTGGAGGATCCTTATGTCGCATCAAACATCCATGCGTTAACAGAGTGGCCGATGCGAAATCGAGTAACCACCACTTCCTTCCTACGATTCGTAAGAACAGCTGTCCTCCATGGTCGGACGGTATTTTTGATGTCCCTCAGGTTGTTCCTATTACATTTAGCTATTCCTAATTCCAAACAGAGAATAGTGTAGTTTTAACATTACATACAAAATCTGATGCCATCACACGTGTCAATGGCAGCATACTGCTAATTTTGCACCTTTCTGCTTTAGTGTTTCTGAATATTTCGCAGTGACCAGGGACTCAAACAAATGACACCTCTACACCTAGTATAGGAGTCTGTGTATTGAGCAAGGGATGACTCAACTAATGGGTTCTTAGTGTACATTTCCCGAATAGCCTGGAGAGCACTTTTAGAATCGGAACACATAAGATAATTAGATGTTGCAGACGGAATTGATTTTAAAGCTTGGAAAATGGCGTAAAGTTCTTCAGGAAAAACGCTACAGGCTGAAGGAAATCCGTAGGTGAAGGTTTGTCCTTCCATATAAAATGCACAACCTATCTTATTGTCCAGTTTTGAACCGTCTGTGAATTAGTCACTTCGATAAAAGTTTCAAAACATTAAATATAGTAATCAATAAAAATACTTCAACTTCTGAGCAATGTCGATTTTAATCATGCATTGTGGTTCTGAAAAATAAGTTATTAAAAACACAAACGAAAAATTTGTTTTTAATGAAAATTACAAAACTATGTTTTACTGACTAGATATGTTTTTAGTTCTGAAGGATTTCTTCCCCAGTCACGTGCTCTTCCTTCAGAATTTAAACAAAAAAACCAAGCCGTGGGAGAGTTAGTAACAGAATAAAAAAATATTTTGTAATTTTTTAAAATAATCGAAACACCAGTCTAAACAAAATTTTGATTTGTTTAGTAAAATTTTTCAAAAGTGAGAATTTTGCTCCAAAAAATAAATTTGATGAACACAATAACACAAATTATTTGCATGTTGTAATAAATGTTTGTAGCAACCAACTTCAAAAACAGCAGAAGAAAATATTGTTAATGCGCTAATAAATAAATTACATGAATTTTTTTCAGTACCTGTTTGAGAAATTCCACAAGTGAGCACAGAACATTCACAATCACATACACTAGTATCAAACTTTAAGAGGTTATGTTTGGACGTTTTGTTTGACAACACGACCGCGTACTTTTGAAAACAAACCTAGTCCCGGCTGTGTCTGTCCAGTTTAGAGTTATACGCGGCAACACTTTGGTATCTCGGGTATATACAAGGGAAGGGAGCAAGATCGATAGAATATGAAAGAGAACTTGAGCATGCGCCTTAACGTACGTTTGGCGGCGTCCTCTACTCTAGACAATTTAAACACTCCTTCACAAAAGCAAAGATTTCATGTTGATCAATGAAATATATATAATTAAACTTGTAAGTGATTTAATTTACTTCAAATGCCTTTTATAAGTAAGTTTGATTTTGTGTTATCGCCTAAATGTATGAAATACCATATTGTAAGTACACAAATTAAAACTATAACTTCCCTTAATAACTAATAGTACTTTATACATTCTTTCCAGGCGAAAAACCTATAAAGGTTATCATCGCCTAACTAAAGTGTTATTTTAAAATAAATGTTATATAAATAAATAAAACTAATCAAAATAAAACAATATAAAATAAAATAAATGTTTAAAACTAATTGTAACTGACTTAATAATATTCAAATTTTGTAAAATTAGTTTCCTTAGTTTTAGATAATTACAATTAGTTTTAAATATTATTTTATTTTGATTGTTTCATATATGGAACATTTGTTTTAAATAAGAAATGAGTTAGGCGTTGATAATCTTAATAGGAAAAAGGAAAAAATAAAAAAAGAACCCAAAATTATACAAAATTTAAATATTATTAAATAGACTCAGATGGCGTAGGAAAGCGAGGACACGCTCGATAGCCGTGACATCGTCCTTTAAAACCGCCTTTAAACTACCTCGAAGATTGTAACGAACATACAAATAAATCAACTCATCACAATCAAGCAGAATGTGCTTAATTGTGATGGTACTTCAACAAAACTGACATGAGTGGTGGATCCTCATGTCGCATCAACCATCCATGCATAACTAAGAGTGCCCGATGCGAAGTCGAGTTACCACCACTTCCTCCCTACGATTCAAAAGAACAGATGTCCTCCATGGTAGGACGGTATTTTTGATGTCCCTCAAATTGTTTCTATTTACATTTTGCCATTAATCATTCCAAACAGAAAAAAATGTAGTATTAACATTGCATACAAAATCTGATGCCATCACACGTTGTGTCGATGGCACCATACTTGTAGCTAATTTTGCACCTTCATCTGCCTTAGTGTTTCCGAATATTCCGCAGTGACCAGGCACCCAGAGAAATCACACCTCGACACCTAGTAATTGGGCCTGCGTATTGAGCACAAGATGTCTCCAACTAAAGAGTTTTTAGTGTACATTTCCTGAATAGTCTGGAGAGCACTTTTGGAATGGGAACATACAAGATATTTAGATTTTGCAGACGGAATTGATCTTAATGCTTAGAAAATTGCATAAAGTTCTGCAGTAAAAACACTACAGGCTGAGGATTTTCCATAAGTGAAGGTTTGTCCTTCCATATAAAATGCACAACCTATCCCATTGTCCACTTTTGAACCGTCTGTGAATATAGTCAGAGTATGTTGTTGAGTTAGTTGAATCTGCAAAAACTCCTGACGATAAATAACGTCAGGAGTATTATGTTTTAGGTACCTGGACAACGAGAAGTCAAATTTTGGAATTCGTATTATCCATGGAGAGATGTAACATGACGTTAGTTCGATTTTTTTTCCAAGCGAAAAACCTATCAAGGTTATCATGGCCTAACTAACTTATCGTCCCTTAGCACCACCTTCAAACTCCCTTTTAAATTAAAAAGGGCACGAACATTGCCTACACTAACACAATCTACCAAAATATGTTTTATTGTGAAGATACCCCCGCTGTAGTAGCAGAAAAGTTAGAAAAAGATGTTCCAAGTACATTAGCAATGTCATCACTGTTTGTGATTAATCTCCCATCTGGTTGCTTCAGCGCAATGGCTGGCAACGGAATGGAAGTACCACAAACTGATCTTAGTTTCCTCCACACTGTGGAGGACAGAGTTGTTTGTCTAATTGTGCTAATGTACTGTTCCCAAGAGTTCTTTCTACTCAGCCTAAATATCCTCCGTGCTTTCGCTCGGAGTATTTTATATTCCTGAAGGTTTCCATTCGTTGGGTGTCGTTTAAATCTCCTAAGAGCTCTTCGTCGTAAACGGAGGATTTCTGTGCATTCATCGTTCCACCACGGCACAGGCGGTCGGCGTGGATGCGCAGAGGTTTTCGGAATGGTCTTTTCAGCGGCATTTGAAATTGCTTTTGTAAAATTTTCTATATTTTCATCAATGGGTGTCAGATAATCCATGTCAAGTGATACAAGGTAATTCGAGTAGGAGTCCCAGTTGGCTTTTCGCAAAATCCAACTGGAATTTCGAACAACAGGTTTGGGAGTCACATAAACTGATCTTAATAGGCACATGGTCGCTTCCATACAAATCATAGAGTACCGACCATGTGCATCTAGTAGCTAATTGAGGGCTGCAAATCGATAGATCAACAGCTGTCCATCCACCAGTAGATGCTGCTAAATGAGTAGGAGAACCGTCATTTAGCAGACATAAGTCTAGTTCCGTTCTTACACTTTCAACAATATCACCTCGAGAGTTCCTAGTCGGAGATCCCCAAGACGAATGGTGGGCATTAAAATCCCCTACCAATAAGAACGGAGTTGGTAACTGGCTTATCAAATTTACTAAATCACTGTGATGCAGGTTTTCTTGTGGTGGCAAGTAGACACAACACACCGTGATTTTATACGGGACAGCTGTTTGAACGGCTACTGCTTGTAAAGGAGTTATTAAGTTTAGAGAAACAGCATCGATACAGTCACGGGCTAGGATGGCTACGCCACCTCTAGCTCGATCTTCTGTAACGAAGTCCGATCTAAAAACTGAATACTCCCTTAAATGGAAATTATGCGATGCGTGGAGATGTGTCTCCTGTAGACATACAAACATTGGGTACACATCTCGCACGAGTAGTTTAAGTTCTTCTATGTGACTCCTAACACCGTTGACGTTCCATTGTATCACTGACTTCCTAAGCAAAGACATTTATTAGCTTAGCAAAGGGTTTATTTGACATCCATTGGTGCTCTCTCCTTTCTTGCCTGGGACGTTTTTAGACGTCTCAGGCTTACATGTCTCAGATTCCATATCCACCCGTTCAGGGATGGAATCTGAGGAAGTTTTGGGTTTAGGAGGGGTAGTTTTAACATTCCCTCCTTTGTTAGCATTTTTCTTAATACCCGGTAACGACGGAGGCGATGTGGTCTGACGTAACACTGGTTTACGTGGTTTGGATTTTTCCAACGTCTTCTGCACAGAAGGTTTATTACCCGTTGATAATATCTTCTGCACAGAAACACAAGGCTCACTTAATGACTTGTTTCGTGCTCCAATCCCCCCAGTGGAAGGGATTGGTACAAGAGGTAAATCATTATCCGTCGCTGCAGGTTGTACTAAATTCAAAGTAGGAGGACCATTCGTGACTATGGACAAAAGGCGAGAAACTTGTTCAGTTAGAACTTCAATTTTTTTCGACAGCTCAGCACAGTTGTTACAGGACGATTTGGAAGCGGTCAGAGTAGCGGCATAAGTCTTATTGTCTGTCTTTGGCTGAGTTGATCGATAGAGTTTTTTGGCCTCTGGAAACGACAGCTTGTCTTTCGCCATGATGCCTAGGATAGCTTTCTCTTCCTTGAACGTGGGGCAGTTGTAGGATCGCGCTGGGTGGTCACCACCACAGTTGGCGCATTTCGGAGAATTGACACATTCCTTATCATCATGGCCTTCAACGCTACATATACCGCATACGTTCTGCTTCGAACAGGTAGAGCTGATATGCGCAAATCGCTGGCACTTGAAGCAGCGCCTAGGGTTAGCCACGTATGGTCTCACTGAGAGCCTTTGGTAACCTGCATGTAAGTATTCGGGTATTTCCGGCTTTCCAAAAGTGACGATGAAAGAAGCTGTTGCTACTTTTTCTCCTTTGTCCATTTTCGTTATAGGGATAACGTCCGTAACTAACTGAGAAGACAGTTCGGACTTTATTTCATCGATTGGAAGGTGCATTAAATCCCTACATGTGATGACCCCCTTTGAGTAATTCAAGGATCTGTGGGGAGCTACAGATACCATGACCTGGTCAAAGAAGGAGGTCATTTTTGATAGAGAACGAGTTTGTCTGTCGGTGGACGTCGCAACTAACAGTGTTCCGTTTCTTAGTTTCTTAATAGAGGCTACTGGGCCTCCAGCACAAGCAGTAATAGCCTTGTTAATAAGGAAGGGAGAAACTTTAGAAAGATCTTTCCCTTCTTCGGCACTAGAAACCACTAAATACTTTGCTGATGGCAATGTCTGCGACGTTGCCACCATCAACTTTTTACTCAAATCTTTACAAGTTAGATCGTCAGGAGAATCCTGGCGTGTCCTCTTCAGACTAGTCATATTTGACGTGGTTTTTGAATCCATAAATATTTTTTGCCAGCCATCGTGTCAAGCGTTACGGGCGAGACTATAGGAACGGGTACACCTTGGATCACATTAAGATCATTTCCAACCCTCAGAACTCTGAGGCCTATAGCTTTTCTCCTTAGCTCGACTGGATGGGCATCAGTCGAGGACTCGTAATACTGTGCACAGGCTCCGACACCCATGCACCGCGGACACTCCCTGACCAAGGACCGAAGCGGCTGGTAGACCAGAAACCGCGCTTACGTCTTCGGCAGAGCAAGCTCACATCAGCGTCCCAGACCAGAGTTTGTCACGCTCTGGACTTTTCAGCACTCCCAACGCGCAACGGTTCTGACCAGTCAAAATTCCCTAAGCGAAGATGTAAGTGTTGAAATGTGTATAGATTGTGTTGGTGTGTGTATGTGTGTCTGTAGGTTTTTGTGAGTGGTGTAGTGTTAGGCTAGGGTACCGCGAGGGACGCCAAATCCCTCGTAGGTGCGGCTAGTCCGCACCCCCCTGCGGGTCCACCCGTTCAGGGATGGAATCTGAGGAAGTTTTGGGTTTAGGAGGGGTAGTTTTTACATTCCCTCCTTTGTTAGCATTTTTCTTAATACCCGGTAACGACGGTGGCGATGTTGTCTGACGTAACACTGGTTTACGTGGTTTTGATTTTTCCAACATCTTCTGCACAGAAGGTTTATTACCCGTTGATAATATCTTCTGTACAGAAACACAAGGCTCGCTCAGTGATTTATTTCGTGCTCCAATCCCCCCAGTGGAAGGGATAGGTACACGAGGCAAAACACTATCAGTTGCTGCAGGTTGTTCCAAATTCAAAGACGGACCATTTGTGACTAAGCACAAAAGGCGAGACACTTGTTCAGTTAGAGCTTCAATCTTCTTGGACAGCTCAGCACAGTTGGAACAAGACGATTTTGAAGCGGTCAGGGTAGCGGCATAAGTCTTACTGTCTGTCTTTGGCTGAGATGATCGATAGAGTTTTTTTGGCCTCTGGAAACGACAGCTTGTCTTTCGCCATGATGCCTAGGATAGCTTTCTCTTCCTTAAAGGTAGGACAATTGTAGGATCGCGCTGGGTGGTCACCACCACAGTTGGCGCATTTCGGAGAATTAACACAATCCTTATCATCATGGCCTTCAACGCTACATATACCGCATACGTTCTGCTTCGAACACGTAGAGCTGATATGCCCAAATCGCTGGCACTTGAAGCAGCGCCTAGGGTTAGCCACGTATGGTCTCACTGAGAGCCTTTGGTAACCTGCATGTAAATATTCGGGTATTTCCGGTTTGCCGAAGGTAACGATAAAAGAAGCTGTTGCTACCTTTTCTCCTTTGTCCATTTTCATGATAGGGTAACTGACTGAGACGACAGTTCGGACTTAATTTCATCAACTGAAATGTACATTAAATCCCTACATGTGATGACCCCCTTTGAGTAATTCAAGGATCTGTGGGGAGCCACAGATACCTTGACCTGGTCAAAGAAAGAGGCTATTTTAGGTAGAGAACGGGTTTGTCTGTCGGTGGAAGTCGCAATTAAAAGTGTTCGAAGTTTCTTAATAGAGGCTACTGGGCCTCCAGCACACGCAGTAATAGCCTTGTTAATCAGGAAGGGAGAAAGTTTGGAAAGATCTTTCCCTTCTTCGGCACTAGAAACAACTAAATACTTTGCTGATGGCAATGTCTGCGACGTTGCCACCATCAACTTTTTACTCAAATCCTTTTGAATATGATCGTCAGGAGAATCCTGGCGTGTTCTCTTTAAACTAGTCATATTTGACGGGGTTTTTGAATCCATAAATATTTTTTGCCAGCCATCGTGTCAAGCGTTACGGGCGAGACTATAGGAACGGGTACACCCTTGGATCACAATAAGATCATTTCCAATCCTCAGAACTCTGAGGCCTATAGCTTTTCTCCTTAGCTCGACTGGATGGGCATCAGTCGAGAACTCGTAATACTGTGCACAGGCTCCGACACCCATGCACCGCGGACACTCCCTGACCAAGGACCGAAGCGGCTGGTAGACCAGAAACCGCGCTTACGTCTTCGGCAGAGCAAGCTCACATCAGCGTCCCAGACCAGAGTTTGTCACGCTCTGGACTTTTCAGCACTCCCAACGCGCAACGGTTCTGACCAGTCAAAATTCCCTAAGCGAAGATGTAAGTGTTGAAATGTGTATAGATTGTGTTGGTGTGTGTATGTGTGTGTGTGTATGTTTTTGTGAGTGGTGTAGTGTTAGGCTAGGGTACCCCGAGGGTTGGGAACGTAGGGCGTAACAGAAAGCCGTTGATAGCCAGCATATAAATATTCCGGGATAGATGGTTTCCCGAATGTCAGGATAATTGATGTTGTTGGAACTCTCTGACCGTTTTCCATCCTTTCGTACATCTGTTACGCCTTCTGAGACCAGTTCTGATTTAATTTCGTCCTCACGGACATACAACAGATCCTTGCATGATATTACTCCCATTGATGAGTTCAAGGTTTTGTGGGGAGCCACCGAAACCTTGACCTGATCAAAGAAGGAGGTCATTTTTAATAATAACTGTGACTGCTTCGCATTGCTTGTTTCTAACAGCAGTGTTCCGTTCCGTAACTTCCTTATGGAAGAGACGGGTCCTGCTGCACATCCAGTTATAGCCTTTTGTATTACAAAAGGCGATACCTTCGACAGATCTTTTCCAGATTCTGTGCAAGACACAATTAGGAACTTTGGTGATTCTAAATTCATTTCTTTTCTCGTATTTACTTCTCTAGGCATTTTCGGAGAAACCTCACGACGCCTCTTTGCATTCAAGTGGTTGGACATTTGTTGATTTTCCATAAGTTGTTTTTAAGCTAACCATCGTATCAGGCGTTACGGGCGAGACTATGAGAACGGGTACACCCATGGATCACTTCCGATCATTTCCAACCCCCGGAACTCTGGGGCCCATAGTTTCCTCCTTAGCTCGACTGGATGGGCATCAGTCGAGAACCCGTAGTACTGTGCACAGGCTCCGACACCTGTGCACCGCGGACACTCCCTGACCAAGGACCGAAGTGGCTAGCGGACCAGCAACCGCGCATACGTCTTCGGCAGAGGAAGCTCACAGCAGCGTCCCAGACCAGAGTTTGTCACGCTCTGGACTTTTCAGCACTCCCAACGTGCAACGGTTCTGACCAGTCAAAATTCCCTAAGAGAAGATGTAAGTGTTGAAATGTGTATAGATTGTGTTGGTGTGTGTACGTGTATGTGTATGCTTTGTGAGTGGTGTAGTGTTAGGCTAGGGTACCGCGAGGGACGCCAAATCCCTCGTAGGTGCGGCTAGTCCGCACCCCCTGCGGGGGCCTAACTCTATCGTACCTCCAGCGTATTTGTCCCGCAGTTGTTGTTGAATATCGCTAAAGAACAAGATCGAAACAATATAGCAACAATAACAAACGATATAAATTAATGTATAATATTAACAGACAACGAATATAACACCGACCTCCTAACTAACGACATCAGGTTGTCCAAACACCTGTTGATCATGAGCCACTCATCATTATTTGGTCTGTACATGATGTATAGATTTTATGAAAACACTACAACGAAAACTTATTGGAATCGACAATTCACCCAACTAACAAGTCTGAACGACAATAGATGTCTGAAAAGGAAATCCGGGTAGGAAAGGTCACCAGCAAAATAACGGTAGGAAATCTCTCGGTATACGGAATTGTGGTGGAAATCCGTCGATAAAGAACAAATACACACATCCAGTGATAAAACTACCAAGCTACACCGAGCTGATAACACCTACCTAGAAACCACCGACCGTTATCATATAGAAAAAGAGTTTCCGTAAACAAACAACCCGCATCCTGTACTGGTTACTTTAAAATAACACCTAATAAAAGCAACTCACAAAACATGACTAAACATCTTTATAAAAGAAACTGACGTTAGTGTACCCCAGGTTAGTGTTGGTGTCAAAATAAATTCTTAAACATGTATAGTGAAATAGATGTTAGTTATTTAGGGTGTTGTAGAGGAGGACTAAAAGTGCATAGATGTAAGTTGGACATAGTAATTAGTGGATGTATTTATTAGTAATGTAATTATTAGTAAATATAAACCTATAGATGTAATTTTGATAGTGTTAAGATATGTAATATATAGTGTGGTAGCCATAATCAATAGGTCATATATGAACACCAATCAAATAAATACAATATTTCAGTTTATAAGATCCGGCGACTGCCAAGATTTAGACATGTTTAGAAAAATTTTAACCGGGTATTATAAATTGAAAAGATGCGAATTATTTGATAGATGTTCATTCTGTCATAAATATATATATCAGAACAGATATATTAATTATAAACAAATTAACTCATCAGAAATTCAAGAACACTATTTTAAGTATATAAATTCTAAATTGAGGGAGGGGGATATCTAAAAAAACGTTTTTCTAGAAAATTGGGAGTATATAGTACATACCATTCTCGTAATGATTGAATACGAGTTGAGGTTGGAGTATTCAAAAATTTTCAAATTGAACGACTTACAACATCACTATTATAATATGAAGCTGTTAAACGTTGTAAGACCGCATATAAAAAATATATCGAAAACCCACTTCTATAACATGTATCTTTATAATTATATTCTATACAGCGATCCTGATGGTATGTTCTCTGATATAGAGTACAATAGATAATGCGGTTATAGAAAGGTATCAATTATTTGTTAGAAAAATTTGTCAATTCGATGAATACTCTAATCAGTCCTTTGACCTAGCTCCCCCCAACTGGTCTTGGGACAACAGCGATATCGAATCAGACGAGTATGGAATATCCTATACACTAGTTGGGGAACATTTTAATAATAATATGGCTCATTACAATCTGAGGTTAACCCGTAGGCAAGAAAGGATGGGTATAAATAATACGTATTCCGTATTGGGTAACGTTAGACTGTCAGCATATTAATGTGCCATAATATTATTAGGAGTAGTACCGTTATATTTATGACAAACACTAAATGAATAGGTCGTTTGAGAAACAGTCCATGTCCGTAGGGAACCAAATATAGAAGGAAAAGTGATTAACGTCAATATCTAACGCTTTTATTCCAAAATTAGTAACATGTCTGTACATATGCAAGGCAGACCCAAATCTATTAATCTATTCAAATTCACCATCAAATTTACATAATATAAAAATAATCCAGAGATGTGGTGTATCTCAAACGATCCTTTCACATGATATTTAGCATAGATTATATATTGTATCATAGAATATTTGAATATAACATAGCTATAACAAGGTTTAATGAATAGGCCGTGTTAGAAACAGTCCATGTCCGTAGAGAACCAACTTTATGGGGGAAAAGTGGTTAACGTCAATATCTAACGCTGTATTCCAAAATTATTAACATGTCTGTACAGATGTAAGACAGGCTCAATTCTATTAATCTATTCAAAATCACTATCACATTTAAATACTAAAAACTATCCGGAGATGTGTTGATTCTCAAATGGCCTATCCACATGATATTTAGCATAGAATATATATTGTATCATATGAATAATCATTAGGTAAAACACTAAATGAATTTGACATAGATATATCATTGTTTAAAATGAGAAAAGCCAAACCATTAGCCGGGAAAGGGGTTTTAGTAAATTTTTTTTTTTTTTTTTTTTTTTTTTTTTTTTTTTTTCCAGGCGAAAAACCTATTAAGGTTATCATCGCCTAACTGAAGTTTATATTTTAAATAAATATTGCAAATAAACTAACCAAACTAAATGAAGTAAAATAAATGTTTAATACTAATTGCAATAATCTAAAACTAAAGAATCTAAAATTATACAAAATTTAAATATTATTAAATATATTAAGGTGGCGTAAGAAAGCGATGACACGGTCGATAGCCGTGACATCGTCCCCTAAAACCACCTTTAAACTACCTCGAAGATCGTAACGTACATACAAATCGCTCAACTCATCACAATCAAGCAGGATATGCTTGATTGTAATATTGCTTCTACAAAACGGACATAATGGTGGATCCTCATGTCGCATCAACCATCCATGCGTTAACAAAGAGTGGCCGATGCGAAGTCGAGTAACCACCACTTCCTCCCTACGATTCGAACGAACAGATGTCCTCCATGGTCGGACGGTATTTTTAATGTCCCTCAGCTTGTTTCCATTTACATTTTGCCATTCTTCATTCCAAACAGAGAATAGTATAGTTTTAACATTGCATACAAAATCTGATGCCATCACACGTTGTGTCGATGGTACCATACTTGTAGCTAATTTTGCACCTTCGTCTGCTTTAGTGTTTCCAAATATTCCGCAGTGACCAGGCACCCAGGGAAATGACACCTCGACACCTCGTAATTGGAGCCTGTGCATAGAGCACAAGATGTCTCCAACCAAAGGGTTCTTAGTGTACATTTCCTGAATAGCCTGGAGAGCACTTTTGGAATCACAACACTCAAGATATTTAGATTTTGCAGACGGAATTGATCTTAAAGTTTAAGTTCTTCTATGTGACTCCTAACACCGTTGACGTTCCATTGTATCACTGACTTCCTAAGCAAAGACATTTATTAGCTTAGCAAAGGGTTTATTTGACATCCATTGGTGCTCTCTCCTTTCTTGCCTGGGACGTTTTTAGACGTCTCAGGCTTACATTTCTCAGATTCCATATCCACCCGTTCAGGGATGGAATCTGAGGAAGTTTTGGGTTTAGGAGGTTTAGTTTTTACATTCCCTCCTTTGTTAGCATTTTGTTTAATACCCGGTAACGACGGTGGCGATGTGGTCTGACGTAAAGCTGGTTTACGTGGTTTAGATTTTTCCAACATCTTCTGCACAGAAGGTTTATTACCCGTTGATAATGTCTTCTGCACAGAAACACAAGGCTAACTTAGTGATTTATTTCGTGCTCCAATCCCCCCAGTGGAAGAAATAGGTACACGAGGTAAAACACTATCCGTTGCTGCAGGTTGTACCAAATTTAAAGACGGACCATTTGTGACTAAGCACAAAAGGCGAGACACTTGTTCAGTTAGAACTTCAATTTTTTTCGACAGCTCGGCACAGTTGTTACAGGACGATTTGGAAGCGGCCAGAGTAGCGGCATAAGTCTTACTGTCTGCCTTTGCCTGAGTAGATCTATACATTTTCTTGGCGTCTGGAAACGACAGCTTGTCTTTCGCCATGATGCCTAGGATAGCTTTCTCTTCATTAAAAGTAGGGCAGTTGTAGGATCGCGCTGGGTGGTCACCACCACAGTTGGCGCATTTCGGAGAATTAACAGATTCCTTATCATCATGGCCTTCAACGCTACATATACCGCATACGTTCTGCTTCGAACACTTAGAGCTGATATGCCCAAAACGCTGACACTTAAAGCAGCGCCTAGTGGCTAACCAGCCACGTATGGTCTCACTGAGATCCTTTGGTAACCTGCATGAAAGTATTCGGGTATTTCCGGCTTTCCAAAGGTTACGATAAAAGACGCTGTTGCTAATTTTTCTCCTTTGTCCATTTTCATTATAGGAATAACGTCCGTAACTAACTGAGACGACAGTTCGGACTTTATTTCATCGATTGGAAGGTGCATTAACTCCCTACATGTGATGACCCCCTTTGAGTAATTCAAGGATCTGTGGGGAGCCACAGATACCATGACCTGGTCAAAGAAGGAGGTCATTTTTGATAGAGAGCGGGTTTGTCTGTCGGTGGAAGTCGCAACTAAAAGTGTTCCGTTTCGAAGTTTCTTAATAGAGGCTACTGGGCCTCCAGCACACGCAGTAATAGCCTTCTTAATTAGGAAAGGAGAAACTTTTGAAAGATCTTTCCCTTCTTCGGCACTAGAAACAACTAAATATTAACAACTACAATGTCTGCGACGTTGCCACCATCAACTTTTTACTCAAATCCTTGTTAATAAATTCGTCAGGAGAATCCGGCTAGTCCGCAGCCCCCCTGCGGGGAGATCCTTACAATTAGTAATTAATAAATTGCAAGAGGGACCAAATCTACGGGCTTCAAGTTTTCGGCTTCGAAGACCCAGTGTATAGCATTTAGTCGTCGCAGGCAACACCAGGAACCTATTCTTTATCTTGATGGTACGCGGCTTCAAACCGCGGATAATGTGAGATTTTTGGTTCTTTTATTGGATAAAAAGAAAGGAAAAGACTTTCATGGAATCAGCATGTGCGTCATTTGAGGACCCGGTGCAGCAAGATATTGGATATGTTGAGAGTTCTAAGTGGTACAAATTGGGGACCAGACAGAACCTGTATGCTCCGTTTCTATCGCGCCGTTGTAAGATCGTGCATAGATTACGGCTGTATAGCCTATTCAACTGCTCGACCTACGGTTTTGAAACTCCTGGATTCAATACATCAATACACCAATCTCCAGCCTTCTAGTTGAAGCTGGAGAACCATCTCTCTCTATGCGACGACAAATGCTACAAATTTCTTATTACGCTGGTCTTCGAAGTAAACCTAAACATCCGGAATGCAAAGCAGTTTTTGATAACCACCTCGAGGATCGTTAAAATGTGCGTCAACGTTCAACTGCTCCCTTCGGAATAAGAACGTTGCGCATTTTTAATAATCTAAATTTAGAACATCCACCTATATTCGAACGAACATCATGCTACATCCCTCCATGGACAATACAAAATCCAAAATGTGACTTCTCATTGTCCATGTACCTAAAACACAATACTCCTGACGTTATTTATCGTCAGGAGTTTTTGCAGAATCATCAAACTCACCAACATACTGTGACTATATTCACAGACGGTTCAAAACTGGACAATGGGATAGGTTGTGCATTTTATATGGAAGGACAAACTTTCACTTACGGATTGCCCTCAGCCTGTAGCGTTTTTACTGCAGAATTTTATGCAATTTTCCAAGCTTTAAGATCAATTCCGTCTGCAAAATCTAAATATCTTGTGTGTTGTGATTCCAAAAGTGCTCTCCAGGCTATTCAGGAAATGTACACTAAGAACCCTTTAGTTGGAGACATCTTGTGCTCTATACACAGGCTCCAATTACGAGGTGTCGAGGTGTCATTTCTCTGGGTGCCTGGTCACTGCGGAATATTTGGAAACACTAAAGCAGATGAAGGTGCAAAATTAGCTACAGGTATGTTGCCATCGACAACACGTGTGATGGCATCAGATTTTGTATGCAAAGTTAAATCTACACTATTCTCTGTTTGGAACGAAGAATGGCAAAATGCAAATAGAAACAAGCTGAGGGACATCAAAAATACCGTCCGACCATGGAGGACATCTGTTCGTTCGAATCGTAGGGAGGAAGTGGTGGTTACTCGACTTCGCATCGGCCACTCTTTGTTAACGCATGGATGGTTGATGCGACATGAGGATCCACCACTATGTCCGTTTTCTAGAAACAATATTACAATCAAGCATATCCTGCTTGATTGTAATGGGTTGACAAATTTTTATATACGTTACGATCTTCGAGGTGGTTTAAAAGTGGTTTTAAGAGACGATGTCACTGCTATCGTCCGTGTCCTCGCTTTCTTACGCCACCTTAATCTATTTAACAATATTTAAATTTTTTATAATTTTAGGTTCTTTAATTTTAGATAATTATAATCACAATTAGTTTTAAACATTTGTTTTGTTTTATTTTGATGTAATATTTATTTTAAAAACTTAACTTTAGTTAGGCGATGATAACCTAAATAGGGTTTTCGCCTGGAAAAAAAAGATACCTTTTCAGAGCACGCTGCATATAAAAGGTACTTTGACAGCGACAAAAGACGGAGGAGCGGCCGCTGACGTGTCTTTGATAAATAATGCTATAACTTTTCTTTTCGACGATATCAGATACGAAATCGGTGGCAACGAAATAGACAGGAAAAGGAATGTCGGTATAACGACCACCATTAAAAACTTGCTTTCTTTGCGCGAACATTAAAACAAATGCTTCAGAGTTTGATAGCTGCAAGGTAACGGATGTAAAATTGTATCTCAACTCTCAGTACTTTCCCTACGATAATATTATCGGCGACACCGCCATTTTGTATGATATGTACGTTAGATTTCAACAGTCCTATTATTCACGCGAACCATCACCATGTCTAGACTTGTCTATCTTTAAAGAGAAAGCACAGATTTTTGTAATCGATTGTTCGAAACAAAACGATACGATAAAATCAGGACCTGTAGATGTGAGACTTGAAATCGAGGTGTCTGCCAATATTCCGCCTAATACTTCCGGTTACTGCTTGATTATTCACGATTCGCATATTGTCTATAGCCTGCTAACAGGTGTTGTTAAAAAGATAACGTAATCTGTGACCTGTGATATATTACCCATGCGCATTTAGTCTCAGTTGTCGCCATGGACGTGATGGATGTAGACTGTACCGCTCGTCCGTTGGGCATATTTCTAAAGTCTGTGTATTTTCTGAATGACCAGTGTACAAAGTTTGTCGCGACCGGCTTTTTCAGCACACCGTCTACGAACTAGGCGTCCTTATTCAGGCTGGTAGAAAATTTGTTTTTTTCACATACAACGACTTTAATGATTTCAAGACACGACTGCCGCTGCCTGAAGGAGAACAACGTAAGTTTACACTAACTAACGGCGATATCACAATAAAGACTATCTTCGGTAAACGTTATATCGCATTGTTTGACGGAAAACACAGGGTCACCTTGAGCCTACCAGAATGGAATTTATTAACCCTTAAATGCATGATTTTTTATTTTTAATTGAAAAAAAATGTTCTTATATAGTTAAATGTGTAAGTAACAGGAAAAATACTTGAAAAAATATACAATTAATTTTACATTATTTTTTTTCAAAAAAACCTTGTGTTGCAGAACTACAACAACATGTACACAAATACCTACTTTTTATTATCTGAATCACCAACTACAATATTGTTAGCTTACACTATATTTACATTTATATGTTATTCTTTGTTGTAAAATGGTAATTACAATTATTGTAAAATACCTTACCTAACTTTCTTAATGTTTTTAATATAATTAAATATTAACAAATCAAATTTTGTTAACAAAATCAAATAGCAAATCAAGAAATTTTATTCCATTTTAAAAATAAAAATTACAAACAAAAATTATTATTTTAGAAATATGTAGAAAACTTATATTATGTTGCAATTATAATCAATTTTATAAAAAATTAAATACATCATCATAAAATATTACATACATAAATTTTATAAAACTAATAATAGCTTCATTAAACAAAAGTGAATTCTATTTTTAAAAAAACAAATAAAAATTAACATGATTTACTGAATTTTCCCAGGAATTAGCATTTTGAATGGAAATCCTTGTAGCAGTTATTACTATTATTATAGCAGAGAACACCCCCACACTTGTCACATTTAGTCTGTGAAAACCCTTTACAACCCGAGATTTTACATCTATTCCGGTTTTTCCACACAGGCCAGTGGCTTATGTTATCAGTTCTCATGTCTTTTGCTGGGACATGTTGTGTTGGTCCTCTCCGTTTTTTAGCCTGAAGTTGTTGCTCTATATTGATGCTGCCAGGACGGCCACGTTTTGGTGTTATGCAGCTTCCGAAATTACAAAGTGTATCTGCTAATTCACTTCGAAAGACAGGCACAGTCATTAATTGTTTTTTTCTACACCTTTTTCTATGTTCACTCTTTTATAGAGAAGCCATGCATTTATCACCGCCATATCTATCATGTGGTATACTACTCTCAAATACCACTTTCGACTTTTGACGCGTATATGACATCGTCCTACATAAGCATCCATATTGTCAACTCAGTCCATACAAACATTGTATTCTTTGACAATGTTTGGACATGGAATTTCAATTCTTTTCTTTAATTTTCTATCATACCTTTCTATTTTTCCTACTGGTTGAACTCGCACCTAATTCAAAACCATCATCAGAGTTGTAACCATTTTCAATAAATTCATTTAAATATTCCTCTAGCTCATTATCAGTTAAATGTTTAGTATTAAAATGTTTCCTATACATGATTTTTTAAACGAAATATAATTCTCAAAATTAACTCGGTTTATACTTCATAGGTTATGTTTGTCAGTCTTAGGTATCTCTAATGCATGGTGTTGTATAAATGCAACAAATGTTTGGAGCACTTTTAAAAAACTATGCTTTATATTTTAAGTAAATAAAAACACACACTAGTTCACTAAACACTACTGTAACTATTCATTATTTTTTTAAACTACTAAACCTACAAAAAACTATAAAATAAACACTTGTACTTGACAGCAAATACGATAAACATTCAAAGACTAGTCACCTGAGAAACACATGGTAGAAATAATACACTAGTGCTACCAAGCAGCCATTGTATTAACTAAGTGTTACATAGTATGTTGCTGAAATACTACACTATGCAGTAGAATCCCTAAAGTTCATTCATATTGATTGGAAAGCAAAAATACGGTATGTTGTATTTCTGCAACAGTATGCACTTAAGGGTTAATGGATACAATACCGCTCGTAAACCGGCGCATCAGCGAACTGTTTTATAATGAACCACAACTAGGGCCTTACATCATTGAGTGTCTAGCCACGGACGAGATCGTGTCCAGTACTCTCCCCGAGGCAGACAAGTTGTACGAGGAAGTTGTTTTGTACAAGAAGCATGCAAGAAGTGGTCGAGTTTCATGCCTTCGTCGACAACGAAGGTAAATACGTTGTCAAGGAACTGGCTGTGGTTGCCGAACATTATCAAAGTGTTACCATTTTTAAACCGTCTTACAAATTTCACAATTTAAATGAGTCATCGCAAAAGTCTGCTCGTTGGTTACAGTCAAGCTATCACCGTATCAGCTGGTACGAAGGTAGTATACCTTTTGATGAAGACATATTGCGAAACATGTTAACACAGTTTTCCACCATATTCATAAAAGGTTTGGAAAAGACTCAATATTTGCGAAAGTTCCATCCACATGTCATGGAATTGCCTGAGAAATACTCGTCTAGCAACAACAACAACCGTATTTACTTCAAGTGCATACTACCGCAACACAACAGTTATGTAGATTGTAAATGTGCACTGCGCAGTGCAAGATATTATTACGATTTGCTTATCGCTTAGTCTTAGTGTGTAAAACAACTTGAAGGTCACTGGCGTTAGGGTAACTCCCTGTAAACCTTTAAAGCTTCAAAAAAAACTTGATGGTAACTGGCGTGGGTTAACTCCCCCCTAAACCTTCAAGAAAAATGTTTTAAAGGTCTATGCCACGGGGTAACTCCCTGTAAACCTTTAAAGCTTCAAAAAAAAACTAAATGGTCACTGGCGCGGGTTAACTCCCCGTAAACCAAAAGAAAAATGCTTTAAAAGTCTCTGCCACGGGGTAATTCCCTGTAAACTATTAAAAAAAAAACGCTTTGCTTTTTTTTTTTTTTTTTTTTTTTTTTTTCCTGGCGAAAAACCAATTGTGGTTATCATTGCCAAACAAAATCTAATCGAACGCAATTTTTTAAATTAATTTAAATACAACAAAAATTAAAAAAACAAAAAAAACCACAACAATAAATAACAAAAAACAACAATAAACCTATAACAACGAAAAAATTCTTAAAAAACTAAATAACAAAATAACAACAAAGAACAATATAACAGTAAATAAATAATAACAATATTTAAAACAATAATAGGTAACAGTTTACCAATAAATAAATTTCAATAACAATAACAAGAACACAAAATAAATTAAATTAAAATAAATAAAAGAAACAGAGAATTATATGTATAAAAAAATATATTTATTTATGTATTAAATTTTAAAAAATATTTTCAAGTGGTGCAAGAAAGCGATGACTCGGTCAATGGCCGAGGCATCGTCCCTTAGCACCACCTTCAAACTCCCTTTTAAATTAAAAAGGTCACGAATATTGCTTACATTAACACAGTCTACTAAAATATGTTTTATTGTGAAGGTATCACCGCAATATTGGCATATTGGTGGATCTTCACGCCTCATCAAATATCCATGAGTTGCAAAAGAGTGGCCAACACGAAGGCGTGTAACCACCACTTCCTCCCTACGTTTTGAACGAATTGAAGACCTCCATGGACGGACGGTATCTTTAATTTCCCTCAGCTTATTCTGAATCACGGTATGCCACTCGTCATTCCAAGCAGCGAGCAATAAATGTTTCGCGAAACACACATAATCGGATGCCATAACTAGTTGAGTAATAGGCACCAAACTTGTAGCTTTCTTCGCCGCTTCATCCGCTTTTGTGTTTCCAAGTATTCCGCAATGTCCAGGAACCCAACAGGAAGTTACCCCCACACCCCCCAATTGAAGCATGTGTACAGCACACAAAATGTCCACAAGTAAAGGGTTGTTAGAGAAAACATACTGAAGAGCACTTTTGGAATCCGAACACAAAAGATAATGCGAAGATCGAGATTGAATGACGGTCAAAGCTTTAAAAATAGCAAATAGTTCTGCCGTGAAAACACTGCAAGCTGAGGGCAATCCGTACGTGTAGGTACGTCCAAACGCATAAAACGTACACCCAACACCATGGTCCAGTTTAGATCCATCCGTGAAAATAATCTCACTATACAGGTGGGATCTGTATATTGCCATAAAACTCCTGGTGGTACACCACATTAGGAGTATTGGTTTTTATAAAACTGGACAGTGAAAAATCGAAGCGGGGCGTTTTTATTATCCATGGAGGTAGACAGCACATCGATCGGTCAAACGTAGTAGGAAGTTCCGACTCTAGATTATCAATTATGCGCGACGTCCGAGTACCGAAAGGGGCGGTTGAACGTTCGCGTGCAATATAAGATGGTTCGTAGCGATTATTAAACACTACATTAAATGCCGGATGTTTAGGTTTGCTTCGAAGACCAGATATGTAAGATATTTGTAGCATCTGACGTCGTCTTGAAAGAGGGGGTTCCCCAGCCTCGACAAGAAGACTAGGGATTGGGCTAGTTCTAAATGCACCAGTAGCAAGTCTAAGTCCAGAGTGGTGGACAGCATCGAGAGTTTTCAGAACTGTGTGTCGTGCAGTTGAATAGGCTTTACAGCCATAATCAATGCGCGATCTAACGACCGCGCGATAAAAGCGAAGCATACTAGTTCTGTCTGCTCCCCAATTCGTACCACTAAGGACTCTTAACATATCCAATTTCTTGTTGCATCTCACCTTCAAATCACGAACATGTGGGATCCATGAGAGTCTTTTATCAAATAAAAGACCTAGAAATCGAACACTATCCGTGGTTTGAAGTTGAATCCCATGAAGATAAAGGGTCGGCTCCTGGAGTTGCCTACGACGACTAAATGCTGCACACTGGGTCTTCGAAGCAGAGAATTTAAAACCTGTAGTTCTTGACCATTCCTCTAATCTACTTATTGCTAACTGCAAAGATCTTTCCGCAGTTGCCATACTACGAGCAGGCACATATATACAAAAGTCATCTACAAAGAGTGAACAGTGAACCGGAGATCGTATATAACTCGTGATACTGTTTATTGCAACGACAAATAGCGTGACGCTCAGCACGATGCCTTGCGGCACCCCATTCTCCTGTTTATAACTGTTTGAATACGTGCCTCCAAGACGAACGCGGAAAGATCTATTCGAAAGAAAGTTAGCTATGAATGCTAAGACATTTCCTTGTATACCCCATGATTTTAAAGTGTTCAGAATTCCTCTTTTCCATGCCATATCGTATGCCTTCTCAAGGTCGAAGAAAACAGCAACGAGTGTTTGACGCAAGAGAAAGGCATCTTGAATAGCGGATTCTAACAAAACCAATTGGTCAACGGATGATCGTCCTTGCCTGAAACCACACTGTTCGTTGCAAATAAGGTCATTCGTTTCTAGGTGCCAGACAAGACGGCGGTTGACCATCTTCTCCAGTAGTTTGCATAAGACGCTTGTAAGGGATATAGGTCTATAACTACTGGGATTGGTTTTTTCTTTACCTGGCTTCAAAAGAATAATTACAGTCGATTCTAACCATGCATCGGGGAAAGAGCGCTCCTCGAATAAACGATTGTATATTCGAAGGAGGACAAGTTTCGCAGATGACGGTAGATGTTTCAGCATGGAGTACACAATGGAATCAGGACCTGGTGCAGAGTCCTTCGTTGACGCAATAGCTGACTCCAATTCCCCTATAGAGAAAGGAGTGTTTAAAGGAGAGTCCCCAGACGACCCAACAGTAAACGGTATTGCTTCTTCCTTCAGTTTATAAATCTGGAATAATCTATTATAGGCTGTAGTAGCAGAAAAGTTAGAAAATGATTTACCAAGTACATTAGCAATATCATCACGGTTTGAGATTATTCTTCCATCCGGCTGCTTCAGTGCAATGGCTGGCAACGGAATGGAAGTACCACAAACTGATCTTAGTTTTTTCCACACTGTGGAGGACGGAGTTGTTCCTGTAATTGTGCTAATGTACTGTTCCCAAGAGTTCTTTCTACTCAGCCTAAATATCCTCCGTGCTTTCGCACGGAGTATTTTATATTCCTGAAGGTTTCCATTTGTTGGGTGTCGTTTAAATTTCCTAAGAGTTCTTCGTCATAAACGGAGGATTTCTGTGCATTCATCGTTCCACCACGACACAGGCGGTCGGCGTAGATGCGCAGAGGTTTTCGGAATGGTCTTTTCAGCGGCATTTAAAATAACTTTCGTAAACTTTTCTATATTTTCACCAATGGGTGTCAGATAATCCATGTCAAGTGATACAAGGTAGTTCGAGTAGGAGTCCCAGTTGGCTTTTCGCAAAATCCAACTGGAATTTCGAGCATAACAGGGTTGGGAGTCACATAAACTGATCTTAATAGGCACATGGTCGCTTCCATAGAAATCATTGAGTACTGACCATGTGCATTTAGTAGCTAATTGAGGTCTGCAGATCGATAGGTCAACAGCTGTCCATCCACCAGTAGATGCTGCTAAATGGGTAGGCGAACCGTCATTTAGCAGACATAAGTCCAGTTCCGTTCTCACACTCTCCAAAAGTTCACCTCGAGAGTTGCTAGTCGGAGATCCCCAAGACAAATGATGGGCATTGATTTTTTTTTTTTTTCCTGGCGAAAAACCAATTGTGGTTATCATCGCCAAACAAAATCTATCACGGAACGCAATGTTTTAAATAAAATCAAATAAATTAATAAATAAACAAATAAATAAATACACTTCTTAAATGAGCATGACGTCGACCTGGCGCTCATATCAGAAACCCACCTCTCTCCCAACCTCTGCTTCTCCCTGCCTTGCTACGCAGCCTACAGGACGGACAGACCAACGCCACCCGGAACACCAGCCAGCGGAGGTACTGCAGTCTTCGTCCACCGCAGAATCGCCCACCAGCACATCGCCATCGGAACCATCAACACAGAAGCCACCGCTGTCAAGATCTCTGTCAACGCCGTGGAAACCACTGTCATATCTGCATACAAGCCCCCTAACACACCACTATCCATTTCCGACATCCGGAACCTCCTTTCGTCCCCGGGCCCAGTACTCCTGGCCGGGGACCTCCAATTCGTCAGGCAGGAAGTTCCTTTCCTTCTCCACCTCCAACCCTTCTGTAGCCAATAATGCCCCAACCTAGCCCATCTTCGTACCCAGTCAAAGCCGCTACCTCACAGACGTCCTAGACATCGCCATAACAAACAATTTCACCCTCCCTCTCACCATCACTTCCCTAAACGCTCTTTCCTCTGACCATAACCACGTCCTTCTCACAATCACCGCCAAACCCATTCATCCTCCTCCCCCACCCGCTAGGCGAGTAGATTGGGAAAAATTCCACTGGTGGGCATTGAAATCTCCTACCAATAAGAACGGAGTCGGTAACTGGCTCATCAAATTCACTAAATCCCTGTGTTGAAGATTTTCATGTGGTGGCAAGTAGACACAACACACAGTGATTTTATAGGGGACAGCTGTTTGAACGGCTACTGCTTGTAAAGCAGTTGTTAAGTTTAGAGAAACAGCATCGATACAGTCACGGGCTAGGATGGCTACGCCACCTCTAGCTCGATCTTCTGTAACGAAGTCCGATCTAAAAACTGAATACTCCCTTAAATGGAAATTATGCGATGCGTGGAGATGTGTCTCCTGTAGACATACAAACATTGGGTAAACATCTCGCACGAGTACTTTAAGTTCTTCTATTTGACTCCTAACACCGTTGACGTTCCATTGTATCACTGACTTTCTAAGCAAAGACATTTATTAGCTTAGCAAAGGGTTTATTTGACACCCATTGGTGCTCTCTCCTTTCTTGCCTGGGACGTTTTTAGACGTCTCAGGCTTACATTTCTCAGATTCCATATCCACCCGTTCAGGGATGGAATCTGAGGAAGTTTTTGGTTTAGGAGGGGTAGTTTTTACATTCCCTCCTTTGTTAGCATTTTTCTTAATACCCGGTAACGACGGAGGCGATGTGGTCTGACGTAAGACTGGTTTCCGTGGTTTGGATTTTTCCAACGTCTTCTGCACAGAAGGTTTATCACCCGTTGATAATATCTTCTGCACAGAAACACAAGGCTCACTTAATGACTTATTTCGTGCTCCAATCCCCCCCGTGGCAGGGATTGGTACAAGAGGTAAATCACTATCCGTCGCTGCAGGTTGTACTAAATTCAAAGTAGGAGGACCATTCGTGGCTATGGACAAAAGGCGAGAAACTTGTTCGGTTAGAACTTGTAGGATCGCGCTGGGTGGTCACCAATATAGTTGGAGAATTGACACATTCCTTATCATCATGGCCTTCAACGCTACATATACCGCATACGTTCTGCTTCGAACAGGTAGAGCTGATATGCCCAAATCGCTGGCACTTGAAGCAGCGCCTAGGGTTAGCCACGTATGGTCTCACTGAGTGCCTTTGGTAACCTGCATGTAAGTATTCGGGTATTTCCGGCTTTCCAAAAGTGACGATAAAAGAAGCTGTTGCTACTTTTTCTCCTTTGTCCATTTTCATTATATTGACAACGTCCGTAACTGACTGAGACGACAGTTCGGATTTAATTTCATCAACCGGAAGGTACATTAAATCCCTACATAAGATAACCCCCTTTGAATAATTCAAGGATCTATGGGGAGCCACAGATACCTTGACATGATCAAAGAAAGAGGTCATTTTAGATAGAGCACTGGTTTGTCTCTCGGTGGAAGTCGTAACTAACATTGTTCCGTTTCTAAGTTTCTTAATAGAAGCTACTGGACCTCCAGCACAGGCAGTAATAGCCTTGTCAATAAGGAAAGGAGAAACTTTGGAAAGATCTTTCCCTTCTTCGGCACTAGAAACCACTAAATACTTTGCTGATGGCAATGTGTGCGACGTTGCCACCATCAACTTTTTACTCAAATCTTTACAAGTTAGATCGTCAGGAGAATCCAGGCGTGTCCTCTTCAGACTAGTCATATTTGACGTTGTTTTTGAATCCATAAATATTTTTTGCCAGCCATCGTGTCAAGCGTTACGGGCGAGACTATAGGATTTTTTTTTTTTTTTTTCCAGGCGAAAAACCTATTGAAGTTATCATCGCCTAACTAAAGTTAAGTTTTTAAAATAAATATTACATAAAACTAATCAAATAAAACAAAATAAATGATTAAAACCAATTGTAATTATCTAAAACTAAAGAACCTAAAATTATACAAAATTTAAATATTATTAAATAGATTAAGGTGGCGTAAGAAAGCGATGACACGGTCGATAGCCCTGACATCGTCCCTTAAAACCACCTTTAAACTACCTCGAAGATCGTAACGTATATACAAATTTGTTAACTTATCACAATCAAGCAGGATATGCTTGATTGTAATATTATTTCTACAAAACGGACATAGTGGTGGATCCTCATGTCGCATCAACCATCCATGCGTTAACAAAGAGTGGCCGATGCGAAGTCGAGTTAACACCACTTCCTCCCTACGATTCGAACGAACAGATGTCCTCCATGGTCGGACGGTATTTTTGATGTCCCTCAGCTTGTTTCTATTTACATTTTGCCATTCTTCATTCCAAACAGAGAATAGTGTAGTTTTAACTTTGCATACAAAATCTGATGCCATCACACGTTGTGTCGATGGTACCATACTTGTAGCTAATTTTGCACCTTCATCTGCTTTAGTGTTTCCAAATATTCCGCAGTGACCAGGCACCCAGAGAAATGACACGTCGATACCCCGTAATTGGAGCCTGTGTATTGAGCACAAGATGTCTCCAACTAATGGGTTCTTAGTGTACATTTCCTGAATAGCCTGGAGAGCACTTTTGGAATCGGAACATACAAGATATTTAGATGTTGCAGACGGAATTGATCTTAAAGCTTGGAAAATTGCATAAAGTTCTGCTGTAAAAAAGCTACAGGCTGAGGGTAATCCATAAGTGAAGGTTTGTCCTTCCATATAAAATGCACAACCTATCCCATTGTCCAGTTTTGAACCGTCTGTGAATGTAGTCACAGTATGTTGGTGACTTTCTTGAATCTGCAAAAACTCCTGACGATAAATAACGTCAGGAGTATTGTGTTTTAGGTACCTGGACAATGAGAAATCAAATTTTGGCATTCGTATTACCCATGGAGGGATGTAGCATGATGATCGCTCGAATATAGGTGGAAGTTCTAAATTTAGATTCCTAAATATGCGCAACGTTCTTATTCCGAAGGGAGCAGTTGAACGTTGACGCACATTGTAACGATCCTCGAGGTAGTTATCAAAAACTGCTTTGAATGCCGGATGTTTAGGTTTACTTAGAAGACCAGTGTAGTATGAAATCTGTAGCATTTGACGCCGCATAGAGAGAGATGGTTCTCCAGCTTCAACTAGAAGGCTGGAGATTGGGCTTGATCTAAAAGCACCAGTAGAAAGTCTAAGGCCAGCATGATGTATTGAATCCAGGAGGTTCAGAACCGTATTTCGAGCAGATGAATAGGCTATACAGCCGTAATCTATGCGCGATCTTACAACGGCGCGATAGAAACGGAGCATACAGGTTCTGTCTGCTCCCCAATTTGTACCACTTAGAACTCTCAACATATAAAATATCTTGCTGCACCGGGTCCTCAAATCACGCACATGCGGATTCCATGAAAGTCTTTTATCCAATAAAAGACCCAAAAATCTCACATTATCCGCGGTTTGAAGCCGCGTACCATCAAGATAAAGAATAGGTTCCTGATGTTGCCTGCGACGACTAAATGCTATGCACTGGGTCTTCGAAGCCGAAAACTTGAAGCCCGTAGATTTGGTCCATTCTTGCAATTTATTAATGACTAATTGTAAGGATCTTTCCGCTGATGCCATACCTCTAGCAGCCATATATATACAAAAATCGTCTACAAACAGGGAACAGTGGACCGGTGACTGTACGTTAGAAGTGACGCTGTTAATGGCAACAGCAAACAGCGTCACACTCAAAACGCCACCCTGTGGTACACCATTCTCTAGTTCGCAACGATCAGAATATATGCCTCCTAGACGTACACGGAAAGTCCTGTTATTCAAATAATTTTTTATAAAAGCAAGAATGTTACCTTGTATACCCCATGATTTCAATACGTTCAAAATTCCTCTTCTCCATGCCATGTCATATGCCTTCTCAAGGTCAAAGAAAACAGCTACCAGTGTTTGTCGTAAGATGAAGGCATTCTGTATAGCTGACTCTAACAAAACCAATTGGTCAACTGATGAACGTCCTTGTCTGGAACCACACTGAACGTTAGAAAGAAGTTTGTTTGTTTCTAGATACCAGACAAGACGACGGTTGACCATCTTCTCCAGTAGTTTGCATAAGCAGCTGGTCAAAGAGATGGGTCTGTAACTACTGGGATTAGTTTTGTCCTTTCCTTGTTTTAGAAGAGGAATTATTGTCGCTTCTAACCATGCATCGGGAAAACCGTGCTCCTCGAATATACGGTTGTATATCCGAAGGAGCACTACTTTTGCCGACGGTGGTAGATTTTTAATCATGGAGTATACAATATCATCCGGGCCTGGAGCTGAATCCTTCGTTGACGAGAGAGCTGACTCTAGTTCGTCGATAGAGAAATGGATATTCAAACAAGAATCTCCAGACAATCCAACGGTGAAAGGTAAGGCTTCCTGTTTACGTTTGAACACCTGGAAAGCGTCCTTGTATGCAGAAGATGAAGAATGTTTTGAAAACGATAACGCTAGCACATTGGCAATTTCCTCACAGTCCGTGGTCAAAACACCATCCGAATGCCTTAATGAAATTAATGGCATCGGAACGGAAATGCCACAGACTGATCGTAATTTCTTCCATACTGTGGATGGAGCTGTAGTTCTCGTAATTGAGCCAATGTACTGCGACCATGATTTTCGTTTACTTTGCCTAAATATTCTCCGTGCTTTCGCACGGAAGATTTTATATTTTTCCAGGTTTTCACTCGTTGGATGTCTCTTGAACTGGTTCAAAGCTTTTCTCCGTTGACGAAGGATCACAGTGCACTCATCATTCCACCACGGAACAGGTGGTCGTCGTGGTTTGGATGAGGTTTTCGGAATTGCCTTTCCGGCGGCATTCAAAACGGTTTTTGTAAATAAATTGACAATGTCATCAATGGGAGCCAAGTAATCCACGTCCAGTGATTCTAGATTTTGTGAAAATTGTTCCCAGTTGGCTTTTTTCAGGATCCAACGGGGATGTCGAACACAACAGGGTGAGGAGTCACACAAAGAGATCTCAATAGGAATGTGATCGGCGAGACTATAGGAACGGGTACACCCTTGGATCACAATAAGATCATTTCCAATCCTCAGAACTCTGAGGCCTATAGCTTTTCTCCTTAGCTCGACTGGATGGGCATCAGTCGAGAACTCGTAATACTGTGCACAGGCTCCGCGGACACTCCCTGACCAAGGACCGAAGCGGCTGGTAGACCAGAAACCGCGCTTACGTCTTCGGCAGAGCAAGCTCACATCAGCGTCCCAGTCCAGAGTTTGTCACGCTCTGGACTTTTCAGCACTCCCAACGCGCAACGGTTCTGACCAGTCAAAATTCCCGAAGCGAAGATGTAAGTGTTTAAATGTGTATAGATTGTGTTGGTGTGTGTATGTGTGTGTGTATGGCTTTGTGAGTGGTGTAGTGTTAGGCTAGGGTACCGCGAGGGACGCCAAATCCCTCGTAGGTGCGGCTAGTCCGCACCCCCCTGCGGGGCGTGATCTTTTCAAACTAGTCATATTTGACGGGGTTTTTGAATCCATAAATATTTTTTAAGCCAGCCATCGTGTCAAGCGTTACGGGCGAGACTATAGGAACGGGTACACCCTTGGATCACAATTAGATCATTTCCAATCCTCAGAACTCTGAGGTCTATAGCTTTTCTCCTTAGCTCGACTGGATGGGCATCAGTTGAGAACTCGTAATACTGTGCACAGGCTCCGACACCCATGCACCGCGGACACTCCCTGACCAAGAACCGAAGCGGCTGGTAGACCAGAAACCGAGCCTACGTCTTCGGCAGAGCAAGCTCACATCAGCGTCCCACACCAGAGTTTGTCAAGCTCTGAACTTTTCAGCACTCTCAACAAGCAACGGTTCTGACCAGTCAAAATTCCCTAAGAGAAGTTGTAAGTGTTGAAATGTGTATGGATTGTGTTGGTGTGTGTATGTGTATGCTTTGTGAGTGGTGTAGTGTTAGGCTAGGGTACTTTTGCTGTTGGACGGGCATTCCACTCACACAAAGAGCATAGAACTGATAAATCTAGTAAGAGAAAAACATGTCGTTCTCCTATGTTTATTTCCTCATTGCACTCACAGTAGGTAGTACCGCGAGGGACGCCAAATCCCTCGTAGGTGGGGCTAGTCCGCACCCCCCTGCGGGTAAATCGTCAATAGATCAAGCAGCAGGAAGAAAGCCTTCTAGAGGTGGAAAGACAGCAATCCTTACATCATCTTATAAAAATCAGCTTCTTGTTCAGCAAAATCAAGAACAGAAAACTGGTAATAAAAGAAAGAGAGCAAGCAGAAAAACAGGCAACGGAAACAAAGATCACGATTTGGAAAAGGGAAGCTCGTCAAAAAGAACTTTATTCCCTGTCACAAAAATAAATGAATCAAATAGCGAAGATGAAGAAGACGATGATGCCGCTTGTCTTTATTGTGACGAATTATATTCCAAGTCGGTATCTAATGAGGATTGGCTTCAGTGTATGAACTGCAAAAACTGGGCTCATGAACAATGCAGTGGCACTGACAAAAACGACACCACATTTGTTTGTGATTTTTGTGGCTAAAATGTTTATTAGTTTGATTAATTTTTATAGTTTTATTATTATTATTTTTTAATTTCAATTCTAATCTTATAAGCACAACTCCCTGTTATAAGTAAGTTTTTATTGTAGTCTACAGTAGGTAACTTTTTAAATGTTAATTTTTTTCTAGTTTTAATATGTATTATCAATTAATTCTATTATAGTGCCAGATAATCTGTCTTGGTTGTTAGATTAGAGTTTCACAAGGTTCCTGTAACAATATCCTGAAGAACCCTCATCAACCACATTCAACCACAAGTAAAAATGTTTATCTAACCAAAACACCCTTTACGTGGACATGTGATGACCTTTAGAGAGGATCTCTGAAGATAGCTGATTGGAGAAGGGTCATCCAATTAAAAGTAATAAGATAAATTCCAACCAATCCTGTTAGAGTTAGAGTCCACATGGACTGTCCCAACTCACACCTAAGAGTAAAGCAGAAACAAGAGGGAGAACCCATATTTTTTTTTCCCTGGCGAAAAACCATTTGTGGTTATCATCGCCAAACTAAATCTAAACGGAACAACGAATATTTTAAATAAAACCAAATAAATTTAATTACAACAAAAATTCCAAAACAAAAAACAACAACAACAAATAACAAAAAACAACAATAAATCTATAACAATATTAAATAACAAAATTACAACAAAAAACAATATAACAGTAAATAAATAATAACAATATGTAAAACAATAATAGGTAACAATTTATCAATAAATAAATCTCAATAACAATAACAAGAACACAAAATAAATTAAATTAAAATAAATAAAAGAAACAGAGAATTATATGTATAAAATATATATATATATATATATATATATATATATATATATATATATTTACCAACAATATACAATATACACCAACAATAAGGAACAAAAAACAACAATATAACAATGAAAAAATCCTTAAAAACTAAATAACAAAATAACAACAAAGAACAATATAACAGTAAATAAATAATATGTAAAACAATAGTAGGTAACAATTTACCAATAAATAAATCTCAATAACAATAACAAGAACAGAAAATAAATTTAATTAAAATAAATAAAAGAAACACAGAGAATTATATGTATAAATAAAATTTTAAAAAAATATATATTTATGTATTAAATTTTAAAAAATATTTTCAAGTGGTGCAAGAAAGCGATGACTCGGTCAATGGCCGAGGCATCGTCCCTTAGCACCACCTTTAAACTCCCTTTTAAATTAAAAAGGGCACGAACATTACCTACACTAACACAATCTACCAAAATATGTTTTATTGTGAAGATACCCCCGCAGTATTGGCATATTGGTGGATCTTCACGTCTCATCAAATATCCATGAGTTGCAAAAGAGTGGCCAACGCGAAGGCGTGTAACCACCACTTCCTCCCTACGTTTTGAACGAATTGAAGACCTCCATGGACGGACGGTATCTTTAATTTCCCTCAGCTTATTCTGAATCACAGTATGCCACTCGTCATTCCAAGCAGCGAGCAATAAATGTTTCGCGAAACACACATAATCAGATGCCATAACCAGTTGAGTAATAGGCACCAAACTTGTAGCTTTCTTCGCCGCTTCATCCGCTTTTGTGTTTCCAAGTATTCCGCAATGTCCAGGAACCCAACAGAAAGTTACCCCCACACCCCTCAATTGAAGCCTGTGTACAGCACATAAAATGTCCCCAACTAAAGGGTTGCTAGAGAAAACATCCTGAAGAGCCTGAAGAGCACTTTTGGAATCCGAACACAAAAGATAATGCGAGGATCGAGATTGAATGACGGTCAAAGCTTTAAAAATAGCAAATAGTTCTGCCGTGAAAACACTGCAAGCTGAGGGCAATCCGTACGTGTAGGTACATCCAGATGCATAAAACGCACACCCAACGCCATTGTCCAGTTTAGATCCATCAGTGAAAATAATTTCACTGTGTTGGTGAGATTTATAAATGGATAAAAATTCCTGGTGGTAGACCACAACAGGAGTATCGTGTTTTATATAACTGGACAATGAGAAATCGAAGTGTGGCGTTTTTATCATCCATGGAGGTAGATAGAACATTTGTCGTTCAAACATAGTTGGAAGTTGCAACTCAAGGTCATCCAATATTCTTAATGTTCGTATGCCAAATGGAGCGGTCGAACGTTGACGTGTATTGTACACTTGATTTAGCGTATTATTAAAGACTCTTTCAAATGCCGGGTGGTTGGGTTTGCTTCGAAGAACAGAAACGTAAGATATTTGTAGCATCTGACGTCGTCTAGAAAGGGCAGGTTCCCCAGCTTCGACAAGAAGACTAGGGATTGGGCTAGTTCTAAATGCACCAGTAGAAAGTCTAAGTCCAGAGTGGTGGATGGTATCAAGAGTTTTCAGAACTGTAGGTCGTGCAGATGAGTAGACTTGACAACCATAATCTATGCGCGATCTAACGACTGCGCGATAAAATCGAAGCATACTAGTTCTGTCTGCTCCCCAATTCGTACCACTAAGGACTCTTAACATATCCAATTTCTTGCTGCATCTCACCTTCAAATCACGAACATGTGGACTCCATGAGAGTCTTTTATCAAATAAAAGACCCAAAAATCGAACACTATCCGTGGTTTGAAGCTGAACCCCGTCAAGATAAAGGATCGGCTCCTGGTGTTGCCTACGACGACTAAATGCAACACATTGGGTCTTCGAAGCAGAGAATTTGAAACCTGTAGATTTTGACCACTCCTCCAATCTGTATATTGCTAACTGCAAAGATCTTTCCGCAGTTGCCATACTACGAGCAGGCACATATATACAAAAGTCATCCACAAAAAGGGAACAGTGTACCGGAGATCGTATATTACTGGTGATACTATTTATTGCAACGGCAAACAGCGTGACGCTCAGCACGCTGCCCTGCGGTACACCATTCTCCTGTGTATAGCTGTTTGAATACGTGCCTCCAAGTCGAACGCGGAAAGATCTGTTTGAAAGAAAGTTAGCTATGAATGCTAGGATATTCCCTTGTATACCCCATGATTTTAAAGTGTTCAGAATTCCTCTTTTCCATGCCATATCGTATGCCTTCTCAAGGTCGAAGAAAACAGCAACGAGTGTTTGACGCAAGAGAAAGGCATCTTGAATAGCGGATTCTAACAAGACCAATTGGTCAACCGATGATCGCCCTTGTCTGAAACCACACTGCTCGCTGCAAATGAAATTGTTGGTTTCTAGGTACCAGACAAGACGGCGGTTGACCATCTTCTCCAGTAGTTTGCACAAGACGCTTGTAAGTGATATAGGCCTGTAACTACTGGGGTTGGTTTTGTCCTTACCTGGCTTCAAAAGAGGAATTACAGTCGATTCTAACCATGCATCGGGGAAAGAGCGCTCCTCGAATAAACGATTGTATACTCGAAGGAGGACAAGTTTCGCCGATGATGGTAGATGTTTTAGCATGGAGTACACAATGGAATCAGGACCTGGTGCAGAATCCTTCGTTGACGCAAGAGCTGACTCCATTTCCCCTATAGAGAAAGGAGTGTTTAAAGGAGAGTCCCCAGACGACCCAACAGTAAACGGTATTGCTTCTTCCTTCAGTTTATAAATCTGGAACAAACTATCATAGGCTGTAGTAGCAGAAAAGTTAGAAAAAGATGTTCCAAGTACATTAGCAATGTCATCACTGTTTGTGATTAATCTCCCATCTGGTTGCTTCAGCGCAATGGCTGGCAACGGAATGGAAGTACCACAAACTGATCTTAGTTTCCTCCACACTGTGGAGGACGGAGTTGTTCGTCTAATTGTGCTAATGTACTGTTCCCAAGAGTTCTTTCTACTCAGCCTAAATATCCTCCGTGCTTTCGCACGGAGTATTTTATATTCCTGAAGGTTTCCATTTGTTGGGTGTCGTTTAAATCTCCTAAGAGCTCTTCGTCGTAAACGGAGGATTTCTGTGCATTCATCGTTCCACCACGGCACAGGCGGTCGGCGTGGATGCGCAGAGGTTTTCGGAATGGTCTTTTCAGCGGCATTTAAAATTGCTTTTGTAAAATTTTCTATATTTTCATCAATGGGTGTCAGATAATCCATGTCAAGTGATACAAGGTAATTCGAGTAGGAGTCCAAGTTGGCTTTTCGCAAAATCCAACTGGAATTTCGAGCATAACAGGGTTGGGAGTCACATAAACTGATCTTAATAGGCACATGGTCGCTTCCATACAAATCATTGAGTACCGACCATGTGCATCTAGTAGCTAATTGAGGGCTGCAAATCGATAGATCAACAGCTGTCCATCCACCAGTAGATGCTGCTAAATGAGTAGGAGAACCGTCATTTAGCAGACATAAGTCTAGTTCCGTTCTTACACTTTCAACAATATCACCTCGAGAGTTCCTAGTCGGAGATCCCCAAGACGAATGGTGGGCATTAAAATCCCCTACCAATAAGAACGAAGTTGGTAACTGGCTTATCAAATTTACTAAATCACTGTGATGCAGGTATTCCTGTGGTAGCAAGTAGACACAACACACAGTGATTTTATACGGGACAGCTGTTTGAACGGCTACTGCTTGTAAAGGAGTTATTAAGTTTAGAGAAACAGCATCGATACAGTCACGGGCTAGGATGGCTACGCCACCTCTAGCTCGATCTTCTGTAACGAAGTCCGATCTAAAAACTGAATACTCCCTTAAATGGAAATTATGCGATTCGTGGAGATGTGTCTCCTGTAGACATACAAACATTGGATACACATCTCGCACGAGTACTTTAAGTTCTTCTATGTGACTCCTAACACCGTTGACGTTCCATTGTATCACTGACTTCCTAAGCAAAGACATTTATTAGCTTAGCAAAGGATTTATTTGACACCCATTGGTGCTCTCTCCTTTCTTGCCTGGGACGTTTTTAGACGTCTCAGGCTTACATTTCTCAGATTCCATATCCACCCGTTCAGGGATGGAATCTGAGGAAGTTTTGGGTTTAGGAGGGGTAGTTTTTACATTCCCCCCTTTGTTAGCATTTTTCTTAATGCCCGGTAACGACGGTGGCGATGTGGTCTGTCGTAACACTGGTCTACGTGGTTTGGATTTTTCCGTCTTCTGCACAGAAGGTTTATTACCCGTTGATAATATCTTCTGCACAGAAACACAAGGCTCGCTTAGTGATTTATTTCGTGCTCCAATCCCCCCAATGGAAGGGACAGGTACACGAGGTAAAACATTCTCCGTTGCTGCAGGTTGCACCAAATTCAAGGACGGACAATTTGTGACTAAGCACAAAAGGCGAGACACTTGTTCAGTTAGAGCTTCAATCTTCTTGGACAGCTCAGCACAGTTGGAACAAGACGATTTTGAAGCGGTCAGCGTAGCGGCATAAGTCTTACTGTCTGTCTTTGGCTGAGTTGATCGATAGAGTTTTTTGGCCTCTGGAAACGACAGCTTGTCTTTCGCCATGATGCCTAGGATAGCTTTCTCTTCCTTAAAGGTAGGACAATTGTAGGATCGCGCTGGGTGGTCACCACCACAGTTGGCGCATTTCGGAGAATTAACACAATCCTTATCATCATGGCCTTCAACGCTACATATACCGCATACGTTCTGCTTCGAACACTTAGAGCTGATATGCCCAAATCGCTGGCACTTGAAGCAGCGCCTAGGGTTAGCCACGTATGGTCTCACTGAGAGCCTTTGAGTAATTCAAGGATCTGTGGGGAGCCACAGATACCTTGACCTGGTCAAAGAAAGAGGTCATTTTAGATAGAGCACGGGTTTGTCTCTCGGTGGAAGTCGCAACTAACAGTGTTCCGTTTCTGAGTTTCTTAATAGAGGCTACTGGACCTCCAGCACAGGCAGTAATAGCCTTGTTGATCAGGAAAGGAGAAACTTTGGAAAGATCTTTCCCTTCTTCGGCACTAGATACAACTAAGTACTTTGCTGATGGCAATGTCTGTGACGTTGCCACCATCAACTTTTTACTCAAATCTTTGCTAATTATATCGTCAGGAGAATCCTGGCGTGTCCTCTTCATACGTGGTTTTTGAATCCATAAATATTTGTTTCCAGCCATCGTGTCAAGCGTTACGGGCGAGACTATAGGAACGGGTACACCCTTGGATCACATTAAGATCATTTCCAACCCTCAGAACTCTGAGGCCTATAGCTTTTCTCCTTAGCTCGACTGGATGGGCATCAGTCGAGGACTCGTAATACTGTGCACAGGCTCCGACACCCATGCACCGCGGACACTCCCTGACCAAGGACCGAAGCGCCTGGTAGACCAGAAACCGCGCTTACGTCTTCGGCAGAGCAAGCTCACATCAGCGTCCCAGACCAGAGTTTGTCACGCTCTGGACTTTTCAGCACTCCCAACGCGCAACGGTTCTGACCAGTCAAAATTCCCTAAGCGAAGATGTAAGTGTTGAAATGTGTATAGATTGTGTTGGTGTGTGTATGCTTTGTGAGTGGTGTAGTGTTAGGCTAGGGTACCGCGAGGGACGCCAAATCCCTCGTAGGTGCGGCTAGTCCGCACCCCCCTGCGGGTGAGAACCCATATAAAACCTCATGTTGAGCCTTCAAGACGGGGAGAGTCAAGACAGATTTTGTTAGTAGATTTTGTTAGAACAGAGTTAAGAGTTATGTGAGTTATAAGGGAGAGATAGATAGTAGTTAGGGCAGATAGTTAGTTGAACTTTTATTATGTCTTGTTAACTAAGTGTTTATTTAGAAGTGCTGAACCGTAAGTTATAAATATATATTACATTTATTTCTACAAACACTGTCTAGTCATTAAGAACCACAAACCTTTCCATCACACTAATGAAGTTTCCAGTGTCTATATAAAAAACTATAGCTCGAAACATTACAAATTGGTGGCAGCGGTGGGATGTCCGTTGCAATAATTACGGATTTCACTCCTTCATTTGTGTGTTGAGAAGTCTGCGGCATAATAAGGTAAATGGTCCAAGTAATTCATTTGAAATTTTAATTTTGGAATTTTGATTGTTGTATTTAAAGGTATATGATAATCTTATTAAATTTAGCCAATAAATTACTTAATTAGAGAACTCATTTATGTGCACTAGTATTAGATTAAAATTCGTTTGTGCATGGGTAACATAAATAAAAAGAAGAGAAGGTTTGATGATAGTTGTATGGATAATAGCAGAAATTTTTTTGTATTCCTTCTGGTCAGACAGTTGAGAAATCCCCTATAGCACCTGAAGTATTCATGAAAATAGGTACTCGTGTAGGAAATGTTACAGCTTACTATAAACACTTTTCACCTACTGTTAATACTACTCCTTTAACCCAGTCAATTCAACTTCCTAAAATTTCCAGAACAACAGAATCAGAGAGTTTACCAGCCCTATTCCTGAATTGAAAGTAAATATCTACAATATTCCTAAAACCAAATGAGTGCTAGACCTGTCTACTACCTACCTATTTCCGACCCTGATGTTTCATTAGAAGGGTGTGAAACTTTACTTAAAAATATAATACAGCGTATTATAGAGCGTATATTAATGGTTACTCAAACTACACTGATGAGCATAATGTTATAAGAGTTCAAATTATTAAGTTAGAAATAGAATATTATAATTAAAAGAGCTTATCTCTTAGACGAAAGTGAACAAATGTTATCTAACCCTCTAGTTTGTTTTATCATAGGATTTGTGGTTTGTCTGGTCACATAGGCAATTTTTATCTGGAATAGTCATTCTGTAGTTTTTCTTTGCTTTGGTGTTTATTTAAAGGACTAAATAAAACACTTAAATAATTTTTTTTGAATTTTATAAAGTTATAACTTAGAGTGTAAAATGGCTGCAGAACAGGAATTACAAAACCTTAGGCAAGCTCTCCTGAAGACACAGGAACAACTTGTCGTTCAAAATGAACAATTGAAAGCGGCGAAAGTAGCGGCTTCATTGCAGACGAGAGTGAAAGATTTAACTACTGCGAATTTAATTATATTAACTACTGCTTGGCGTGATATGATGGTCCCATTTCTGTAAGCGAGTTTTTCGATAACAGAAAGGGCAGCACAAGTAGGAAGCTGGACTGAAACTGATAATGTTTCTTTACTCAAATTGAAACTAAAAGGGAACGCGGCACTATTTTTAAATAGTAATGCCGAGCTTCAACGAAGTGATATAACCTTTAAGGAACTAAAAGATAGTTTTGTGGAGCGTTTTCGTGTAAAACAGTTAGATCAATTTCATTATTTAGCTCTTCAAAATGCAATATAAGACGAAGTCCTCTGAAGCATTTGCCGACAGATGCAAACGACTTTGTTCAAAAACCATAAGGAAAGTTGAAGACCCCGAACAACAAAAAATTATTCACGAAGAAGCAGAAAGAAGAATGCTAGCAGCGTATACGAATGGTCTACTTGGGATTGTAGGACAACAAGTTAGATACCGGATGCCAGCTACTATGTCAAGAGGCAATCCAATTGGCAGTAACAGTAGCAGCAGTCGAGGCGAGGCGAGCTACTCATTTTAGTACTCAAAATAAAAATGTGTTTCTTACACGACTGACGTGCTTTGCATGTAATAAGCCAGTCCACATAGCAAAACATTGTCACGAGAAAACTAAGAATAACCCTCCTAAAGGGAATTTATGAAAACCTGAAAGTAATAATAAGAAGTACAACAATTCTAATTACAACAGAAACAAAATTTAATGCTATTCTTGCCATAAATTTGGACATATTGCAAGAGATTGCAGGAAGCAATGAGTTTCCCCAAATGGTCAAGGTTCGGCAGGAGACAGCACCGACCTGTCGAGCTGGGAATAAAAGAAAAAAGGGTATTTTTGAAAAATCAACATGTAGTTACAAATTTAATTCATAATGATACAAACGATCAGATAGTCATAGATGTTATAATAGGTAAGAAACCATGTACGTTGATACTGGACACAGGTGCTACAATATCGATAATAAAGAAGGGCATTAGTCAAAAGAGAATATATGATTGTAATATAATAGCGAAAAGTGTAACTGGTGGTCAGTTACACATATATGGGAAACAGGACGTTGACATAGGTAATTATTAGATGGAAACCTAGATTTCCGTACAACTTTCTAGTTGCTGCTTTACAGATTCCCTATGATGGAATATTAGGGATGGATTTCTTAAAGCAATTAGGAGCGAAGTTAGATTTGATTTAAGGTGAACTGTTCTTAGATAACAGTATCTATTTCATAGAAGACAAGGGTAAAAAACGTGGGAATACTGAACAAGAATCAAAGTTTCATTCACATGCAGAGGTAACAGAGCCTGGCCATCTCTCTCTAAACCACAGTGATAAGATAGCAATGATTCCACCAAGTATATGAACGACTTACTGTGTAAAAACCACAGATGAGATATCTTTGCCTCCTATGTCTGAAGTGTTAACTCATGGACGCCTGAAAAATGAAGCACGAGGGCAATTGTTTGTTCCAAAGGAAGTACCTATAGAGCCAGTTGATTTTTAATTTTTTCTAGGCGAAAAACATATTAAGGTTATTATCACCTAACTAAAGTTAAATTTTAAAATACATGTTACATGAATAAAACTAATCAAAATAAAACAAAATAAAATAAAATAAACGTTTAAAACTAATTGTAACTATCTAAAACTAAAGAACCTAAAATTATACAAAATTCAAATATTATTAAATAGATTAAGGTGGCGTAAGAAAGCGAGGATACGGTCGATAGCCGTGACATCGTCCCTTAAAACCACCTACCTCAAAAATTGTGACAAATATATATATATATATATATATATATATATAAACTCATCACAATCAAGCAGAATGTGCTTGATTGTGATGGTACTTTACAACACGGACAAAGTGGTGGATCGTCATGTCTCGTCACCACCACTTCCTCCCTACGATTCGAACGAACAGATAACCTCCATGGTCGGACGGTATTTTTGATGTCCCTCAGCTTGTTTCTATTTACATTTTGCCATTCTTCATTCCAAACTGAGAATAGTGTAGTTTTAACTTTGCATACAAAATCTGATTATCAACATACCTGTAGCTAATTTCGCACCTTCATCTGCCTTAATGTTTCCGAATATTCCACAGTGACCAGGGACCCAGAGAAATGACACATCGCAATTGGAGCCTGTGTATTGAGCACAAGATGTCTCCAACTAATGGGTTCTTGGTGTACATTTCCTGAATAGCCTGGAGAGCACTTTTTGGAATCACAACATACAAGATATTTAGATATTGCAGACGGAATTGATCTTAAACACATGTTACACAAGGAACATGTAACCGAACATCTATGTTTCGTACGGTGGTCAAAAGAAGTATGACATGATTCACAATAGTAATTACAAGCAAATGCACTAGCTAAACTTGTAATAACATTAAAATGACCCTTATACAGTATCAAATTAATATTTTTACCTTCATTTTCTCCTTCGAAAAAAATATTACGTCCCTTGTTTCCGTACTCATAAACTGTAATTTTATATTCATTGAGAAAGTTTTGAAATAGTTGGCGGTAAATTGAATTTAAAAAGAAACCTAGTTCCATTAATACGATACTTTTTAACATACTTTTCCGTATTCGAAACAAGATATACAGCCATTTCGATAAAATAGTACTTACCCAAATACAGCAAAGAAGAAATTAAAACTGAGTTTTTGGTTTCACTACCTTTTATAACTTTTTCAGATTAGAATATTGTAAACAAGTCTTTAATGTTTTGTCCATTTTTTCTTTTTCCAGGCGAAAAACCTATCAAGGTTATCATCGCCTAACTAAAGTTTTTATTTTAAAAAATATTGCAAAATAAAACTAACCAAACTAAACGAAGTAAAATAAATGTTTAATTTTAATTGTAACTAAAACTAGAAACTAAAATTATACGTAATTTAAATATTATTAAATAAATTCAGGTGGCGTAAGAAATCGATGACACGGTCGATAGCCCTGACATCGTCCCTTAAAACCACCTTTAAACTACCTTGAAGATCATAACGTATATAAAAATTTGTTAACTTATCACAATCAAGCAGAATGTGCTTGATTGTAATATTATTTCTACAAAACGGACATAGTGGTGGATCCTCATGTCGCATCAACCATCCATGCGTTAACAAAGAGTGGCCGATGCGAAGTCGAGTTACCACCACTTCCTCCCTACGAATCGAACGAACAGATGTCCTCCATGGTCGAACGGTATTTTTGATGTCCCTCAGCTTGTTTCTATTTACATTTTGCCTTTCTTCATTCCAAACAGAGAATAGTGTAGTTTTAACTTTGCATACAAAATCTGATGCCATCACACGTTGTGTCGATGGCAACATACCTGTAGCTAGTTTTGCACCTTCATCTGCTTTAGTGTTTCCGAATATTCCACAGTGACCAGGCACCCAGAGAAATGACACCTCGACACCTCGTAATTGGAGCCTGTGTATAGAGCACAAGATGTCTTCAACTAAAGGGTTCTTAGTGTACATTTCCTGAATAGCCTGGAGAGCACTTTTGGAATCACAACACACAAGATATTTAGATTTTGCATACAGAATTGATCTTAAAGCTTGGAAAATTGCATAAAGTTCTGCAGTACAAACGCTACATTTTTTTTCCTGGCGAAAAACCAATTGTGGTTATCATCGCCAAACAAAATCTAACCGAACGCAATATTTTAAATAAATTTAAATACAACAAAAAATTACAAAACAAAAAAACAACAACAATAAATAACACAAAAACAACAATAAACCTATAACAACGAAAAATTCTTAAAAAACTAAATAACAAAATAACAACAAAGAACAATATAACAGTAAATAAATAATAACAATATTTAAAACAATAATAGGTAACAGTTTAACAATAAATAAATTTCAATAACAATAACAATAACACAAAATAAATTAAATTAAAATAAATAAAAGAAACAGAGAATTATATGTATAAATGGAAAAAAAATGTAGACAAACGCTACAGGCTGAGGGCAATCCGTAAGTGAAAGTTTGTCCTTCCATATAAAATGCACAACCTAGTCCAGTTTTGAACCGTCTGTGAATATAGTCACAGTGTGTTGGTGAGTTTGTTGAATCTGCAAAAACTCCTGACGATAAATAACGTCAGGAGTATTGTGTTTTAAGTACATGGACAATGAGAAGTCACATTTTGGCTTTTGTATTGTACATGGAGGGATGCAACATGATGTTCGTTCGAATATAGGTGGATGTTCTAAATTTAGATTGCTAAAAATGCGCAACGTTCTTATTCCGAAGGGAGCAGTTGAACGTTGACGCACATTGTAACGATCCTCGAGGTGGTTATCAAAAACTGCTTTGAATGCCGGATGTTTAGGTTTACTTCGAAGACCAGTGTAATATGAAATTTGTAGCATTTGACGTCGCATAGAGAGGGTTCTCCAGCTTCAACTAGAAGGCTGGAGATTGGGATTGATCTAAAAGCACCAGTAGAAAGTCCAAGGCCAGTGTGATGTATGTTTTGTCCAAATTAGGATATTGAAAACAAGTCGCTAATGTTACATTTGAAAAACAACGTTGGAAATTTTGAGAGATTGTTAATAAACAAGTCAATTAAAATAATAATTAGGGAATTTTAAGAAGCAGTTAATATTACAATTAAAAACACATTAGGGAAGTTTGAAAGAGAAAAATAAATTTGTATTCTTGGAAAATTTGAAATGATGAAAACAAATTAATTACAACTAGAAGGTTTAAATTTAACAAATGAGAAATATTTATTCAGTTTGTGTCGAGCTGCAGAAGAGAGCATAAGCATGTCAAATGTTATTGAAAAATTCAATTTGTCAACAAGTGTAGATACAGTTTCTATTCAATCATTTACGTTAGGAGAGCCGTACGTAATTAAAGAAGCAAAAATAGTAGAAGCGAAATACAGTCGTGCAATATTAGTAAAATTTATTAATAAGGGAGAAACCGTTCATGCCTATCTACCAAAACATTATACTACTTTAGTTTCAAATGATCAAGATTTAGAAGCTATTATAGGGAAGAAGCTTTTTGTTAAATCTAAAAAAGAACGAACAGTTGATTTGGAAATTAAAGAGTGAAGAGAAATGACTGGATTTTTTCGAAGAATGTAGAGGAACTTTTTCTAAACACCAATACAGTGAGTATTTTATTATTACTTACAAATATAGTAGTTTGATATTATATAAACAAAATATGTAATGTAAAAACACTTTGCTATTTCAACATGAAAATGTTTATAAATGAAATGATTTGCATAGTTTTTGAAAGAATTTTTTTTATAATTTCAAACAATAGTATTTACTGTATAAATTTATATAATTGAATACAATTATATTTTCTGTGTGACTTCTTTTCTATGTATTGTATTTAAAATTAAAAATAATATTGTTTCCAATTAGTTTCACGTAGTGTGTAGTAGAATTGTATGGATTAATATCTTTAATTGAAAACAAATAATATGTGTTGCAAATTATACATAAATATAATTGAATTACTAAAGCTATAGTAACAATGTCTTAAAACTAAAAACTGAAGTTTAAAAATTTAATTGTCATATTATCTTGAATAAATTGTTCTCCTACAAATAATAATTCTGTGAAAGTTCAGAATTACGTAGTTTGTAAATAATAAGACTTTTCTAATATTCTATTTTTAAAGTTTAATTTCTTTAATTAAAAATAAATAATATTCTAATTGAATTACTAAAACTTTGGAGGTAATGCCTTAAAGTGTAAACTGAAGTTTATTATATTTATTTGATTTTATTATCTTAAATTGTTATTTTTTTCTTCTTTCATTGAAATAAATGTAATGTAAAGAAAATGAAAAAATTTTCTGTCATTTTAAAATGTAAAAAACATAAATTAAATATAATATTGTGAATTTGATTCACATAATGCGTGAGTTATTTTATGAATGTTCAAAATCACGAACTTTGTAAATAATGAGTCTTTCTAATATTTTATTTATAAAGTTTGATTTATTTAATTAAAGATAAATATATAATAATATATAATCTAATTGAATTACCAAATTTAATTTATAAACACTTTTATAAATTTATTTAATTTCAAACAATATTATTTTCTGTTTGACTTAATTTCTATGTATTGTATTTAAATCAAAAATATTGTTTCGAATTAGTTTTCACGTAATGTGTAGTAGAATTGTTTGTATTAATATCTTTAATTGAAAACAAATATTGTGTTGCCATAATACATAAATATAATTGAATTACTAAAGCTATAGAAATGTCCTAAAGTTTATTATATTTATTTGTTATAACATCTAAATTTGTAAAAAAGCTTTATACACAAATAATAATTCTTGTAAATAATAGACTCTTCTAATATTCTATTTATAAAGTTCAATCATTATACTTATACATTGTAATAGAAGAAATATTCTTATTTTTTTAAAGAAATGGAGGAATGTTCTTCAAATGTCAAGTTAGGATACTTTATGTTATCAGAGTATGGATTTGCTCCACAAAGATGTTCACCTCTCTCAGTAGGATATGATTTAAGAAGTGCATATTCAAGTGTTGTTCTACAAAATGGAAAACTATTAATAAAAACTGACATTAGTATTAAACTACATGATAAACGTTACGGAAGAGTAGCACCTAGATCAGGATTAGCTGTAAATAATTATATAACTGTAGGGGCAGGAGTAATAGACAGAGATTATACGGGAAATGTGTGCGTGTTGTTGTTTAATCATTCTAATACAGATTTTATTGTAAATAGAGGAGATAGAATTGCACAATTGATATGTAAGAAAGCCTACTATCCTGATCTTTATGAAATGAAATGTGTAGATGTGATAGAGAGAAATTCAAAAGGTTTTGGATCAAGTGGAATTAATTGAATTATTATTATAGCAACATACTGCATTATGTGTTTAGAAAAATGTCATATGCCTTCTCGGGGTCGAAGAAAACAGCTACCAGTGTTTGTCGTAAGATGAAGGCATTCTGTATAGCTGACTCCAACAAAACCAATTGGTCAACTGATGAACGTCCTTGTCTGGAACCACACTGGACGTTAGTAAGAAGTTTGTTTGTCTCTAGATACCAGACAAGACGACGATTGACCATCTTCTCCAGTAGTTTGCATAAGCAGCTGGTCAGAGAGATGGGTCTGTAACTACTGGGATTAGTTTTGTCCTTTCCTTGTTTTAGAAGAGGAATTATAGTCGCTTCTAACCATGCATCGGTAAAACCGTGCTCCCCGAATATACGATTGTATATCCGAAGGAGAACTAGTTTTGCCGACTGTGGTAGATTTTTAATCATGGAGTATACAATATCGTCCGGCCTGGAGCTGAATCCTTCGTTGACGAGAGAGCCGACTCTAGTTCATCGATAGAGAAATGGATATTCAAACACGTGTCTCCTGACAATCCAACGGTGAAAGGTAAAGCTTCCTGTTTACGTTTGTACACCTGGAAAGCCTCCTTGTATGCAGAAATTGGTTTCGAACAAAATGCTTTCGTTTTTAATGTATTAATATTCCCACTTAGCTCGAACTTAATATTTTTGTTTTCATTATGAATGGCATCTTTCAAGTACGAAACTATATTAACTATCTCGTAAGATTCCTCAGGCAATTGTATGACTTTATTATTGCCATAGTAAAATTTGTCATTAACATCTGTTTCAATATTTGGTATAGTGTTGTAAGACAAAATCAATTAAACCTATTTCCCATTGGTCAAATCTATAGGCGGAAATATGTCACATGAGATGTTTGAGCCTTTGCCGCTTAAACAGAGCATATTGGTGTTCTAGATGTTATTCGTTATAAACGATAAACACAAATGACCGCAATTGTGCGAATTTAAATTTTGTTTATTTGTGTAATTGTAGAAAATAGGTGCATTATCTGTCGATGTTTCAAAATATCGAATTATTTCTGTAGGTGGAGGCAGATTACCAAAACTGTGAAACTAAAGAATTTTATGTTTTATCTTTCGATAGGCAACCCAATGCGTACCTCGTCCTATCACACTGTCCAAATTTACAACTCCATGTTCATTCTCTTTGATTTGAAAAGGTAAATTGTCACGCATAACAACTCCTCTGAAGTTCGGAATGTTCAATTTTGTAGCGTATTTATATATATCTTTATTTGTTAGCGCTCTTGTTGGTAATGTTATTATTATTATTTTTGTTTTTTTATTACAGCCACCTCCTTTGTAAGGTTTCAGATAGTAGCCTCTACCCTTTTTACTAGCTAACCTTTTTTTTATTCGTTTGAGTACTTTTGTTAGAATTTTTTAGTTTTGCACGCTTTTTTATTTTTTGTCCTCCGTTTCTTTGTATTAACTTATCTTCTTTTTCCACCACCTAATTTATTTTTCAATTTCATAATATTAGTAACTGCGCAAGCAGTTGCTCTTTCGCCCAAACTAGCGTCGTTTGATGTGACGCGCTGCCAAGCTTTATAAGCTAGTTGTTCGTCGGCAATGGATAGTTTATGTGAATCCGAATATTTTGAATATGCAATATCGTGATCTTTACAGGATTGATCTAATTTATTAATGCCTGGGTCAACTCTTCTCAATCTTGCTTGCAATCGTGTGCCGGGGCCGCAATATTGGTATCCCGGTACATGTAATTCTATTGGTAATAAATCTATAGCACGATTTAAAATTTTTCCAGGTAAACTCGTTAAAGAACTTATTATGCCGCTTCCTTGATACACACTAAACTGTTTTCCTGTCATTATAGCCTTCTTCCTCCCCCTATCGCAGATGCAGGCGTAATGAATATTGTTTCTTTCGGTTCAGGTACTAAATCATTGTCAATATCTCCTTCACTAGCCTCTTTCGCTTCCATTTTTTTATTTTGATTCAAAATTATTTCCTGATACTTTTTTATAACATTCACTTCATTACGAATATAATTTATGTGTCCATCGATATATGATTTTAATGTTAGGTATTTTTCTTTAAACATTTTAAAATTAACAGCATCTTCATCATCTTTCGCTTCGTTCAAATGTGTCAACCGTTTATTCTCCATGTCATAGTCACCGCTTTTAGTCATTTTAAACCCCACTCCAGCAGGTCCTCGTCTATTGTGTTGTCGATAGGAAGAATGCAAATGACGTCCAAATTTATCAACACTCATTTTTAGAGATGCTCATACATGGACTAATAGAAAACAAATGACTAATATTTTTACAAATCACTTTAATATTTTATTAATAATAATTCCTGCTTCCTTCAACTCTTCAATTATGGAAATTATTTCATTATTGTGTCCCGTATTTCCTGCCGACTGTGATGCAATTAGTATTTTTAATCGCTTGCATAATTCATTGGGATCATTCCAATAAATATATGACGGTTTATTTTTTTCATATTCTTTTAAAATCAAGCCGCTTCCGCTCGTCCAATCCATGTGAGTGCGGGGGTTCTGAGGCGGAAATAATTTTGAAATTATTTTCGTGTATTTATTACTTTTGTTGGATTTCAATTTACCGATCGCCGAATAATTAACTCTGTGTGCATTCGTTGCTATTAAATATCTCGATATTTTATGAGATCATCTTTTGTATAAATATATGCATCAGGCATTCTCATGAATAATAATTCATAAATACCACGCGTACCAGCATACCTAACACCATCGATAATAAATCATCGCCCTCAATTTCTAACTCTTTATCACCAACCATCCATTTATCATTTTCTATGCGCGCTCCGAAAACATTATCCACTTGTTTAGGTTTCTTTATAGAATTTAAAAAATATTCTGTAGACAACCTGCCTTTAAATGTGTTCTTTATAAATGTTATGGCTTGACGCCTACCTTTAGGTGATTTCACATATTCACTAAATTTGGGTTGCGACTCATAGACATTAACATCCAATGGTTCTTCCTCCTTATTGCTATCTGAAGAATATTTTTACGTCCATCAACATTTCGGGGTCTAAAGGTTTTCTTTTAACAGGAATTTCACTTTCAATCGTATTTCCAGTGTTTATTCTTTTTATATTAGCATCTTCATCGCTCATTGGTGTTTCAGGTGTTGGATGGAGTCTTTTCAGTCGATTCCCACCTATCATTTCGTTTTCTGACTGTTCAGAACCGTTGCACGTTGGGAGTGCTGAAAAGTCCAGAGCGTGACAAACTCTGGTCTGGGACGCTGCTGTGAGCTTGCTCTGCCGAAGACGTATGCGCGGTTGGTCAGGGAGTGTCACTTCGGTCCTTGGTCAGGGAGTGTCCGCGGTGCACAGGTGTCGGAGCCTGTGTACAGTATTACGAGTTCACGACTTATGCCCATCCAGTCGAGCTAAGGAGGAAACTATGGGCCCCAGAGTTCCGGGGGTTGGAAATGATCGAAAGTGATCCATGGGCGTACCCGTTCTCATAGTCTCGCCCGTAACGCCTGACACGATGGTTAGCTTAAAAAACAATTTATGGAAAACCAACAAATGTCCAACCAATTGAATGTAAAGAGGCGTCGTGTGGTTTCTCCGAAAATGCCTAGGGAAGTAAACGTACGATGAGGAAAGAAATGGATTTAGCGTCACCAAAGTTCTTAATTGTGTCTTGCACAGATGCTGGAAAAGATCTTTCAAAGGTATCGCCTTATGTAATTCAAAAGCTATAACTGGATGTGCAGCAGGACCTGTCTCTTCCATAAAGAAGTTACGGAACGGAACACTGCTGTTAGAAACAAGCAATTCGAAGCAGTCAAAGTTATTATTAAAAATGACCTCCTTCTTTGATCAGGTCAAGGTTTCGGTGGCTACCCACAAAACCTTGAACTCATCAAAGGGAGTAAGTAATATAATGCAGGGATCTGTTGTATGTCTGTGAAGACGAAATCAAATCAGAACTGGTACCGGAAGGTGTAACAGATGTCGTACGAATTACGAGAATGTAAAACGGTCACAGAGTTCCAACAACATCAATTATCCTGACATTCGGGAAACCATCTATCCCGGAATATTTATATCCTGGCTATCAACGGCATCCTGTTAGGCCCTACGTTCCCAATCCACGCCGGTGCTTTAAATGCCAACGTTTTGGACACGTAAGTTCTTCTTGCTCCAAGCCAGAGATATGCGGAAAGTGTGCATCTGAAGGCCATACTGAGAAGGTTTGCACAAATGCTCCGAAATGCCCAAACTGTGCTGGTGATCACCCTGCTCGCTCCTTTAACTGCCAAAAGTTCAAGGAGGAGAAAGCGATCCTCAGCATAATGGCAAAGCACAAAACATCTCACGTATCTCCATTGCCAGATACCTCTAGGAAAGTTAGAAGAAGCAAGACACTATTAGAGACAAGTGCGAAACCGACTCTAAATATGAGTAATAATAAAAATAGCAAAACTGCACCTGTAAAAGTAGGTGCAAAATTACAAGCGAATCAAAAAAGGACCATTTCTAACTCCCCTTCTGAGTCAAAAAATTTCTCAGATTCCACCATTACAATAGTGGTGATGGAATCTGATGACTCTCTGCCTGGAACGTCCAACATTCCAGGCCAGCAAATTGTCAATGACGGAAGTGAGAGCAAGGTGAATGGTGTTAGAAGTCACATTGAGGATCTCAAAATAATTGTAAGAGATGTGTCTTTTATGTACATCTGCATTCAAGAGACAAATCTCCATGAATCGCACAATTTCTATCTAAGGGAGTATTCAGTTTGCAGATCGGACTTCGTTACAGAAAATCGAGCTAGAGGTGGCGTAGCTATTCTACCTTCCACCAAGTGACAACCTGCAACTGAGAGATCTTGTAGACCTTATAAATCAGTTACCGACTCCGTTTATATTAGTGGGCGATTTCAATGCCCACCATGATTCATGGGGTTCACCAGAACGCAACCCGCGAAGTAATCTGATCGATAGCATCAGATAGGAACTGGATTTATACCTGCTAAATGACGATTTTCCGACATTTAGAAGCGTCAACAGTTGGTTTGACGGCTGTAGACTTGTCATTATGCAGTCCTGCTTTGGCTACAAGGCTAAAATGGTCAGCATTGCCTGATCTTTACAGTAGCGACCATATTCCTATTGAGATCTCTTTGTGTGACTCCTCATCCTGTTGTGTTCGACATCCCCGTTGGATCCTGAAAAAAGTTAACTGGGAACAATTTTCACTAGATCTAGAATCACTGAACGTGGATTACTTGGCTCCCATTGATGACATTGTCAATTCATTTACAAAAACCGTTTTGAATGCCGCCGATAAAGCAATTCCGAAAACCTCATCCAAATCACGACGACCACCTATTCCGTGGTGGAATGATGAGTGCAATGTGATCCTTCATAAACGGAGAAAAGCTCTGAACCAGTTCAAGAGACATCCAACGAGTGAAAACATGGAAAATATAAAAAATTTCGTGCGAAAGCACGGAGAATATTTAGGCAAAGTAAACTAGAATCATAGTCGCAGTACATTAGCACAATTACAAGATCGACAGCTCCATCCACAGTATGGAAGAAATTACGATCAGTCTGTGGATTTCCGTTCCGATGCCATTACCACGCAGGGGGTGCGGACTAGCCGCACCTACGAGGGATTTGGCGTCCCTCGCATACACACACACACACACACACACACACACACACACACACACACACACACACACACAAACACACACATGCACGCACATCCACCAACACTAACATCTTCACTTAGGGAATTTGACTGGTCAGAACAGTTGCGCGTTGGGAGTGCTGAAAATTCCAGAGCTTGACAAACTCTGGTCTGGGACGCTGATGTAAGCTTGCACTGCCGAAGACGTTAGCGCGGTTTCTGGTCTACCAGCCGCTTCGGTCCTTGGTCAGGGAGCGTTCGCGGTGCACAGGTGTCATAGCTTGTGCACAGTATTACGAGTTCTCGACTGATGCCCATCCAGTCGAGCTAAGGAATATATAATTTAGGCTCCAGAGTTCTGGAGATTGGAAATGATCGAAAGTGATCCAAGGGTGTACCCGTTCCTATAGTCTCGCCACCAACAATAAAAAACAACAAACAACAATAAACCTATAACAAGGAAAAATTCTTAAAAACTAAATAACAAAATAACAACAAAGAACAATATAGCAGTAAATAAATATGTTAAACAATAATAGGTAGCAATTTACCAATAAATAAATCTCAATAACAATAACAAGAACAGAGAATTTTTTTTTTTTCCTGGCGAAAAACCAATTGTGGTTATCATCGCCAAACAAAATCTAACAAAGAACGTAATGTTTTAAATAAAATCAAATAAATTAATAAATAAAAAAATAAATAAATACAACAAAAATTACAAAACAAAATAAAACACCAACAATAAAAAACAAAAAACAACAATATAACAATGAAAAAATTCTTAAAAACTAAATAACAAAATAACAACAAAGAACAATATAACAGTAAATAAATAATATGTAAAACAATAATAGGTAACAATTTACCAATAAATAAATCTCAATAACAATAACAAGAACAGAAAATAAATTTATATAAAATAAATTAAAGAAACACAGAGAATTATATGTATAAATGAAATTAAAAAAATATATATATATTTATGTATTAAATTTTAAAAAAAATATTTTCAAGTGGTGCAAGAAAGCGATGACTCGGTCAATGGCCGAGGCATCGTCCCTTAGCACCACCTTTAAACTCCCTTTTAAATTAAAAAGGGCACGAACATTGCTTACATTAACACAGTCTACTAAAATATGTTTTATTGTGAAGATATCACCGCAATATTGACATATTGGTGGATCTTCACGACTCATCAAATATCCATTTTTTTTTTTTTTTTTTTTTTTTTTTTTTTTTTTTTTTCCTGACGAAAAACCAATTGTGGTTATCATCGCCAAACAAAATGTAACAAAACACGCAATGTTTTAAATAAAATCAAATAAATTAATAAATAAACTAATATATAAATACAACAAAAATTACAAAACAAAATAAAACCAACAATAAAAAACGAAATAACAACAATATAACAATGAAAAAATTCTTAAAAACTAAATAACAAAATAACAACAAAGAACAATATAACAGTAAATAAATAATATGTAAAACAATAATAGATAACAATTTACCAATAAATAAATCTCAATAACAATAACAAGAACAGAAAATAAATTTAATTAAAATAAATTAAAGAAACAGAGAATTATATGTATAAATAAAAATTAAAAAATATATATATATATTTATGTATTAAATTTTAAAAAATATTTTCAAGTGGTGCAAGAAAGCGATGACTCGGTCAATGGTCGAGGCATCGTCCCTTAGCACCACCTTTAAACTCCCTTTTAAATTAAAAAGGGCACGAACATTACCTACACTAACACAATCTACCAAAATATGTTTTATTGTGAAGATACCCCCGCAGTATTGGCATATTGGTGGATCTTCACGACGCATCAAATATCCATGAGTTGCAAAAGAGTGGCCAACGCGAAGGCGTGTAACCACCACTTCCTCCCTACGTTTTGAACGAATTGAAGACCTCCATGGACGGACGGTATCTTTAATTTCCCTCAGCTTATTATGAATCACGGTATGCCACTCGTCATTCCAAGCAGCGAGCAATAATTGTTTCGCGAAACACACATAATCAGGTGCCATAACCAGTTGAGTAAGAGGCACCAAACTTGTAGCTTTCTTCGCCGCTTCATCCGCTTTTGTGTTTCCAAGTATTCCGCAATGTCCAGGAACCCAACAGAAAGTTACCCCCACACCCCTCAATTGAAGCCTGTGTACAGCACACAAAATGTCCCCAACTAAAGGGTTGCTAGAGAAAACATCCTGAAGAGCCTGAAGGGCACTTTTGGAATCCGAACACAAAAGATAATGCGAAGATCGAGATGGAATGACGGTCAAAGCTTTAAAAATAGCAAATAATTCTGCCGTGAAAACACTGCAAGCTGAGGGCAATCCGTACGTGTAGGTACAACCAGATGCATAAAACGCACACCCAACGCCATTGTCCAGTTTAGATCCATCAGTGAAAATTATTTCACTGTGTTGGTGAGATTCATAAATGGATGAAAATTCCTGGTGGTAGACCACAACAGGAGTATCGTGTTTTATATAACTGGACAATGAGAAATCGAAGTGCGGCGTTTTTATTATCCATGGAGGTAGATAGCACATTTGTCGTTCAAACATAGTTGGAAGTTGCAACTCAAGGTCATCCAATATTCTTATCGTTCGTATGCCAAATGGAGCGGTCGAACGTTGACGTGTATTGTACACTTGATTTAACGTATTATGAAAGACTATATCAAATGCCGGGTGGTTGGGTTTGCTTCGAAGAACAGAAAAGTAAGATATTTGTAGCATCTGACGTCGTCTAGAAAGGGTAGGTTCCCCAGCTTCGACAAGAAGACTAGGGATTGGGCTAGTTCTAAATGCACCAGTAGCCAGTCTAAGTCCAGAGTGGTGGATGGTATCAAGAGTTTTCAGAACTGTAGGTCGTGCGGATGAATAGGCTTGACAGCCATAATCAATGCGCGATCTAACGACCGCGCGATAAAATCGAAGCATACTAGTTCTGTCTGCTCCCCAATTCGTACCACTAAGGACTCTTAACATATCCAATTTCTTATTGCATCTCACCTTCAAATCACGAACATGTGGGATCCATGAGAGTCTTTTATCAAATAAAAGACCTAGAAATCGAACACTATCCGTGGTTTGAAGCTGAACCCCGTCAAGATAAAGGATCGGCTCCTGGTGTTGCCTACGACGACTAAATGCTACACATTGGGTCTTCGAAGCAGAGAATTTGAAACCTGTAGATTTAGACCATTCCTCTAACCTGTATATTGCTAACTGCAAAGATCTTTCCGCAGTTGCCATACTACGAGCAGGCACATATATACAAAAGTCATCCACAAAAAGGGAACAGTGTACCGGAGATCGTATATTACTGGTGATATTATTTATTGCAACGGCAAAAAGCGTGACGCTCAGCACGCTGCCCTGCGGTACACCATTCTCCTGTGTATAGCTGTTTGAATACGTGCCTCCAAGTCGAACGCGGAAAGATCTGTTTGAAAGAAAGTTAGCGATGAATGCTAGGATATTCCCTTGTATACCCCATGATTTTAAAGTGTTCAGAATTCCTCTTTTCCATGCCATATCGTATGCCTTCTCAAGGTCGAAGAAAACAGCAACGAGTGTTTGACGCAAGAGAAAGGCATCTTGAATAGCGGATTCTAACAAAACCAATTGGTCAACTGATGAGCGTCCTAGTCTGAAACCACATTGTTCGTTGCTAAGAAGGTTGTTGGTTTCTAGGTACCAGACAAGACGGCGGTTGACCATCTTCTCCAGTAGTTTGCACAAGACGCTTGTAAGTGATATAGGCCTGTAACTACTGGGGTTGGTTTTGTCCTTACCTGGCTTCAAAAGAGGAATTACAGTCGATTCTAACCATGCATCGGGGAAAGAGCGCTCCTCGAATAAACGATTGTATACTCGAAGGAGGACAAGTTTCGCCGATGATGGTAGATGTTTTAGCATGGCGTACACAATGGAATCAGGACCTGGTGCAGAATCCTTCGTTGACGCAAGAGCTGACTCCAATTCCCCTATAGAGAAAGGAGTGTTTAAAGGAGAGTCCTCAGACGACCCAACAGTAAACGGTATTGCTTCTTCCTTCAGTTTATACATCTGGAACAATCTATCATAGGCTGTAGTAGCAGAAAAGTTAGAAAAAGATGTTCCAAGTACATTAGCAATGTCATCACTGTTTGTGATTAATCTCCCATCTGGTTGCTTCAGCGCAATGGCTGGCAACGGAATGGAAGTACCACAAACTGATCTTAGTTTCCTCCACACTGTGGAGGACGGAGTTGTTCGTCTAATTGTGCTAATGTACTGTTCCCAAGAGTTCTTTCTACTCAGCCTAAATATCCTCCGTGCTTTCGCACGGAGTATTTTATATTCCTGAAGGTTTCCATTCGTTGGGTGTCGTTTAAATCTCCTAAGAGCTCTTCGTCGTAAACGGAGGATTTCTGTGCATTCATCGTTCCACCACGGCACAGGCGGTCGGCGTGGATGCGTAGAGGTTTTCGGAATGGTCTTTTCAGCGGCATTTAAAATTGCTTTCGTAATATTTTCTATATTTTCATCAATGGGTGTCAAATAATACATGTCAAGTGATACAAGGTAATTCGAGTATGAGTCCCAGTTGGCTTTTCGCAAAATCCAACTGGGATTTCGAGCATAACAGGGTTGGGAGTCACATAAACTGATCTTAATAGGCACATGGTCGCTACCATACAAATCGTTGAGTACCGACCATGTGCATCTAGTAGCTAATTGTGGGCTGCAAATCGATAGGTCAACAGCTGTCCATCCACCAGTAGATGCTGCTAAATGGGTAGGCGAACCGTCATTTAGCAGATATAAGTCCAGTTCCGTTCTCACACTCTCAACAAGGTCTCCTCGAGAGTTCCTAGTCGGAGATCCCCAAGACGAATGGTGGGCATTAAAATCCCCTACCAATAAGAACGGAGTTGGTAACTGGCTTATTAAATTCACTAAATCACTGTGATGCAGGTTTTCTTGTGGTGGCAAGTAGACACAACACACAGTGATTTTATACGGGACAGCTGTTTGAACGGCTACTGCTTGTAAAGGAGTTATTAAGTTTAGAGAAACAGCATCGATACAGTCACGGGCTAGGATGGCTACGCCACCTCTAGCTCGATCTTCTGTAACGAAGTCCGATCTAAAAACTGAATACTCCCTTAAATGGAAATTATGCGATTCGTGGAGATGTGTCTCCTGTAGACATACAAACATTGGGTACACATCTCGCACGAGTACTTTAAGTTCTTCTATGTGACTCCTAACACCGTTGACGTTCCATTGTATCACTGACTTCCTAAGCAAAGACATTTATTAGCTTAGCAAAGGGTTTATTTGACACCCATTGGTGCTCTCTCCTTTCTTGCCTGGGACGTTTTGGGACGTCTCAGGCTTACATTTCTCAGATTCCATATCCACCCGTTCAGGGATGGAATCCGAGGAAGTTTTGGGTTTAGGAGGGGTAGTTTTTACATTCCCTCCTTTGTTTGAATTTTTCTTAATCTGTAACGACTGTGACGATGTGGTCTGTCGTAACTCCGGTTTACGTGGTTTGGATTTTTCCAACGTCTTCTGCACAGATGGTTTACTACCCGTTGATAATTTCTTCTGCACCGAAACACAAGGCTCACTTAGTGATTTATTTCGTGCTCCAATCCCCCCAGTGGAAGGGATTGGTACAAGAGGTAAATCACTATCCGTCGCTGCAGGTTGTACTAAGTTCAAAGTAGGAGGACCATTCGTGACTATGGACAAAAGGCGAGAAACTTGTTCAGTTAGAACTTCAATTTTTTTCGACAGCTCGGCACAGTTGTTACAGGACGATTTGGAAGCGGTCAGAGTAGCGGCATAAGTCTTACTGTCTGTCTTTGGCTGAGTGGAACGATAGAGTTTTTTGGCCTCTGGAAACGACAGCTTGTCTTTCGCCATGATGCCTAGGATAGCTTTCTCTTCCTTGAACGTGGGACAGTTGTAGGATCGCGCTGGGTGGTCACCACCACAGTTGGCGCATTTCGGAGAATTAACACAATCCTTATCATCATGGCCTTCGACGCTACATATACCGCATACGTTCTGCTTCGAACACGTAGAGCTGATATGCCCAAATCGCTGGCACTTGAAGCAGCGCCTAGGGTTAGCCACGTATGGTCTCACTGAGAGCCTTTGGTAACCTGCATGTAAATATTCGGGTATTTCCGGTTTGCCGAAGGTAACGATAAAAGAAGCTGTTGCTACCTTTTCTCCTTTGTCCATTTTCATGATAGGGACAACGTCCGTAACTGACTGAGACGACAGTTCGGACTTAATTTCATCAACTGAAATGTACATTAAGTCCCTACATGTGATGACCCCCTTTGAGTAATTCAAGGATCTGTGGGGAGCCACAGATACCTTGACCTGGTCAAAGAAAGAGGTCATTTTAGATAGAGCACGGGTTTGTCTCTCGGTGGAAGTCGCAACTAACAGTGTTCCGTTTCTGAGTTTCTTGATAGAGGCTACTGGGCCTCCAGCACACGCAGTAATAGCCTTGTTAATAAGGAAGGGAGAAACTTTTGAAAGATCTTTCCCTTCTTCGGCACTAGAAACAACTAAATACTTTGCTGATGGCAATGTCTGCGACGTTGCCACCATCAACTTTTTACTCAAATCCTTTTCAATATGATCGTCAGGAGAATCCTGGCGTGTTCTCTTTAAGCTAGTCATATTTGACGGGGTTTTTGAATCCATAAATATTTTTTGCCAGCCATCGTGTCAAGCGTTACGGGCGAGACTATAGGAACGGGTACACCCTTGGATCACATTAAGATCATTTCCAACCCTCAGAACTCTGAGGCCTATAGCTTTTCTCCTTAGCTCGACTGGATGGGCATCAGTCGAGGACTCGTAATACTGTGCACGGGCTCCGACACCCGTGCACCGCGGACACTCCCTGACCAAGGACCGAAGCGGCTGGTAGACCAGAAACCGCGCTTACGTCTTCGGCAGAGCAAGCTCACATCAGCGTCCCAGACCAGAGTTTGTCACGCTCTGGACTTTTCAGCACTCCCAACGCGCAACGGTTCTGACCAGTCAAAATTCCCTAAGCGAAGATGTAAGTTTTGAAATGTGTATAGATTGTGTTGGTGTGTGTATGTGTGTGTGTATGTTTTTGTGAGTGGTGTAGTGTTAGGCTAGGGTACCGCGAAGGACGCCAAATCCCTCGTAGGTGCGGCTAGTCCGCACCCCCCTGCGGGCATCAAATATCCATGAGTTGCAAAAGAGTGGCCAACGCGAAGGCGTGTAACCACCACTTCCTCCCTACGTTTTGAACGAATTGAAGACCTCCATGGACGGACGGTATCTTTAATTTCCCTCAGCTTATTCTCAATCACGGTATGCCACTCGTCATTCCAAGCAGCGAGCAATAAATGTTTCGCGAAACACACATAATCAGATGCCATAACCAGTTGAGTAATAGGCACCAAACTTGTAGCTTTCTTCGCCGCTTCATCCGCTTTTGTGTTTCCAAGTATTCCGCAATGTCCAGGAACCCAACAGAAAGTTACCCCCACACCCCTCAATTGAAGCCTGTGTACAGCACACAAAATGTCCCCAACCAAAGGGTTGCTAGAGAAAACATCCAGATAGGTACATCCAGATGCATAAAACGCACACCCAACGCCATTGTCCAGTTTAGATCCATCAGTGAAAATAATTTCACTGTGTTGAAGAGATTTATAAATGGATAAAAATTCCTGGTGGTAGACCACAACAGGAGTATCGTGTTTTATATAACTGGACAATGAGAAATCGAAGTGCGGCGTTTTTATTATCCATGGAGGTAGATAGCACATTTGTCGTTCAAACATAGTTGGAAGTTGCAACTCAAGGTCATCCAATATTCTTAACGTTCGTATGCCAAAGGGAGCGGTCGAACGTTGACGTGTATTGTACTCTTGATTTAGCGTATTAAAAAAGACTCTTTCAAATGCCGGGTGGTTGGGTTTGCTTCGAAGAACAGAAACGTAATATATTTGTAGCATCTGACGTCGTCTTGAAAGGGCGGGTTCCCCAGCCTCGACAAGAAGACTAGGGATTGGGCTAGTTCTAAATGCACCAGTAGCCAGTCTAAGTCCAGAGTGGTGGACAGCATCGAGAGTTTTCAGAACTGTAAGTCGTGCGGATGAATAGGCTTGACAGCCATAATCAATGCGCGATCTAACGACCGCGCGATAAAATCGAAGCATACTAGTTCTGTCTGCTCCCCAATTCGTACCACTAAGGACTCTTAACATATCCAATTTCTTATTGCATCTCACCTTCAAATCACGAACATGTGGGATCCATGAGAGTCTTTTATCAAATAGAAGACCTAGAAATCGAACACTATCCGTGGTTTGAAGCTGAACCCCGTCAAGAAAAAGGATCGGCTCCTGGTGTTGCCTACGACGACTAAATGCTACACATTGGGTCTTCGAAGCAGAGAATTTGAAACCTGTAGATTTTGACCATTCCTCCAATCTGTATATTGCTAACTGCAAAGATCTTTCTGCAGTTGCCATACTACGAGCAGGCACATATATACAAAAGTCATCCACAAAAAGGGAACAGTGTACCGGAGATCGTATATTACTGGTGATACTATTTATTGCAACGGCAAACAGCGTGACGCTCAGCACGCTGCCCTGCGGTACACCATTCTCTTGTGTATAGCTGTTTGAATACGTGCCACCAAGTAGAACGCGGAAAGATCTGTTTGAAAGAAAGTTAGCGATGAATGCTAGGATATTCCCTTGTATACTCCATGATTTCAGAGTGTTCAGAATTCCTCTTTTCCATGCCATATCATATGCCTTTTCAAGGTCAAAGAAAACCGCAACGAGCGTTTGACGCAAGAGATAGGCATCTTGAATAGCGGATTCTAACAAAACCAATTGGTCAACTGATGAGCGTCCTAGTCTGAAACCACATTGTTCGTTGCTAAGAAGGTTGTTGGTTTCTAGGTACCAGACAAGACGGCGGTTGACCATCTTCTCCAGTAGTTTGCACAAGACGCTTGTAAGTGATATAGGCCTGTAACTACTGGGGTTGGTTTTGTCCTTACCTGGCTTCAAAAGAGGAATTACAGTCGATTCTAACCATGCATCGGGGAAAGAGCGCTCCTCGAAAAAGATGTTCCAAGTACATTAGCAATGTCATCACTGTTTGTGATTAATCTCCCATCTGGTTGCTTCAGCGCAATGGCTGGCAACGGAATGGAAGTACCACAAACTGATCTTAGTTTCCTCTAATTGTGCTAATGTACTGTTCCCAAGAGTTCTTTCTACTCAGCCTAAATATCCTCCGTGCTTTCGCACGGAGTATTTTATATCCCTGAAGGTTTCCATTCGTTGGGTGTCGTTTAAATCTCCTAAGAGCTCTTCGTCGTAAACGGAGGATTTCTGTGCATACATCGTTCCACCACAGCAACGGCGGTCGGCGTGGATGCGCAGAGGTTTTCGGAATGGTCTTTTCAGCGGCATTTAAAATTGCTTTTGTAAAATTTTCTATATTTTCATCAATGGGTGTCAGATAATCCATGTCAAGTGATACAAGGTAATTCGAGTAGGTGTCCCAGTTGGCTTTTCGCAAAATCCAACTGGAATTTCGAACATAACAGGTTTGGGAGTCACATAAACTGATCTTAATAGGCACATGGTCGCTTCCATACAAATCATTGAGTACCGACCATGTGCATCTAGTAGCTAATTGAGGGCTGCAAATCGATAGATCAACAGCTGTCCATCCACCAGTAGATGCTGCTAAATGAGTAGGAGAACCGTCATTTAGCAGACATAAGTCTAGTTCCGTTCTTACACTTTCAACAATATCACCTCGAGAGTTCCTAGTCGGAGATCCCCAAGACGAATGGTGGGCATTAAAATCCCCTACCAATAAGAACGGAGTTGGTAACTGGCTTATCAAATTTACTAAATCACTGTGATGCAGGTTTTCTTGTGGTGGCAAGTAGACACAACACACAGTGATTTTATACGGGACAGCTGTTTGAACGGCTACTGCTTGTAAAGGAGTTATTAAGTTTAGAGAAACAGCATCGATACAGTCACGGGCTAGGATGGCTACGCCACCTCTAGCTCGATCTTCTGTAACGAAGTCCGATCTAAAAACTGAATACTCCCTTAAATGGAAATTATGCGATTCGTGGAGATGTGTCTCCTGTAGACATACAAACATTGGGTACACATCTCGCACGAGTACTTTAAGTTCTTCTATGTGACTCCTAACACCGTTGACGTTCCATTGTATCACTGACTTGTTAATTGCAGACATTTATTAACTCAGCAATGGATTGATCTGACACCTATTGGTGCTCTCTCCTTTCTTGCCTGGGACATTTTAGACGTCTCAGGCTTACATTTCTCAGATTCCATATCCACCCGTTCAGGGATGGAATCTGAGGAAGTTTTGGGTTTAGGAGGGGTAGTTTTTACATTCCCTCCTTTGTTAGCATTTTTCTTAATACCCGGTAACGACGGTGGCGATGTGGTCTGACGTAACACTGGTTTACGTGGTTTCCATTTTTCCAACGTCTTCTGAACAGAAGGTTTATTACCCGTTGATAATATCTTCTGCACAGAAACACAAGGCTCACTTAGTGATTTATTTCGTGCTCCAATCCCCCCAGTGGAAGGGATAGGTACACGAGGCAAAACACTATCCGTTGCTGCAGGTTGTGCCAAATTTAGAGACGATCCATTTGTGACTAAGCACAAAAGGCGAGACATTTGTTCAGTTAGAGCTTCAATCTTCTTGGACAGCTCAGCACAGTTGGTACAAGACGATTTCGAAGCGGTCAGGGTAGCGGCATAAGTCTTACTGTCTGCCTTTGGCTGAGTGGATCTATAGAGTTTTTTGGCCTCTGGAAACGACAGCTTGTCTTTCGCCATGATGCCTAAGATAGCTTTCTCTTCCTTGAAAGTAGGACAGTTATAGGATCGCGCTGGGTGGTCACCACCACAGTTGGCGCATTTCGGAGAATTAACACATTCCTTGTCATCATGGCCTTCAACGCTACATATGCCGCATACGTTCTGATTCGAACACGTAGAGCTGATATGCCCAAATCGCTGGCACTTGAAGCAGCGCCTAGGGTTAGCCACGTATGGTCTCACTGAGATCCTTTGGTAACCTGCATGCAAGTATTCGGGTATTTCCGGCTTTCCAAAGGTTACGATAAAAGACGCTGTTGCTACTTTTTCTCCTTTGTCCATTTTCATTATGTTGATAACGTCCGTAACTAACTGAGAAGACAGTTCGGACTTAATTTCTTCGATTGGAAGGTGCATTAAATCCCTACATGTGATGACCCCCTTTGAGTAATTCAAGGATCTGTGGGGAGCCACAGATACCATGACCTGGTCAAAGAAGGAGGTCATTTTTGATAGAGAACGGGTTTGTCTATCGGTGGAAGTCGCAACTAACAATGTTCCGTTTCTAAGTTTCTTAATAGAGGCTACTGGGCCTCCAGCACAAGCAGTAATGGCCTTGTTAATCAGGAAAGGAGAAACTTTGGAAAGATCTTTCCCTTCTTCGGCACTAGAAACAACTAAATACTTTGCTGATGGCAATGTCTGCGACGTTGCCACCATCAACTTTTTACTCAAATCCTTTTGAATATGATCGTCAGGAGAATCCTGGCGTGTCCTCTTCAAACTAGTCATATTTGACGGGGTTTTTGAATCCATAATTTTTTTAAACCAGCCATCGTGTCAAGCGTTACGGGCGAGACTATAGGAACTGGTACACACTTGGATCACAATAAGATCATTTCCAATCCTCAGAACTCTGAGGCCTATAGCTTTTCTCCTTAGCTCGACTGGATGGGCATCAGTCGAGAACTCGTAATACTGTGCACAGGCTCCGACACCCATGCCCCGCGGACACTCCCTGACCAAGGACCGAAGCGGCTGGTAGACCAGAAACCGCGCTTACGTCTTCGGCAGAGCAAGCTCACATCAGCATCCCAGACCAGAGTTTGTCACGCTCTGGACTTTTCAGCACTCCCAACGCGCAACTGCTCTGACCAGTCAAATTCCCTAAGCGAAGATGGAAGTGTTGAAATGTGTATAGATTTTGTTGGTGTGTGTATGTGTGTGTGTATGTTTTTGTGAGTGGTGTAGTGTTAGGCTAGGGTACCGCGAGGGACGCCAAATCCCTCGTAGGTGCGGCTAGTCCGCACCCCCCTGCGGGACAAGAACAGAGAATAAATTTAATTAAAATAAATAAAAGAAACACATTAATACATATACATTTATATGTATAAATAAAATTAAAAAATATATTTTAAATTAAAAAGGGCACGAACATTGCCTACAGTAACACAATCTACCAAAATATGTTTTATTGTGAAGATACCCCCGCAGTATTGACATATTGGTGGATCTTCACGACGCATCAAATATCCATGAGTTGCAAAAGAGTGGCCAACGCGAAGGCGTGTAACCACCACTTCCTCCCTACGTTTTGAACGAATTGAAGACCTCCATGGACCGACGGTATCTTTAATTTCCCTCAGCTTATTCTCAATCACATTATGCCACTCGTCATTCCAAGCAGCGAGCAATAAATGTTTCGCGAAACACACATAGTCAGATGCCATAACTATTTGAGTAATAGGCACCAAACTTGTAGCTTTCTTCGCCGCTTCATCCGCTTTTGTGTTTCCAAGTATTCCGCAATGTCCAGGTACCCAACAGAAAGTCACCCCCACACCCCTCAATTGAAGCCTGTGTACAGCACACAAAATGTCCCCAACTATTTTTTTTTTTTTCTTCTTTTTTTTCCTGGCGAAAAACCAATTGCGGTTATCATCGCCAAACAAAATCTAATCGAACAGCGTGACGCTCATCACGCTGCCCTGCGGTACACCATTCTCTTGTGTATAGCTGTTTGAATACGTGCCTCCAAGTCGAACGCGGAAAGATCTGTTTGAAAGAAAGTTAGCTATGAATGCTAGGATATTCCCTTGTATACCCCATGATTTTAAAGTGTTCAGAATTCCTCTTTTCCATGCCATATCGTATGCCTTCTCAAGGTCGAAGAAAACAGCAACGAGTGTTTGACGCAAGAGAAAGGCATCTTGAATAGCGGATTCTAACAAAACCAATTGGTCAACTGAAGAGCGTCCTAGTCTGAAACCACATTAGTAGAACTGGCGATAGTTGAGCACAGCCACCCCTAAACTCGGCCGCTACGTAACCTAGGAATATAGGGGTAGTTTTGGATGATGCTCAAGGTCATCCCGACCATGACCCAAGACCAAGGGGTGGTTTCGACCACGTTCAGGGGGGTAGGGGGTAGTTTTTCGAAAAAAAAAAAAATCGGCCGCTACGTAACCCAGGACTGTAGGGGTAGTTTCGGATGACGCAGGAGGTCATCGCGCACCGGATCCCAGCCTTAGGGGAGGTTTTGACCACGTTTAGAGGGGTAGGGGGTAGTTTTTCGAAAAAATTTATTTCTAACCTACTAACCTAAGCTAGCCAAATTGTATTTTTTTTTTTTTTTTTTTTTTTTTTTTTTTTTTTTTTTTTTCCTGGCGAAAAACCATTTGTGGTTATCATCGCCAAACTAAATCTAACACGGACAACGAATATTTTAAATAAAACAAAATAAATTTAAATACAACAAAAATTCCAAAACAAAAAACAACAACAATAAATAACAAACAATAAATCTATAACAATATTAAATAACAAAATTACAACAAAAAACAATATAACAGTAAATAAATAATAACAATATGTAAAACAATAATAGGTAACAATTTATCAATAAATAAATCTCAATAACAATAACAAGAACACAAAATAAATTAAAGTAAAATAAATAAAAGAAACAGAGAATTATATGTATAAAAAAATATATATATATTTATGTATTAAATTTTAAAAAATATTTTCAAGTGGTGCAAGAAAGCGATGACTCGGTCAATGGCCGAGGCATCGTCCCTTAGCACCACCTTTAAACTCCCTTTTAAATTAAAAAGGTCACGAATATTGCTTACATTAACACAGTTTACTAAAATATGTTTTATTGTGAAGATATCACCGCAATATTGGCATATTGGTGGATCTTCACGCCTCATCAAATATCCATGAGTTGCAAACGAGTGGCCAACGCGAAGGCGTGTAACCACCACTTCCTCCCTACGTTTTGAACGAATTGAAGACCTCCATGGACGGACGGTATCTTTAATTTCCCTCAGCTTATTCTCAATCACGGTATGCCACTCGTCATTCCAAGCAGCGAGCAATAAATGTTTCGCGAAACACACATAATCGGATGCCATAACTAGTTGAGTAATAGGCACCAAACTTGTAGCTTTCTTCGCCGCTTCATCCGCTTTTGTGTTTCCAAGTATTCCGCAATGTCCAGGAACCCAACAGAAAGTTACCCCCACACCCCTCAATTGAAGCCTGTGTACAGCACACAAAATGTCCCCAACTAAAGGGTTGTTAGAGAAAACATCCTGAAGAGCCTGAAGAGCACTTTTGGAATCCGAACACAAAAGATAATGCGAAGATCGAGATGGAATGACGGTCAAAGCTTTAAAAATAGCAAATAGTTCTGCCGTGAAAACACTGCAAGCTGAGGGCAATCCGTACGTGTAGGTACAACCAGATGCATAAAACGCACACCCAACGCCATTGTCCAGTTTAGATCCATCAGTGAAAATAATTTCACTGTGTTGGTGAGATTTATAAATGGATGAAAATTCCTGGTGGTAGACCACAACAGGAGTATCGTGTTTTATATAACTGGACAATGAGAAATCGAAGTGCGGCGTTTTTATTATCCATGGAGGTAGATAGCACATTTGTCGTTCAAACATAGTTGGAAGTTGCAACTCAAGGTCATCCAATATTCTTAATGTTCGTATGCCAAATGGAGCGGTCGAACGTTGACGTGTATTGTACACTTGATTTAACGTATTATTATAGACTATATCAAATGCCGGGTGGTTGGGTTTGCTTCGAAGAACAGAAACGTAAGATATTTGTAGCATCTGACGTCGTCTAGAAAGTGTAGGTTCCCCAGCTTCGACAAGAAGACTAGGGATTGGGCTAGTTCTAAATGCACCAGTAGCCAGTCTAAGTCCAGAGTGGTGGATGGTATCAAGAGTTTTCAGAACTGTAGGTCGTGCGGATGAATAGGCTTGACAGCCATAATCAATGCGCGATCTAACGACCGCGCGATAAAATCGAAGCATACTAGTTCTGTCTGCTCCCCAATTCGTACCACTAAGGACTCTTAACATATCCAATTTCTTATTGCATCTCACCTTCAAATCACGAACATGTGGGATCCATGAGAGTCTTTTATCAAATAAAAGACCTAGAAATCGAACACTATCCGTGGTTTGAAGCTGAACCCCGTCAAGAAAAGGGATCGGCTCCTGGTGTTGCCTACGACGACTAAATGCAACACATTGTGTCTTCGAAGCAGAGAATTTGAAACCTGTAGATTTAGACCATTCCTCTAACCTGTATATTGCTAACTGCAAAGATCTTTCCGCAGTTGCCATACTACGAGCAGGCACATATATACAAAAGTCATCCACAAAAAGGGAACAGTGTACCGGAGATCGTATATTACTGGTGATACTATTTATTGCAACGGCAAACAGCGTGACGCTCAGCACGCTGCCCTGCGGTACACCATTCTCTTGTGTATAGCTGTTTGAATACGTGCCTCCAAGTCGAACGCGGAAAGATCTGTTTGAAAGAAAGTTAGCGATGAATGCTAGGATATTCCCTTGTATACTCCATGATTTCAGAGTGTTCAGAATTCCTCTTTTCCATGCCATATCATATGCCTTTTCAAGGTCAAAGAAAACCGCAACGAGCGTTTGACGCAAGAGAAAGGCATCTTGAATAGCGGATTCTAACAAAACCAATTGGTCAACTGATGAGCGTCCTAGTCTGAAACCACATTGTTCGTTGCTGAGAAGGTTGTTGGTTTCTAGGTACCAGACAAGACGGCGGTTGACCATCTTCTCCAGTAGTTTGCACAAGACGCTTGTAAGTGATATAGGCCTGTAACTACTGGGGTTGGTTTTGTCCTTACCTGGCTTCAAAAGAGGAATTACAGTCGATTCTAACCATGCATCGGGGAAAGAGCGCTCCTCGAATAAACGATTGTATACGCGAAGGAGGACAAGTTTCGCCGATGATGGTAGATGTTTTAGCATGGAGTACACAATGGAATCAGGACCTGGTGCAGAATCCTTCGTTGACGCAAGAGCTGACTCCAATTCCCCTATAGAGAAAGGAGTGTTTAAAGGAGAGTCCTCAGACGACCCAACAGTAAACGGTATTGCTTCTTCCTTCAGTTTATACATCTGGAATAATCTATTATAGGCTGTAGTAGCAGAAAAGTTAGAAAAAGATGTTCCAAGTACATTAGCAATGTCATCACTGTTTGTGATTAATCTCCCATCTGGTTGCTTCAGCGCAATGGCTGGCAACGGAATGGAAGTACCACAAACTGATCTTAGTTTCCTCCACACTGTGGAGGACGGAGTTGTTCGTCTAATTGTGCTAATGTACTGTTCCCAAGAGTTCTTTCTACTCAGCCTAAATATCCTCCGTGCTTTCGCACGGAGTATTTTATATTCCTGAAGGTTTCCATTCGTTGGGTGTCGTTTAAATCTCCTAAGAGCTCTTCGTCGTAAACGGAGGATTTCTGTGCATTCATCGTTCCACCACGGCACAGGCGGTCGGCGTGGATGCGCAGAGGTTTTCGGAATGGTCTTTTCAGCGGCATTTAAAATTGCTTTTGTAAAATTTTCTATATTTTCATCAATGGGTGTCAGATAATCCATGTCAAGTGATACAAGGTAATTCGAGTAGGAGTCCCAGTTGGCTTTTCGCAAAATCCAACTGGAATTTCGAACATAACAGGTTTGGGAGTCACATAAACTGATCTTAATAGGCACATGGTCGCTTCCATACAAATCATTGAGTACCGACCATGTGCATCTAGTAGCTAATTGAGGGCTGCAAATCGATAGATCAACAGCTGTCCATCCACCAGTAGATGCTGCTAAATGAGTAGGAGAACCGTCATTTAGCAGACATAAGTCTAGTTCCATTCTTACACTTTCAACAATATCACCTCGAGAGTTCCTAGTCGGAGATCCCCAAGACGAATGGTGGGCATTAAAATCCCCTACCAATAAGAACGGAGTTGGTAACTGGCTTATCAAATTTACTAAATCGCTGTGATGCAGGTTTTCTTGTGGTGGCAAGTAGACACAACACACAGTGATTTTATACGGGACAGCTGTTTGAACGGCTACTGCTTGTAAAGGAGTTATTAAGTTTAGAGAAACAGCATCGATACAGTCACGGGCTAGGATGGCTACGCCACCTCTAGCTCGATCTTCTGTAACGAAGTCCGATCTAAAAACTGAATACTCCCTTAAATGGAAATTATGCGATTCGTGGAGATGTGTCTCCTGTAGACATACAAACATTGGGTACACATCTCGCACGAGTACTTTAAGTTCTTCTATGTGACTCCTAACACCGTTGACGTTCCATTGTATCACTGACTTCCTAAGCAAAGACATTTATTAGCTTAGCAAAGGGTTTATTTGACACCCATTGGTGCTCTCTCCTTTCTTGCCTGGGACGTTTTGGGACGTCTCAGGCTTACATTTCTCAGATTCCATATCCACCCGTTCAGGGATGGAATCTGAGGAAGTTTTGGGTTTAGGAGGGGTAGTTTTCACATTCCCTCCTTTGTTTGCATTTTTCTTAATACCCGGTAACGACTGTGACGATGTGGTCTGTCGTAACTCCGGTCTACGTGGTTTGGATTTTTCCAACGTCTTCTGCACAGATGGTTTACTACCCGTTGATAATTTCTTCTGCACCGAAACACAAGGCTCACTTAGTGATTTATTTCGTGCTCCAATCCCCCCAGTGGAAGGGATTGGTACAAGAGGTAAATCACTATCCGTCGCTGCAGGTTGTACTAAGTTCAAAGTAGGAGGACCATTCGTGACTATGGACAAAAGGCGAGAAACTTGTTCGGTTAGAACTTCAATTTTTTTCGACAGCTCGGCACAGTTGTTACAGGACGATTTGGAAGCGGTCAGAGTAGCGGCATAAGTCTTACTGTCTGTCTTTGGCTGAGTGGAACGATAGAGTTTTTTGGCCTCTGGAAACGACAGCTTGTCTTTCGCCATGATGCCTAGGATAGCTTTCTCTTCCTTGAACGTGGGACAGTTGTAGGATCGCGCTGGGTGGTCACCACCACAGTTGGCGCATTTCGGAGAATTAACACAATCCTTATCATCATGGCCTTCGACGCTACATATACCGCATACGTTCTGCTTCGAACACGTAGAGCTGATATGCCCAAATCGCTGGCACTTGAAGCAGCGCCTAGGGTTAGCCACGTATGGTCTCACTGAGAGCCTTTGGTAACCTGCATGTAAATATTCGGGTATTTCCGGTTTGCCGAAGGTAACGATAAAAGAAGCTGTTGCTACCTTTTCTCCTTTGTCCATTTTCATGATAGGGACAACGTCCGTAACTGACTGAGACGACAGTTCGGACTTAATTTCATCAACTGAAATGTACATTAAGTCCCTACATGTGATGACCCCCTTTGAGTAATTCAAGGATCTGTGGGGAGCCACAGATACCTTGACCTGGTCAAAGAAAGAGGTCATTTTAGATAGAGCACGGGTTTGTTTCTCGGTGGAAGTCGCAACTAACAGTGTTCCGTTTCTGAGTTTCTTGATAGAGGCTACTGGGCCTCCAGCACACGCAGTAATAGCCTTGTTAATAAGGAAGGGAGAAACTTTTGAAAGATCTTTCCCTTCTTCGGCACTAGAAACAACTAAATACTTTGCTGATGGCAATGTCTGCGACGTTGCCACCATCAACTTTTTACTCAAATCCTTTTCAATATGATCGTCAGGAGAATCCTGGCGTGTTCTCTTTAAGCTAGTCATATTTGACGGGGTTTTGGAATCCATAAATATTTTTTGCCAGCCATCGTTTTTTTTTTTTTTTTTTTTTTTTTTTTTTTTTTTTTTTTTTTTTTTCCTGGCGAAAAACCATTTGTGGTTATCATCGCCAAACTAAATCTAACACGGACAACGAATATTTTAAATAAAACAAAATAAATTTAAATACAACAAAAATTCCAAAACAAAAAACAACAACAATAAATAACAAACAATAAATCTATAACAATATTAAATAACAAAATTACAACAAAAAACAATATAACAGTAAATAAATAATAACAATATGTAAAACAATAATAGGTAACAATTTATCAATAAATGAATCTCAATAACAATAACAAGAACACAAAATAAATTAAAGTAAAATAAATAAAAGAAACAGAGAATTATATGTATAAAAAAATATATATATATTTATGTATTAAATTTTAAAAAATATTTTCAAGTGGTGCAAGAAAGCGATGACTCGGTCAATGGCCGAGGCATCGTCCCTTAGCACCACCTTTAAACTCCCTTTTAAATTAAAAAGGTCACGAATATTGCTTACATTAACACAGTTTACTAAAATATGTTTTATTGTGAAGATATCACCGCAATATTGGCATATTGGTGGATCTTCACGCCTCATCAAATATCCATGAGTTGCAAACGAGTGGCCAACGCGAAGGCGTGTAACCACCACTTCCTCCCTACGTTTTGAACGAATTGAAGACCTCCATGGACGGACGGTATCTTTAATTTCCCTCAGCTTATTCTCAATCACGGTATGCCACTCGTCATTCCAAGCAGCGAGCAATAAATGTTTCGCGAAACACACATAATCGGATGCCATAACTAGTTGAGTAATAGGCACCAAACTTGTAGCTTTCTTCGCCGCTTCATCCGCTTTTGTGTTTCCAAGTATTCCGCAATGTCCAGGAACCCAACAGAAAGTTACCCCCACACCCCTCAATTGAAGCCTGTGTACAGCACACAAAATGTCCCCAACTAAAGGGTTGTTAGAGAAAACATCCTGAAGAGCCTGAAGAGCACTTTTGGAATCCGAACACAAAAGATAATGCGAAGATCGAGATGGAATGACGGTCAAAGCTTTAAAAATAGCAAATAGTTCTGCCGTGAAAACACTGCAAGCTGAGGGCAATCCGTACGTGTAGGTACAACCAGATGCATAAAACGCACACCCAACGCCATTGTCCAGTTTAGATCCATCAGTGAAAATAATTTCACTGTGTTGGTGAGATTTATAAATGGATGAAAATTCCTGGTGGTAGACCACAACAGGAGTATCGTGTTTTATATAACTGGACAATGAGAAATCGAAGTGCGGCGTTTTTATTATCCATGGAGGTAGATAGCACATTTGTCGTTCAAACATAGTTGGAAGTTGCAACTCAAGGTCATCCAATATTCTTAATGTTCGTATGCCAAATGGAGCGGTCGAACGTTGACGTGTATTGTACACTTGATTTAACGGATTATTATAGACTATATCAAATGCCGGGTGGTTGGGTTTGCTTCGAAGAACAGAAACGTAAGATATTTGTAGCATCTGACGTCGTCTAGAAAGTGTAGGTTCCCCAGCTTCGACAAGAAGACTAGGGATTGGGCTAGTTCTAAATGCACCAGTAGCCAGTCTAAGTCCAGAGTGGTGGATGGTATCAAGAGTTTTCAGAACTGTAGGTCGTGCGGATGAATAGGCTTGACAGCCATAATCAATGCGCGATCTAACGACCGCGCGATAAAATCGAAGCATACTAGTTCTGTCTGCTCCCCAATTCGTACCACTAAGGACTCTTAACATATCCAATTTCTTATTGCATCTCACCTTCAAATCACGAACATGTGGGATCCATGAGAGTCTTTTATCAAATAAAAGACCTAGAAATCGAACACTATCCGTGGTTTGAAGCTGAACCCCGTCAAGAAAAAGGATCGGCTCCTGGTGTTGCCTACGACGACTAAATGCTACACATTGTGTCTTCGAAGCAGAGAATTTGAAACCTGTAGATTTAGACCATTCCTCTAACCTGTATATTGCTAACTGCAAAGATCTTTCCGCAGTTGCCATACTACGAGCAGGCACATATATACAAAAGTCATCCACAAAAAGGGAACAGTGTACCGGAGATCGTATATTACTGGTGATACTATTTATTGCAACGGCAAACAGCGTGACGCTCAGCACGCTGCCCTGCGGTACACCATTCTCTTGTGTATAGCTGTTTGAATACGTGCCTCCAAGTCGAACGCGGAAAGATCTGTTTGAAAGAAAGTTAGCGATGAATGCTAGGATATTCCCTTGTATACTCCATGATTTCAGAGTGTTCAGAATTCCTCTTTTCCATGCCATATCATATGCCTTTTCAAGGTCAAAGAAAACCGCAACGAGCGTTTGACGCAAGAGAAAGGCATCTTGAATAGCGGATTCTAACAAAACCAATTGGTCAACTGATGAGCGTCCTAGTCTGAAACCACATTGTTCGTTGCTAAGAAGGTTGTTGGTTTCTAGGTACCAGACAAGACGGCGGTTGACCATCTTCTCCAGTAGTTTGCACAAGACGCTTGTAAGTGATATAGGCCTGTAACTACTGGGGTTGGTTTTGTCCTTACCTGGCTTCAAAAGAGGAATTACAGTCGATTCTAACCATGCATCGGGGAAAGAGCGCTCCTCGAATAAACGATTGTATACGCGAAGGAGGACAAGTTTCGCCGATGATGGTAGATGTTTTAGCATGGAGTACACAATGGAATCAGGACCTGGTGCAGAATCCTTCGTTGACGCAAGAGCTGACTCCAATTCCCCTATAGAGAAAGGAGTGTTTAAAGGAGAGTCCTCAGACGACCCAACAGTAAACGGTATTGTTTCTTCCTTCAGTTTATACATCTGGAATAATCTATTATAGGCTGTAGTAGCAGAAAAGTTAGAAAAAGATGTTCCAAGTACATTAGCAATGTCATCACTGTTTATGATTAATCTCCCATCTGGTTGCTTCAGCGCAATGGCTGGCAACGGAATGGAAGTACCACAAACTGATCTTAGTTTCCTCCACACTGTGGAGGACGGAGTTGTTCGTCTAATTGTGCTAATGTACTGTTCCCAAGAGTTCTTTCTACTCAGCCTAAATATCCTCCGTGCTTTCGCACGGAGTATTTTATATTCCTGAAGGTTTCCATTCGTTGGGTGTCGTTTAAATCTCCTAAGAGCTCTTCGTCGTAAACGGAGGATTTCTGTGCATTCATCGTTCCACCACGGCACAGGCGGTCGGCGTGGATGCGCAGAGGTTTTCGGAATGGTCTTTTCAGCGGCATTTAAAATTGCTTTTGTAAAATTTTCTATATTTTCATCAATGGGTGTCAGATAATCCATGTCAAGTGATACAAGGTAATTCGAGTAGGAGTCCCAGTTGGCTTTTCGCAAAATCCAACTGGAATTTCGAACATAACAGGTTTGGGAGTCACATAAACTGATCTTAATAGGCACATGGTCGCTTCCATACAAATCATTGAGTACCGACCATGTGCATCTAGTAGCTAATTGAGGGCTGCAAATCGATAGATCAACAGCTGTCCATCCACCAGTAGATGCTGCTAAATGAGTAGGAGTGCCGTCATTTAGCAGACATAAGTCTAGTTCCGTTCTTACACTTTCAACAATATCACCTCGAGAGTTCCTAGTCGGAGATCCCCAAGACGAATGGTGGGCATTAAAATCCCCTACCAATAAGAACGGAGTTGGTAACTGGCTTATCAAATTTACTAAATCGCTGTGATGCAGGTTTTCTTGTGGTGGCAAGTAGACACAACACACAGTGATTTTATACGGGACAGCTGTTTGAACGGCTACTGCTTGTAAAGGAGTTATTAAGTTTAGAGAAACAGCATCGATACAGTCACGGGCTAGGATGGCTACGCCACCTCTAGCTCGATCTTCTGTAACGAAGTCCGATCTAAAAACTGAATACTCCCTTAAATGGAAATTATGCGATTCGTGGAGATGTGTCTCCTGTAGACATACAAACATTGGGTACACATCTCGCACGAGTACTTTAAGTTCTTCTATGTGACTCCTAACACCGTTGACGTTCCATTGTATCACTGACTTCCTAAGCAAAGACATTTATTAGCTTAGCAAAGGGTTTATTTGACACCCATTGGTGCTCTCTCCTTTCTTGCCTGGGACGTTTTGGGACGTCTCAGGCTTACATTTCTCAGATTCCATATCCACCCGTTCAGGGATGGAATCTGAGGAAGTTTTGGGTTTAGGAGGGGTAGTTTTCACATTCCCTCCTTTGTTTGCATTTTTCTTAATACCCGGTAACGACTGTGACGATGTGGTCTGTCGTAACTCCGGTCTACGTGGTTTGGATTTTTCCAACGTCTTCTGCACAGATGGTTTACTACCCGTTGATAATTTCTTCTGCACCGAAACACAAGGCTCACTTAGTGATTTATTTCGTGCTCCAATCCCCCCAGTGGAAGGGATTGGTACAAGAGGTAAATCACTATCCGTCGCTGCAGGTTGTACTAAGTTCAAAGTAGGAGGACCATTCGTGACTATGGACAAAAGGCGAGAAACTTGTTCAGTTAGAACTTCAATTTTTTTCGACAGCTCGGCACAGTTGTTACAGGACGATTTGGAAGCGGTCAGAGTAGCGGCATAAGTCTTACTGTCTGTCTTTGGCTGAGTGGAACGATAGAGTTTTTTGGCCTCTGGAAACGACAGCTTGTCTTTCGCCATGATGCCTAGGATAGCTTTCTCTTCCTTGAACGTGGGACAGTTGTAGGATCGCGCTGGGTGGTCACCACCACAGTTGGCGCATTTCGGAGAATTAACACAATCCTTATCATCATGGCCTTCGACGCTACATATACCGCATACGTTCTGCTTCGAACACGTAGAGCTGATATGCCCAAATCGCTGGCACTTGAAGCAGCGCCTAGGGTTAGCCACGTATGGTCTCACTGAGAGCCTTTGGTAACCTGCATGTAAATATTCGGGTATTTCCGGTTTGCCGAAGGTAACGATAAAAGAAGCTGTTGCTACCTTTTCTCCTTTGTCCATTTTCATGATAGGGACAACGTCCGTAACTGACTGAGACGACAGTTCGGACTTAATTTCATCAACTGAAATGTACATTAAGTCCCTACATGTGATGACCCCCTTTGAGTAATTCAAGGATCTGTGGGGAGCCACAGATACCTTGACCTGGTCAAAGAAAGAGGTCATTTTAGATAGAGCACGGGTTTGTTTCTCGGTGGAAGTCGCAACTAACAGTGTTCCGTTTCTGAGTTTCTTGATAGAGGCTACTGGGCCTCCAGCACACGCAGTAATAGCCTTGTTAATAAGGAAGGGAGAAACTTTTGAAAGATCTTTCCCTTCTTCGGCACTAGAAACAACTAAATACTTTGCTGATGGCAATGTCTGCGACGTTGCCACCATCAACTTTTTACTCAAATCCTTTTCAATATGATCGTCAGGAGAATCCTGGCGTGTTCTCTTTAAGCTAGTCATATTTGACGGGGTTTTGGAATCCATAAATATTTTTTGCCAGCCATCGTGTCAAGCGTTACGGGCGAGACTATAGGAACGGGTACACCCTTGGATCACATTAAGATCATTTCCAACCCTCAGAACTCTGAGGCCTATAGCTTTTCTCCTTAGCTCGACTGGATGGGCATCAGTCGAGGACTCGTAATACTGTGCACGGGCTCCGACACCCGTGCACCGCGGACACTCCCTGACCAAGGACCGAAGCGGCTGGTAGACCAGAAACCGCGCTTACGTCTTCGGCAGAGCAAGCTCACATCAGCGTCCCAGACCAGAGTTTGTCACGCTCTGGACTTTTCAGCACTCCCAACGCGCAACGGTTCTGACCAGTCAAAATTCCCTAAGCGAAGATGTAAGTTTTGAAATGTGTATAGATTGTGTTGGTGTGTGTATGTGTGTGTGTATGTTTTTGTGAGTGGTGTAGTGTTAGGCTAGGGTACCGCGAGGGACGCCAAATCCCTCGTAGGTGCGGCTAGTCCGCACCCCCCTGCGGGTAGCCAAATTGTATCCAACCTAACCCAACCTAAGTGTAGGGGGTGACCTTAGCTACGTTCAGGACCTTCCCCGGCGGATGCTCCGGGGGTAGATTGGGGGTGGGGCGATTTTCGATAAAATATTGGAACATGTGCCTTGTCCGATAGGGTGCGTAACCTAGGACTATAGGGGTAGTTTTGGATGATGCAGGAGGTCATCCCGGCCGCGACCCCAGACCCGGGGGTGGTTTCGACCACGTCTAGAGGGGTGGGGGGTAGTTTTTCGAAAAAAATTTTATTTTAACCTTACGTGGCCGCTACGTAACCTAGGACTATAGGGGTAGTTTTGGATGATGCAGAGGCCCGACGCCGACCCTCACCCAACCCTAAGGGTGGTTTTGACCATGCCTAGAGGGGCGGTAAATGGAAAAAAAAAATAAATTCCAACCAACTAACCTAAGCTAGGCAAAACGGATCTAACCTAAGTGTTGGGGGACATCCCGGTACGTTTAGGACCTTCCCCGGGGTTTGTCATGGACGAAGGCAGCCCTGAAAGACCTTGATCATATACTATGGGGTGACTACGTCTAGATGTAGTTATTGGAAAACCTCGCTAGCCAAATTGTATCTAACCCAACATACTCCTAATTACAAGGGCGATCTTAGCTACGTTTAGGACCACCCCATGGTGTTGATCATAGACTATGGGGTTTATAATCGACCAACCTAAGCCGACCAAAATGTATCTAACCTACCCCTAGTAGATTGGGCGATCTCAGCAACGAACAGGACCATCTCTGGGGGATGTTATGGACGAGAGGCGGCTCTGAAAGACCATGAGCATGGAACCGGGGGTGGCTACGTCTAGAGGTGGTTATTGGAAAAAAACCTAATCAGGCAAGCCTATGACGTTTTTTTTTTTTTTTTTTTTTTTTTTTTTTTTTTTTTTTTTTCCTGGCGAAAAACCAATTGAGGTTATCATCGCCAAACAAAATCTAACACAGAATGCGATGTTTTAAATAAAGTCAAATAAATTAATAAATAAACAAATAAATAAATACAACAAAAATTACAAAACAAAAAAAACAACAACAATAAATAACAAAAAACAACAATAAACCTATAACAAAATAACAACAAACAACAATATAACAGTAAATAAATAATATGTAAAACAATAATAGGTAACAATTTACCAATAAATAAATCTCAATAACAATAACAAGAACAGAAAATAAATTTAATTAAAATAAATAAAAGAAACACAGAGAATTATATATATAAATAAAATTAAAAAATATATATATTTATGTATTAAATTTTAAAAAATATTTTCAAGTGGTGCAAGAAAGCGATGACTCGGTCAATGGCCGAGGCATCGTCCCTTAGTACCACCTTCAAACTCCCTTTTAAATTAAAAAGGTCACGAATATTTCTTACATTAACACAGTCTACTAAAATATGTTTTATTGTGAAGATATCACCGCAATATTGGCATATTGGTGGATCTTCACGCCTCATCAAATATCCATGAGTTGCAAAAGAGTGGCCAACGCGAAGGCGTGTAACCACCACTTCCTCCCTACGTTTTGAACGAATTGAAGACCTCCATGGACGGACGGTATCTTTAATATCCCTCAGCTTATTCTGAATCACGGTATGCCACTCGTCATTCCAAGCAGCGAGCAATAAATGTTTCGCGAAACACACATAATCAGATGCCATAACTAGTTGAGTAATAGGCACCAAACTTGTAGCTTTCTTCGCCGCTTCATCCGCTTTTGTGTTTCCAAGTATTCCGCAATGTCCAGGAACCCAACAGAAAGTTACCCCCACACCCCCCAATTGAAGCCTGTGTACAGCACACAAAATGTCCCCAACTAAAGGGTTGCTAGAGAAAACATCCTGAAGAGCCTGAAGAGCACTTTTGGAATCCGAACATAAAAGATAATGCGAAGATCCAGATTGAATGACGGTCAAAGCTTTAAAAATAGCAAATAGTTCTGCCGTGAAAATACTGCAAGCTGAGGGCAATCCGTAAGTGTAGGTACGTCCAGACGCATAAAATGCACACCCAACGCCATGGTCCAGTTTAGATCCATCCGTGAAAATAATCTCACTATACTGGTGGGATCTGTATATTGCCAAAAACTCTTGGTGGTACACCACATTAGGAGTATTGGTTTTTATAAAACTGGACAGTGAAAAATCGAAGCGGGGCGTTTTTATTATCCATGGAGGTAGACAGCACATCGATCGTTCAAACGTAGTAGGAAGTTCCGACTCTAGATTATCAATTATGCGCGACGTCCGTGTACCGAAAGGGGCGGTTGAACGTTCGCGTGCAATATAAGTAGGTTCGTAGCGGTTATTAAACACTACATTAAATGCCGGATGTTTAGGTTTGCTTCGAAGACCAGATATATAAGATATTTGTAGCATCTGACGTCGTCTTGAAAGAGCGGGTTCTCCAGCCTCGACAAGAAGACTAGGGATTGGGCTAGTTCTAAATGCACCAGTAGCAAGTCTAAGTCCAGAGTGGTGGACAGCATCGAGAGTTTTCAGAACTGTAAGTCGTGCGGATGAATAGGCTTGACAGCCATAATCAATGCGCGATCTAACGACCGCGCGATAAAAGCGAAGCATACTAGTTCTGTCTGCTCCCCAATTCGTACCACTAAGGACTCTTAACATATCCAATTTCTTATTGCATCTCACCTTCAAATCACGAACATGTGGGATCCATGAGAGTCTTTTATCAAATAAAAGACCTAGAAATCGAACACTATCCGTGGTTTGAAGTTGAATCCCATGAAGATAAAGGGTCGGCTCCTGGTGTTGCCTACGACGACTAAATGCTACACACTGGGTCTTCGAAGCAGAGAATTTAAAACCTGTAGTTCTTGACCATTCCTCTAATCTACTTATTGCTAACTGCAAAGATCTTTCCGCAGTTGCCATACTACGAGCAGGCACATATATACTAAAGTCATCTACAAAGAGTGAACAGTGAACCGGAGATCGTATATAACTCGTGATACTGTTTATTGCAACGGCAAATAGCGTGACGCTCAGCACGCTGCCCTGCGGTACACCATTCTCCTGTTTATAACTGTTTGAATACGTGCCTCCAAGACGAATGCGGAAAGATCTATTCGAAAGAAAGTTAGCGATGAATGCTAGGATATTCCCTTGTATACCCCATGATTTGAGAGTGTTCAGAATTCCTCTTTTCCATGCCATATCGTATGCCTTCTCAAGGTCGAAGAAAACAGCAACGAGTGTTTGACGCAAGAGAAAGGCATCTTGAATAGCGGATTCTAACAAAACCAATTGGTCAACGGATGATCGTCCTTGCCTGAAACCACACTGTTCGTTGCAAATAAGGTCATTGGTTTCTAGGTACCAGACAAGACGGCGGTTGACCATCTTCTCCAGTAGTTTGCATAAGACGCTTGTAAGGGATATAGGTCTATAACTACTGGGATTGGTTTTGTCTTTACCTGGCTTCAAAAGAGGAATTACCGTCGATTCTAACCATGCATCGGGGAAAGAGCGCTCCTCGAATAAACGATTGTATATTCGAAGGAGGACAAGTTTCGCAGATGACGGTAGATGTTTCAGCATGGAGTACACAATGGAATCAGGACCTGGTGCAGAATCCTTCGTTGACGCAAGAGCTGACTCCAATTCCCCTATAGAGAAAGGAGTGTTTAAAGGAGAGTCCCCAGACGACCCAACAGTAAACGGTATTGCTTCTTCCTTCAGTTTATAAATCTGGAATAATCTATCATAGGCTGTAGTAGCAGAAAAGTTAGAAAAAGATGTTCCAAGTACATTAGCAATGTCATCACCGTTTGTGATTAATCTCCCATCTGGTTGCTTCAGCGCAATGGCTGGCAACGGAGTGGAAGTACCACAAACTGATCTTAGCTTCCTCCACACTGTGGAAGACGGAGTTGTTCGTCTAATTGTGCTAATGTACTGTTCCCAAGAGTTTTTTCTACTCAGCCTAAATATCCTCCGTGCTTTCGCACGGAGTATTTTATATTCCTGAAGGTTTCCATTCGTTGGGTGTCGTTTAAATTTCCTAAGAGCTCTTCGTCGTAAACTGAGGATTTCTGTGCATTCATCGTTCCACCACGGCACAGGCGGTCGGCGTGGATGCGTGGAGGTTTTCGGAATGGTCTTTTCAGCGGCATTTAAAATTGCTTTCTTAAAATTTTCTATATTTTCATCAATGGGTGTCAAATAATCCATGTCAAGTGATACAAGGTAATTCGAGTATGAGTCCCAGTTGGCTTTTCGCAAAATCCAACTGGGATTTCGGGTATAACAGGGTTGGGAGTCACATAAACTGATCTTAATAGGCACATGGTCGCTTCCATACAAATCGTTGAGTACCGACCATGTGCATCTAGTAGCTAATTGAGGGCTGCAAATCGATAGGTCAACAGCTGTCCATCCACCAGTAGATGCTGCTAAATGGGTAGGCGAACCGTCATTCAGCAGACATAAGTCCAGTTCCGTTCTCACACTCTCAACAAGGTCACCTCGAGAGTTCCTAGTCGGAGATCCCCAAGACGAATGGTGGGCATTAAAATCCCCTACCAATAAGAACGGAGTTGGTAACTGGCTTATTAAATTCACTAAATCACTGTGATGCAGGTTTTCATGTGGTGGCAAGTAGACACAACACACAGTGATTTTATACGGGACAGCTGTTTGAACGGCTACTGCTTGTAAAGGAGTTATTAAGTTTAGAGAAACAGCATCGATACAGTCACGGGCTAGGATGGCTACGCCACCTCTAGCTCGATCTTCTGTAACGAAGTCCGATCTAAAAACTGAATACTCCCTTAAATGGAAATTATGCGATGCGTGGAGATGTGTCTCCTGTAGACATACAAACATTGGGTACACATCTCGCACGAGTAGTTTAAGTTCTTCTATGTGACTCCTAACACCGTTGACGTTCCATTGTATCACTGACTTCCTAAGCAAAGCCATTTATTAGCTTAGCAAAGGGTTTATTTGACACCCATTGGTGCTCTCTCCTTTCTTGCCTGGGACGTTTTTAGGCGTCTGAGGCTTACATGTCTCAGATTCCATATCCACCCGTTCAGGGATGGAATCTGAGGAAGTTTTGGGTTTAGGAGGGGTAGTTTTTACATTCCCTCCTTTGTTAGCATTTTTCTTAATACCCGGTAACGACGGAGGCGATGTGGTCTGACGTAACACAGGTTTCCGTGGTTTGGATTTTTCCAACGTCTTCTGCACAGAAGGTTTATTACCCGTTGATAATATCTTCTGCACAGAAACACAAGGCTCACTTAATGACTTGTTTCGTGCTCCAATCCCCCCAGTGGAAGGGATTGGTACAAGAGGTAAATCACTATCCGTCGCTGCAGGTTGTACTAAGTTCAAAGTAGGAGGACCATTCGTGACTATGGACAAAAGGCGAGAAACTTGTTCAGTTAGAACTTCAATTTTTTTCGACAGCTCGGCACAGTTGTTACAGGACGATTTGGAAGCGGTCAGAGTAGCGGCATAAGTCTTACTGTCTGTCTTTGGCTGAGTGGAACGATAGAGTTTTTTGGCCTCTGGAAACGACAGCTTGTCTTTCGCCATGATGCCTAGGATAGCTTTCTCTTCCTTGAACGTGGGACAGTTGTAGGATCGCGCTGGGTGGTCACCACCACAGTTGGCGCATTTCGGAGAATTGACACATTCCTTATCATCATGGCCTTCAACGCTACATATACCGCATACGTTCTGCTTCGAACAGGTAGAGCTGATATGCCCAAATCGCTGGCACTTGAAGCAGCGCCTAGGGTTAGCCACGTATGGTCTCACTGAGAGCCTTTGGTAACCTGCATGTAAGTATTCGGGTATTTCCGGCTTTCCAAAAGTGACGATAAAAGAAGCTGTTGCTACTTTTTCTCCTTTGTCCATTTTCGTTATAGGGATAACGTCCGTAACTAACTGAGAAGACAGTTCGGACTTTATTTCATCGATTGGAAGGTGCATTAAATCCCTACATGTGATGACCCCCTTTGAGTAATTCAAGGATCTGTGGGGAGCCACAGATACCATGACCTGGTCAAAGAAGGAGGTCATTTTTGATAGAGAGCGGGTTTGTCTGTCGGTGGAGGTCGCAACTAAAAGTGTTCCGTTTCGAAGTTTCTTAATAGAGGCTACTGGGCCTCCAGCACACGCAGTAATAGCCTTGTTAATTAGGAAAGGAGAAACTTTTGAAAGATCTTTCCCTTCTTCGGCACTAGAAACAACTAAATATTTTGCTGATGGCAATGTCTGCGACGTTGCCACCATCAACTTTTTACTCAAATCCTTTTGTATATGATCGTCAGGAGAATCCTGGCGTGTCCTCTTCAGACTAGTCATATTTGACGTGGTTTTTGAATCCATAAATATTTTTTGCCAGCCATCGTGTCAAGCGTTACGGGCGAGACTATAGGAACGGGTACACCCTTGGATCACATTAAGATCATTTCCAATCCTCAGAACTCTGAGGCCTATAGCTTTTCTCCTTAGCTCGACTGGATGGGCATCAGTCGAGGACTCGTAATACTGTGCACAGGCTCCGACACCCATGCACCGCGGACACTCCCTGACCAAGGACCGAAGCGGCTGGTAGACCAGAAACCGCGCTTACGTCTTCGGCAGAGCAAGCTCACATCAGCGTCCCAGACCAGAGTTTGTCACGCTCTGGACTTTTCAGCACTCCCAACGCGCAACGGTTCTGACCAGTCAAAATTCCCTAAGCGAAGATGTAAGTGTTGAAATGTGTATAGATTTTGTTGGTGTGTGTATGTGTGTGTGTATGTTTTTTTGAGTGGTGTAGTGTTAGGCTAGGGTACCGCGAGGGACGCCAAATCCCTCGTAGGTGCGGCTAGTCCGCACCCCCCTGCGGTGCCTATGACGTAACAACCTACCCCACGGACAGTCTCAGGATCTGCCCCCTGAGGTGGCTACCAACGTGGGGGATATCGCGAGATATAATTGATTAATATATGAAATATCAAAGCTCGAATGATCCCAGGGCCCACCCAGGGAACCCAGGTAACGTGGGCCACAGGTTGATTGCTAAACACAACAGTGGGCTATGATCCATGACTACGGATTATCAAAAAACATATAGAGTATGGCCTACCTTTTTAGAGGTGAAACAGTGTAACAAAGCCTTATAGCCTGAGTGAACAAGCCTGACCTACATGTGCAACCATGCAGAGATAACGCATAGAACCGCAAAGACACCTGGTGACCGCTATAACCCGCACAGCCGTGTTGTGAGACAAGGCTATTGTAATTGTGTCAACAAACGTATCGATTTATTACGCATGCTAGTAAAAAGTAAACAAATAGCTGTGGAAGAGTCCATTCGAGAGGGGTGGACGAGTCCATTCGAGATGGACCGATCTCTATTAATCTCGGCGGGAGATTCCATTTGGTATGGAGGGGGCAGGCGTCTATGAAGTATAAATCTCATCGCGAAAAACAATACTTGCTATACAGCTTTGGAAGAAGAAACATTCTGGTAAGCTATCTTTTGTTACTTTTCTCGTGGGAAATCTGTAGCCTATATTAAAGCAATCGCTATTCATTGCGACCTGTGAGTCGAATAACTCGTATAATCTAATATCATTGTTGATCTGAATATTTATGAAAACAAATTAATCACAATATTTTAATAATTATCTAACAAATACAATTGTTAGTATTAGCAAACAACTAGATTTAATTTTAAATTGTTCAACATATACCATTGTCAATCTTAGTAATCTTATTCTAGTTATTTTCTCAAAACTATTTCACATAGAATCAATTTGAATATATAGCATATACCTGTGTTAATTTAAGATCTATTATAGTGAATTATACCTGTAAAATGGCCGTACGTGTTGTATCAACGGAACAGACATATGTACGGAAATTCCGTTTGAACGGTACTAGAGTGACATTCAACTTTAACCCCGTACCAGCCACGGAAAACGAGCTGATGTGGGTGAGACGAGGACTAGAGGAAATCCTAGAGACGATGAAGAACAACGCTACCGAAGACATACAACTGGGCTTCACCATGCAGAGCTTAAATCTCCGAAACCACGCCCCTGGATATATTGCATTTAGAGCTGCCTCTGCGACAACTGTGGACGCCTTGTTTAACATCCTCGGCTCAATAATCCAGAGCGATGCAAATACATTTAAAGCCGACGACACCTTCAGAGTGACCTGTACCAAGGTCAAAGTACCTGTAGGGCGAGGGCGTGGGCGTGCAAGACCCGGAATGTATAATAACTTCATAGAAGAATCGCACCGAAGAAGAGGAATTGTTACGATTAAAAACACAGACAACCTCTGTTTACCCCGTGCTCTGGTTGTAGCTATAGCGCATGCGTCAAGAGACCCAGAGTACAAGCTTGTGTGTATGGACAGATGCAAACGTCAAACCAACAGAGCAAAACAGCTAATGACGGACGCAGGGGTGCAGATAGGAGAAGGTGGTGCAGGCATTCGAGAGCTGCAACAGTTTCAAGATTTACTCGCCGATTATAAAATCACCATCTACAATTACGGCAGCAAAGGTCGTGATATCTACTTTGAAGGCGACGTTCAGAATCCCAAGCATAAGTTAAACTTGTTATATCACGCCAACCACTATAATGTTGTTACAAGCCTGACAGGTGCGTTCGCGTGTGGTTACTATTGCGAATTGTGCCATGTTCCATACGATGATCGCATGCACCATAGATGCTCAGCCCAATGCAACTCTTGCAAGAGGACCCCGCCGTGTGTGCTTGAAGACGACGGCATCCTGTGCGGCGACTGCAATAGACAATTTCAAAATAGAGCCTGTTTTAAGGCGCACATGAAGAGCGTATGCCGGGCTATAAGAAAGTGCCCAGACTGTAATAGATACATTCTAAAGAAGGGTAGAAAAGCCCCTCACGTTTGCGGAGAAAACTATTGTAAAGTGTGTAAGGATTACATGCCTGCAGGCCATCTGTGCTACATGAGAATTGATACACGTCGCCCGCTATCAACCAACTTTCTGTTTGTCTTTTTTGATCTTGAAACTCGACAAGACGAGGTTATTAACGACGCTCGTGTGCATCGAGTCAACCTGTGCGTATCCCAGCAATACTGTTGGATGTGTATGAACGGCGGCGGCGCATGCCTACAGTGCACGGATAGAACCAGAGTGTTCAGAGAGGACCCCATCAACGGGTTCATGGCTTACCTTATGGAAGTGCGAAAGGCGTACAAAAAGGTGATTGTTATCGCTCACAACGGCCAGGCCTTTGACTTCCAGTTTATCCTAAAGTACGTAATAGAAGAGACACAGTTCACACCCGAACTGATTATGCGAGGTACCAAGGTCATCCTCATGGAGATTGATAACACAAAGTTCATCGATTCTCTCAACTACATGCCTATGGCTCTATCAAAACTGCCCAAAGCTTTCGATCTGCCTCCGGAAAAGAAGAAGGGATATTTTCCGCACCTGTTCAACACGTTGGCAAACCAAGCGTATGTAGGCCCCATGCCTGCCAAAGAGTACTACTGCCCCGACTCCATGTTTGACAAGAATCACGAAGAATTCACACGATGGTACGACGAGCAGGTGCGCAACGAGTACGTCTTTGACTTTCAAAAGGAGATATTCGAGTACTGCCTATCGGACGTGGAGATCCTGGCACAGGCGTGCCTGAAATTCAGGGCCTGTTTCCTACAAGAGTGCAATGTTGATCCGTTTCTAGAGGCGGTGACTATCGCCAGCGCATGTAACCTGGCGTTCAGAAGGAACTTTCTGAAACCAAACACCATAGCCATACTACCAAAGGCTGGCTACCGCCTGGCCGATAAACAATCGTATATCGCTTTGCAATGGTTGCTGTGGCTCGAAACAGAGGGCAACCTGCGAATAAGTCATGCAGGTAACGGCCGAGAGATGAAGGTCGACGGGCTGTGCACAGAGACAAACACTGTGTACGAGTTCCAAGGATGCTGGTTCCACGGCTGCCCCAAGTGCTTCCCCAACGGACGTGACGCTGCTCTGGAGGACGATCCGGCGGACACGCACAACGCACGCCTCGAAAGGACAAGGGCCAAGAACGCTAAAATCGCACAGGCCGGCTACCAGGTCGTCGAGATGTGGGAGTGTGTATTTAGGCAGCAGAAGAAGGACGACAAGTCCATGGATTACCTCGACAATCATCCCGTCCTCAACGCAGCGCCTCTCAACCCCCGCCACGCATTCTTCGGCGGCAGGACGGGAAATATAAAGACCTACTGCGCCGATAAAGAGGACGAAACCATCCAGTACGCCGACGTGTGTTCCCTCTACCCTTGGGTATGCAAGTATGGAAAATACCCGATTGGACATCCAAAGCTGGCCGTCGGCAACGACGAATGCAGGAAACTGGGGATGAGCGCCGAAGGGTTGCTCAAGTGCACAATTCTGCCGCCTACATCGCTCTACCACCCCGTATTGCCGCTAAAGATGAATAACAAGCTGATGTTTGTACTATGTCGGACATGCGGCGAAACTCTCAATCCTGGCGATTGCGACCATACGGTGGACGAGCGCGCTCTGACGGGCACATGGACCATGGACGAGATACGCAAGGCGGTAGAGAAGGGCTATGTTGTTGTGGAAATGCACGAGATGTGGCAGTACGAGATGGCTTCAGGGAACGACGGCCTGTTTAAGGATTTTATTAATAAATTTCTAAAGATGAAACAGGAAGCGTCAGGCTACCCCGGCTGGTGCAAAACTGAAGAAGACAAGGCCCAGTATGTAGAAGATTATTTCACCAACGAGGGTGTCCGTTTGGACCAATCAAAGATCGCCAAAAATGAAGGATCCCGCTCACTGGCCAAACTAATGTTGAACTCGTTTTGGGGAAAATTTGGACAGAGGGAGAACCAGACTAAAACGTCGATTATCAGGGAGCCTCAGGAACTGTTCAAAATGCTGCAGAGCCCATCCATTGACGTCAACCACATTCAGGAAGTAAACGAAGACGTATTGGTTGTGAATTGGCAGTTTGCGGATGACGTTTGCGAAATACTGCCCACTGTCAACGTTGTGCTGGCCGTCTACCCCACCGCCCATGCCCGGTTAAAGCTTTACGAATATATGGACGCTCTCGGCCCTCAACTTATCTACAAGGATACCGACAGTGTGGTATACCTTCATAGGGAGGGATTGCCAAGAGTGGTGACTGGAGATTATTTAGGCCAGATGACTGACGAGCTCTCGGAATACGGCCCTGGTTCCTACATCACAGAATTCGTCTCTGGAGGTCCTAAAGTCTACGCCTACAAAGTATGGTCTACAAATAAAAACAAACACGTGACCGTGTGCAAGGTCAAAGGATTGACTCTCAATCTCGGCACATCAGCCTCGGTCAATTTTGAATCGATGAAACGGATGGTTTTGGAGGGTAGCGAACCTATCGTAACCACCAGTGATAGGATACGCCGCACAGAAGATCGTGACGTCATCACCACGTCTGAAAGTAAAATATTCAAGTTAACTGGTGCAAAGAGGAAGTTGGACGAGGACGACGGGTACAACACACTGCCTTACGGTTACAAACGTCCACGCATGAGCGAATAGCTATGCACTGTAAATATTCAACTTGACAAACGCTAATAGATTAATTTTGTATTAATTCTGTAAAGTGGTTAGATAAACATATTGTAATTCAGCCTAACATAAGCTAGATTATATATAGGTATTATTTATTCACATTGATTACTGTCTTGTATAAACAGTCTGCTTAACAGAAGCTAGATTATATATGTATTAATTATGCACATTGATTATCTATATATTGTATAAATATTCAACTAGATTATATATAAGTATTAATTATGCACAATGATTTGCTGTTTTCTATAAATATTCAGACTAACCAACTTATGGCTACAAAATTCCACGAATGAGTAAACAATATGAATAGCTGACGAATGTTGATTTTTTCACACACACAAATGTTTTTGTAAAGTAATTTGACCCCCTGCTTAGCGGGTAGTGTGAAAGAGACGAATGAAAGCCCACTGGCGAGGTTCTGCGTAGCCCGTAAGGTTGTATGCATCCCCTCTGGAGTGGCCGTAAAGGTTCGTAAGGGTGAATGTACTTGTCAAGCAGGAGGTTTGAATGGAGGCATCAATTTGATTTTGGAGGATGTCACGTGGAGTAGGCGGGGCAGGGGCCTCTCCTTTCCCCCTTCGGGGGATATTTGTGTGAACAAAGTATAGACAACACTATTGCAATAACCTTTGTGTTATATATTTTATACTTGTAATCATTTATTTGAAGCACCTATTATATTGTAAAACATACAGATTTAGAATTTTAGACTTTACAGAGGGTTGATAGTACTAACAATGACTTTGCTGTGTTTTGCTGCTAATCAGTTTATATTTTTGTTAGATTTAGCATTAGACTTATGACATGAATTGTATTTAGCCTAAATTATGCCATGTGATTGGAATATTTATGAGATATGTCTAAGCTAGTGTCTATAGTTGATGTATTAATTACCTAGATATGTCTAAACTTTTTTAATTGTGTATAAAGCGATTGTAATTAGATTTAAGAATGAATGTTTAGTTTTGTACATTGTTCAGATCATAATGTTATTGTAATTATACCTTTCTATTGTCAAATGATTATTACTAATTACCTTATCCTGTGTTGACCTTTGCATTAAGTGCAAGCACATGTAAACATAGTCGCTTGAAGGAACACACTGCATTAGACTCTTAGCGTAGCGAATGTCTGTACTCTTGATGGTTCAATGCACACCCTAGACAGGTAGAAGGCAACCTGCACTGCGAACGACTTACATTTAGGGTCAATGGTTAATAAATTGTATCGTACTACGATTTGTAAGTTTAACCCGCTTTATTTTTGATGTCAGATTCGAGAACATTAATTTCAGATGACAATTCTATCTAATTTTTAGTGATGAGTATTTCCAGATACTCTCTCTACATTGTGTCAGAACCTTTTAACATATGGCGTTTGTGACCTCTCATAGTTATTGTACATTTTACGATCTTATCAAAACAATATTTATCAAAGCTACACCTGTCTTATATTGCCCTTATTCTAGTTGATTGTTTTACATTTTTCCAATTAGACGTTACAGATTCAGCATAGCCCTATAGATTTATTGTTTTACAAAACAAGACACCCCATATAACATAATTGTTATACATGTTTTTTAAGGCAAGTAATAGATTTGGACGTTACAGAATCAGCATTGCTGTGGCCCTAGAGATTAATTGTGTTTTTACAAAACAAGAAGAATATAATTATCTATATTTTTCGCTATATTATATACAAACATTACCTCTCTAGGTTACGCTATAAACTAAGCCATTGCATATATATTCATATCATATGTGTGAATTTAATGACCGACATTTTCCCCGAAACGTATTTTCAAAATATTTATAATGAGAAAGAGAGAGAGAGAAAGAAACATCTGCCTGGGTTGTTCCTGGGTAGATTTACCGGGTAGATGTTCTGGTAGATGGCCGTACTTCACACCTCTGATATATGTGGTCCTCATTTGCTAATTACGAGCAGTTCTGTAGTCACAATTTCACATGATTTTACCATATTTATGTCAAACTAGACCTTGCTTACACTGTTCATTAATAATGGAAATACAGTTCTGTAGTCGCAATTTCACATGATTTTACCATATTTATGTCAAACTAGACCTTGCTTACACTGTTCATTAATAACCGACATACAGTTCTGTAGTCACAATTTCACATGATTTTACCATATTTATGTCAAACTAGACCTTGCTTACACTGTTCATTAATAATGGAAATACAGTTCTGTAGTCATAAATTCACATGATTTTACCATATTTATGTCAAACTAGACCTTGCTTACACTGTTCATTAATAATGGAAATACAGTTCTGTAGTCACAATTTCAATATATAGTATGGTGTTAGCCTCTATTACAGTGTTCATTTGCTAAATACTAGCGGTGTCACGGCTGCGGTTGCCTCGGATGTATTCTAGTCTTTTTCTCTCCTTCTCATTTCCCGTTTCCCCGCTAATGGCTTGGTTTTTATACAATGATATACAATTGTTATTACCTATGTCGAATGTTAAAATTTATACAATTCTACAATATCACGTGTATAGACAGTCTGAGAACCAACACATCTCCGTATAGTTTTCAGTATGTATAAATATGATAGTGAAATTGAATAGAAATGAGTCTGTCTTACAACTGTGCAGACATGTTAATTAATTTGGAATATGGCGTTAGATATTAACGTTAACCGCTTTTCCCCCCATAAAGACGGTTCTCTACGGACAGTGGGATTGTTTCTCACACGGCCTATGCATTAAACCCTATTATAACTATATTACATTACAATAATCTATGATACATCTATGTTAAATACCGAATGGATAGATCGTTTGTGATACACTACATCTCTGGATAATTTTTACATTATGTAATTTTGAATGGATTAATAGATTTGGCACTGACATGTTACTAAAATTTGGAATAGAGCGCTAGACTATTGGAAATGGCCTGTTTCTCAAACGACCTATTCATTCGGTGGTTGTCATAAATATAACGGTACTACTCCTAATAATATTATGGCACATTAATATGCTGACAGTCTGACGTTACCCAATACGGAATGCATATTAGATATACCCATCCTTTCTTGCCTACGACTCAACCTCAGATCGTAATGAGCCATATTATTATTAAAATGTTCCCCATCCAGTGTATAGGATATTCCATACTCGTCGTTGCTGTCCCAAGACCAGTTGGGAGGAGCTAGGTCAATGGACTGATTAAAGTATTCATCGAATTGACAACATTTTCTAAAAAATAAATGAAACCTTTCTATAATCGTATCTTTATTATATTCTATATCAGAGAACATACCGTCAGGGTCGCTGTATAGAATATAATTGTAAAGATACGAGTTATAGAAGTGGGTTTTCGATTCATTTTTTATATACGGCCTCACAACGTTCAACAATTTCATATTATAATAGTAATGTTGAAGGTCGTCCAGTTTGAAAATTTTTGAATACTCCAACCTCAATTCGTATTCGATCTTTACGAGGATGGTATATACTATATGCTCCCAATTTTGTAGAAAAACTTTCTTTAAATAACCGCCCTCCCTCAATTTAGAATTTATATACTTGAAATAGTGTTCTTGATTTTCGGATGAGTTAATGTGTTTGTAATTAATATATCTGTTTTGAAATTTATATTTATGACAGAATGAACATCTATCAAACAGTTCGCATCTTTTCAATTTATAATACCCGGTTAGTAGTTTTCTAAATGTGTCTAAATCTTGGCATTCGCCGGATCTTATAAACTGAACGATTTCACTTGTTTGATTGATATTCATAAAGTTGTTACTAAATCTGCCTAGAACACTATAAATTAAATACCTTACAACTAGCAAAATTATATCTAAATATATACACCCACTAATCACAGTGTCCAACTTACGTCTATGCACCTTAAGTCCTCCTCTACAACACCCTAAATAACTCAGATCTATTTCGCTATACATGTCTAACATTTTCACACTAACCTGGGGTAAACTAATGAGAGTGTCTTTTATAAAGATGTTTAGTCATGCCTTGTGATTTGCTTTTAGGACGTGGTTTTTTAAAGTGACCAGTACAGGATGCGATATGTGTCTTTACGGAAACTCTTTTTCTGTTTGTTTGCGGTAGGTGGTTTCTAAGAGCAGCTGTTATCAGCCCGGTGATTTTGTCACTGGATGTGTGTATCGACGGATGTCCTACCGTTAATTTCCTGGAAACCTTTCCTACCCGGATTTCCTTTTTCAGACATCTATTGTCATTCAGAGTTGGTGGTTGAGTGAATTGTCGATTCCAGTTGGTTTTCGTTGTAGCGTATTCTATACACCATGTTCAGACCAAGTAATGATGAGTGGCTCATGATCGACAACTGTTTGGATAACCTGATGTCAGCGGTCAGGAGGTCGGTGTTGTATTCTTTGTCTTTATAATATTATACATTAATTTATATCATCTGTTATTGTTGCTATATTGTTTCGTTCTTGTTTTTTAGCGATATTCGACAGCAACTGCGGGATAAATATGCCGGAGGTGCAATAGAGGTGGGCCTAGCTTTTCAGCTCGTTATACCTGCTATTGGAACGCCGTACAGGAGTAAAGGGAGACGTTTTTTTGTTGTACCTGTACAACTACCGGCTGCGCCTATGACCTCCTCCCAGTCCTCCGAAACTACCTCATCGTCCTCTGCTACATCTTCCCAGCCCTGTGCAGATGATATAGAGATGGTGGTGGATAACTCGTCGTCCTCTGCTACATCATCCCTGCCTGATGCAGATGACATAGAGATGGTGGTGGATAACTCGTCGTCCTCTGCTACATCATCCCTGTCTGATGCAGACGATATAGAGATGCTCCCCTGTGACCTAGGCCCTATAGATTTATCGGACATACAGACAGAATCTCTAATGGATATTGATGTGTTAGACGATTTATTGATGTATTTAGGGTAGTGCTAGTGATTAAAGTGTGGTTTGTATGTGAATCAGGTGTTTTGTTTTCACTACATTGGATCTTCTTTGGTGAGTTGGTATTTTCATAACAATATTTCACACGCTGATAGCGTTTCTAGTTATTCGCCTCTAAAAAGGTAGGCCATACTCTATATGTTTTTTGATAATCTGTAGCGCGGGTCGCTAGCTAGTCATGGATCATAGCCCACTGTTGTGTTTAGCAATCAACCTGTGGCCCACGTTACCTGGGTTCCCTGGGTGGGCCCTGGGATCATTCGAGCTTTGATATTTCATATATTAATCAATTATATCTCGCGATATCCCCACGTTGGTAGCCACCTCAGGGGCAGATCCTGAGACTGTCCGTGGGGTAGGTTGTTACGTCATAGGCTTGCCTGATTAGGTTTTTTTCCAATAACCACCTCTAGACGTAGCCACCCCCGGTTCCATGCTCATGGTCTTTCAGAGCCGCCTCTCGTCCATAACATCCCCCAGAGATGGTCCTGTTCGTTGCTGAGATCGCCCAATCTACTAGGGGTAGGTTAGATACATTTTGGTCGGCTTAGGTTGGTCGATTATAAACCCCATAGTCTATGATCAACACCATGGGGTGGTCCTAAACGTAGCTAAGATCGCCCTTGTAATTAGGAGTATGTTGGGTTAGATACAATTTGGCTAGCGAGGTTTTCCAATAACTACATCTAGACGTAGTCACCCCATAGTATATGATCAAGGTCTTTCAGGGCTGCCTTCGTCCATGACAACCCCCCGGGGAAGGTTCTAAACGTACCGGGATGTCCCCCAACACTTAGGTTAGGTTAGATCCGTTTTGCCTAGCTTAGGTTAGTTGGTTGGAATTTATTTTTTTTTTCCATTTACCGCCCCTCTAGGCATGGTCAAAACCACCCTTAGGGGTTGGATGAGGGTCGGCGTCAGGCCTCTGCATCATCCAAAACTACCCCTATAGTCCTAGGTTACGTAGCGGCCGAGTTAGGTTAAAATAAAATTTTTTTTCGAAAAACTACCCCCCACCCCTCTAGACGCGGTCGAAACCACCCCCGGGTCTGGGGTCGCGGCCGGGATGACCTCCTGCATCATCCAAAACTACCCCTATAGTCCTAGGTTACGCACCCTATCGGACAAAGCACATGTTCCAATATTTTATCGAAAATCGCCCCACCCCCAATCTACCCCCGGAGCATCCGCCGGGGAAGGTCGTGAACGTAGCTAAGGTCACCCCCTACACTTAGGCTGGGTTAGGTTGGATACAATTTGGCTAGCCTAGGTTAGTGGCTTGGAGTTAAATTTTTTCGAAAAACTACCCCCTACCCCTCTAAACGTGGTCAAAACCACCCCTAAGGCTGGGATCCGGTAGGCAATGACCTCCTGCGTCATCCGAAACTACCCCTACAGTCCTGGGTTACGTAGCGGCAAATTTTTTTTTTTTTTCCGAAAAACTACCCCCTACCCCCCTGAACGTGGTCGAAACCACCCCTTGGTCTTGGGTCATGGTCGGGATGACCTTGAGCATCATCCAAAACTACCCCTATATTCCTAGGTTACGTAGCGGCCGAGTTTAGGGGTGGCTGTGCTCAACTATCGCCAGTTCTACTCACATTGTTTGTTGCTAAGAAGGTTGTTGGTTTCTAGGTACCAGACAAGACGGCGGTTGACCATCTTCTCCAGTAGTTTGCACAAGACGCTTGTGAGTGATATAGGCCTGTAACTACTGGGGTTTTTTTTGTCCTTACCTGGCTTCAAAAGAGGAATTATAGTCGATTCTAACCATGCATCGGGGAAAGAGCGCTCCTCGAATAAACGATTGTATACTCGAAGGAGGACAAGTATCGCCGATAATGGTAGATGTTTTAGCATGGAGTACACAATGGAATCAGGACCTGGTGCAGAATCCTTCGTTGACGCAAGAGCTGACTCCAATTCCCCTATAGAGAAAGGAGTGTTTAAAGGAGAGTCCTCAGACGACCCAACAGTAAACGGTATTGCTTCTTCCTTCAGTTTATAAATCTTCAATAATCTATTATAGGCTGTAGTAGCAGAAAAGTTAGAAAAAGATGTTCCAAGTACATTAGCAATGTCATCACTGTTTGTGATTAATCTCCCATCTGGTTGCTTCAGCGCAATGGCTGGCAACGGAATGGAAGTACCACAAACTGATCTTAGTTTCCTCCACACTGTGGAGGACGGAGTTGTTCGTCTAATTGTGCTAATGTACTGTTCCCAAGAGTTCTTTCTACTCAGCCTAAATATAATCCGTGCTTTCGCTCGGAGTATTTTATATTCCTGAAGGTTTCCATTCGTTGGGTGTCGTTTAAATCTCCTAAGAGCTCTTCGTCGTAAACGGAGGATTTCTGTGCATTCATCGTTCCACCACGGCAAAGGCGGTCGGCGTGGATGCGCAGAGGTTTTCGGAATGGTCTTTTCAGCGGCATTTAAAATTGCTTTTGTAAAATTTTCTATATTTTCATCAATGGGTGTCAGATAATCCATGTCAAGTGATACAAGGTAATTCGAGTAGGAGTCCCAGTTGGCTTTTCGCAAAATCCAACTGGAATTTCGAACATAACAGGTTTGGGAGTCACATAAACTGATCTTAATAGGCACATGGTCGCTTCCATACAAATCATTGAGTACCGACCATGTGCATCTAGTAGCTAATTGAGGGCTGCAAATCGATAGATCAACAGCTGTCCATCCACCAGTAGATGCTGCTAAATGAGTAGGAGAACCGTCATTTAGCAGACATAAGTCTAGTTCCGTTCTTACACTTTCGACAATATCACCTCGAGAGTTCCTAGTCGGAGATCCCCAAGACGAATGGTGGGCATTAAAATCCCCTACCAATAAGAACGGAGTTGGTAACTGGCTTATCAAATTTACTAAATCACTGTGATGCAGGTTTTCTTGTGGTGGCAAGTAGACACAACACACAGTGATTTTATACGGGACAGCTGTTTGAACGGCTACTGCTTGTAAAGGAGTTATTAAGTTTAGAGAAACAGCATCGATACAGTCGCGGGCTAGGATGGCTACGCCACCTCTAGCTCGATCTTCTGTAACGAAGTCCGATCTAAAAACTGAATACTCCCTTAAATGGAAATTATGCGATTCGTGGAGATGTGTCTCCTGTAGACATACAAACATTGGGTACACATCTCGCACGAGTACTTTAAGTTCTTCTATGTGACTCCTAACACCGTTGACGTTCCATTGTATCACTGACTTGTTAATTGCAGACATTTATTAACTCAGCAATGGATTGATCTGACACCCATTGGTGCTCTCTCCTTTCTTGCGTGGGACGTTTTTAGACGTCTCAGGCTTACATTTCTCAGATTCCATATCCACCCGTTCAGGGATGGAATCTGAGGAAGTTTTGGGTTTAGGAGGTTTAGTTTTTACATTCCCTCCTTTGTTAGCATTTTGTTTAATACCCGGTAACGACGGTGGCGATGTGGTCTGACGTAACACTGGTTTACGTGGTTTCGATTTTTCCAACGTCTTCTGCACAGAAACACAAGGCTCACTTAGTGACTTATTTCGTGCTCCAATCCCCCCAGTGGAAGGGATAGGTATACGAGGCAAAACACTATCCGTTGCTGCAGGTTGTGCCAAATTTAGAGACGATCCATTTGTGACTAAGCACAAAAGGCGAGACACTTGTTCAGTTAGAGCTTCAATCTTCTTGGACAGCTCAGCACAGTTGGTACAAGACGATTTCGAAGCGGTCAGGGTAGCGGCATAAGTCTTACTGTCTGCCTTTGGCTGAGTGGATCTATAGAGTTTTTTGGCCTCTGGAAACGACCGCTTGTCTTTCGCCATGATGCCTAAGATAGCTTTCTCTTCCTTGAAAGTAGGACAGTTGTAGGATCGCGCTGGGTGGTCACCACCACAGTTGGCGCATTTCGGAGAATTAACACATTCCTTGTCATCATAGCCTTCAACGCTACATATGCCGCATACGTTCTGCTTCGAACACGTAGAGCTGATATGCCCAAATCGCTGGCACTTGAAGCAGCGCCTAGGGTTAGCCACGTATGGTCTCACTGAGATCCTTTGGTAACCTGCATGCAAGTATTCGGGTATTTCCGGTTTTCCAAATGTGACTATAAAAGAAGCTGTTGCTACTTTTTCTCCTTTGTCCATTTTTATTATGGGGATAACCTCCGTAACTAACTGAGAAGACAGTTCGGACTTAATTTCTTCGATTGGAAGGTGCATTAAATCCCTACATGTGATGACCCCCTTTGAGTAATTCAAGGATCTGTGGGGAGCCACAGGTACCATGACCTGGTCAAAGAAGGAGGTCATTTTTGATAGAGAACGGGTTTGTCTATCGGTGGAAGTCGCAACTAACAATGTTCCGTTTCTAAGTTTCTTAATAGAGGCTACTGGGCCTCCAGCACAAGCAGTAATGGCCTTGTTAATCAGGAAAGGAGAAACTTTGGAAAGATCTTTCCCTTCTTCGGCACTAGAAAAAACTAAATACTTTGCTGATGGCAATGTCTGCGACGTTGCCACCATCAACTTTTTGCTCAAATCTTGACTATCGTCAGGAGAATCCTGGCGTGTCCTCTTCAGACTAGTCATATTTGACGTGGTTTTGGAATCCATAAATATTTTTTGCCAGCCATCGTGTCAAGCGTTACGGGCGAGACTATAGGAACGGGTACACCCTTGGATCACATTAAGATCATTTCCAACCCTCAGAACTCTGAGGCCTATAGCTTTTCTCCTTAGCTCGACTGGATGGGCATCAGTCGAGGACTCGTAATACTGTGCACAGGCTCCGACACCCGTGCACCGCGGACACTCCCTGACCAAGAACCGAAGCGGCTGGTAGACCATAAACCGCGCTTACGTCTTCGGCAGAGCAAGCTCACATCAGCGTCCCAGACCAGTTTGTCACGCTCTGGACTTTTCAGCACTCCCAACGCGCAACGGTTCTGACCAGTCAAAAAATTCCCTAAGAGAAGATGTAAGTGTTGAAATGTGTATAGATTGTGTTGGTGTGTGTATGTGTGTGTGTAATTATTTTGTGAGTGGTGTAGTGTTAGGCTAGGGTACCGCGAGGGACGCCAAATCCCTCGTAGGTGCGGCAAGTCCGTACCCCCCTGCGGGTAACAATAAAGTATAAGCAACTATCGAGATATTATGACGTCACATTCTTACACCTGCTTCTCGATATATTTTTTTAATTTAATCAAACCGTTTGTTATATATAGCCTCCAAAGGATATTAAATATAGAAGCGTTTAGGCTCGGGTCATAAAACCTCTGATGGAGAAGAAGAGGGGGGGGGCGAAGTATTACAATAATATTAGCGCCTTCATTATGTAGTGCTAAGTACTACTTCACACCAACTTGTAGCGTAACAATCTTGTATAGGCAATTACCGAGCTAATATGACGTCACTTTCCTACAGTTGCTTCTCGATAATTTGTTAATGTAATCAGCCAGTATGAGATATATAACCTACAAAGGAAATTACATGTAGAAGCGTTAGGTTAGGGACGTAAAACCACTAACAAAGTCAAGAAGGCTGGTCTGATTATTGCAATCCTATTACCGCTTTCATTAAGTAGACTTACTTCCTACTTCACAGCAACTTGTAAGCATAACAATAAAGTATAAGCAACTATCGAGCTAATATGACGTCACATTCTTACTGTTACTTCTCTAAATTTCGTTTATGTGATCAGCCAGTATGAGATATATTGCCCACAAAGGTCATCAAATATAGAAGAGGGTTCGGGTAATAAAACCTCTGACAAACTCAAAACCTGGTCAAAGTAATACAATCCCATTTCACTTTCATTAAGTAGGCCTAAACATTTCGTTTTCCTATTTCACAACTGACAAATTTCTAGTCCTAATAAATGTAATAAAATGATCTGTTGTAGAATGGAATATTAATATAGCTCATTATTAATATTTTCTTAACCATATATATTACTTTAAACTATTTTGTTTTAGAATGGAAAAGAAAAATCTAACTCCTAAATAAAAGATTAAATCTGTCGTAATCTTTGTAAAAAAATATATAGATGTTAAACAAATTTCAAAAACATCATGTAAGTGAACCTGTTTGTTTTATGCCATATTAGTCATGTTGGTGATACAAAAAATTATTATCATTGAAGCTTAGACCGTGTAATATTATTAAATAATATTCGTTACCTAGCAACCATCGTCAGTGGCATGGCATATTATAATCCCTAACTCTACATAGCTCTTTTAGTTATGGTAAACCTAACTACCTATCCAAACCCAGAACGCCAAGGTCACGACTTTACAAAGCGCGGTCACGCTCTCCGAATATAATTACATATGTTCAAATTAATTAAGAATATTAAGAACAGTAAGCTGTTAAACGGTTTTGAAAGTTTATATATAAATAAATAAATGCCTGAGTTATTATTAAACTCTGATAAGGCCCTATTCTAAATTCTATTTTGTGTTTTCATTTAAAGAAGGATTACGATTTTACATACTATTTGGAGTGGGCACAATTTTTCTTCAGAAAAGCTAATAGCAACTTTCTCACTTTACGTGAAATCAGTTCCTGTAATAATTAAAGATAATACCACTTTTCAACCATATATTATTAGATTTAATTTTAGGGTAGAGCAACTATTTACTGAAAGATTGTTTTTGATGAAATTATTATTTTAATTTTATAACCATGTGATTGTTTCAACAGTGCACCAGTAATCCTTGCTGCAGAAACTTAATTTGTTTACAAAGTACAGAGACATGCAGCCTGTGTCTTACAGGTCCTGTAAGTATACATTTTAAAACTACTTTAGATCATTTAAAATTATTTATGATTGGTAAACCATTTATATTTATATTTGCATTATTATCTGTTTTATTTTATACAAATGTTAATACAAAGTTGTAGCGTGTAAGCTAACCTTGCCAAATATGTATAAATACCTTCAGGCCTTCCAATGCTATACAAATTTAGCTAAGATGAATCTATTACAATAAGTTATACCTGTAGGAGTGAACAGAGAGAATTCTCAAATCATAAAATCATGTATATAAAACAAAATCAGCTACATATGTAAAGTGAGGTAAAATATAGGTAAAACCTATAGGCAAATAGTACAAGGAACAACATCCCCAAAGTTTACTAGGAGCCAATATAATGAATCTTAAAAGCATGATGTGTTTATTAAGTGTTGATGATAATAATAAGAAAAAATAAGGAATAAATGTGGTTAATTATTTGATAACAGTGCAAAACTATAATAAAATTCACTCATATCAGGTGAGATTAGGGATTAAACATATTACAAATGGGATTTTCAGTGTTATAACTTTACATAATGTTATTATCATGAAGCAATAGAGTATGCCTGTTGACATTGAGTACTAGAGAATAATATTTAGATGTTAAATGTGCTGCAAAACAAAGTGGTTGTCCCAGAACTGAATGTGTTAGTATTATTATGTCCCCATTTCTACATTATTCAAAGATTTTGACTCTTGATTATAAATGTACAATTAATTTTATTAGGTTAGATTGCTTCATCGATAGATTTGACCCAGTCACCATTATTCACATGTTTACATTTAAAACAGAGGCTTATTTTCAATATATGTTTCTAACATTTACAAATGTCACTTGGAATAGAAAAATATGTTTTTTTTCCTGGCGAAAAACTAATTGTGGTTATCATCGCCAAACAAAATCTAACACTGAACGCAATGTTTTAAATAAAATCAAATAAACAAATAAATAAATACAACAAAAATTTCAAAACAAAACACACCAACAATAAAAAACAACAATATAACAATAGATTGTGTTTATGTGTGTATGTGTATGTGTATGCTTTGTGAGTGGTGTAGTGTTAGGCTAGGGTACCGCGAGGGACGCCAAATCCCTCGTAGGTGCGGCTAGTCCGCACCCCCCTGCGGGGAAAAATACACGTATTACTCTTATTTTATACAACCGAAATGTCTCACCATTCCCGCATCCAACACTCACCTACTTGTACCCCCATCATACAGTACCCCCTCATACTAGCTCAGTCGCTAGCGTCACACGCCGGCAAACCAAACGTCCTAGGTTCCATTCCCGAACGCAGAATTATATTTTTTCCAAAACTTAGGTCACCACCAGAACAAGATGGCCCTTCCGCACCTCGACCAGCAACCTATTAAACACTAGGGGCGGGGCGTGAACGCCATCTTCACTACCATCATCGACCTATCAGAACAAGATGACCCTTCCGCTCCCCCACCTCGACCAGCAACCTATCAAACACCAGGGGCGGGGCGTGGGCGCCATCTTCACTACCAGCATCGACCTATCAAACAAAAGGGTCGGGGCTTAGGAGGGGGTGAGGGTAACAAATACTGCTCTCTCATTGGGGGGATAAAGTATACCCATTACTACTTCCATGGACGGAAGGTATCTTTAATATCCCTCAGCTTATTCTGAATCACGGTATGCCACTCGTCATTCCAAGCAGCGAGCAATAAATGTTTCGCGAAACACACATAATCAGATGCCATAACTAGTTGAGTAATAGGCACCAAACTTGTAGCTTTCTTCGCCGCTTCATCCGCTTTTGTGTTTCCAAGTATTCCGCAATGTCCAGGAACCCAACAGAAAGTTACCCCCACACCCCCCAATTGAAGCCTGTGTACAGCACACAAAATGTCCCCAACTAAAGGGTTGTTAGAGAAAACATCCTGAAGAGCACTTTTGGAATCCGAACACAAAAGATAATGCGAAGATCGAGATTGAATGACGGTCAAAGCTTTAAAAATAGCAAATAGTTCTGCCGTGAAAACACTGCAAGCTGAGGGCAATCCGTACGTGTAGGCACGTCCAGACGCATATAACGCACACCCAACGCCATGGTCCAGTTTAGATCCATCCGTGAAAATAATCTCACTATACAGGTAGGATCTGTATATTGCCCAAAAACTCCTGGTGGTACACCACATTAGGAGTATTGGTTTTTATAAAACTGGACAGTGAAAAATCGAAGCGGGGCGTTTTTATTATCCATGGAGGTAGACAGCACATCGATCGTTTAAACGTAGTAGGAAGTTCCGACTCTAGATTATCAATTATGCGCGACGTCCGAGTACCGAAAGGGGCGGTTGAACGTTCGCGTGCAATATAAGATGGTTCGTAGCGATTATTAAACACTACATTAAATGCCGAATGTTTAGGTTTGCTTCGAAGACCAGATATATAAGATATTTGTAGCATCTGACGTCGTCTTGAAAGAGCGGGTTCCCCAGCCTCGACAAGAAGACTAGGGATTGGGCTAGTTCTAAATGCACCAGTAGCAAGTCTAAGTCCAGAGTGGTGGACAGCATCGAGAGTTTTCAGAACTGTGTGTCGTGCGGTTGAATAGGCTTTACAGCCATAATCTTTTTTTTTTTTTTTTTTTTTTTTTTTTTTTTTTTTTTTTTTTTTTTTCAATGCACGATCTAACGTCCGCGCGATAAAAGCGAAGCATACTAGTTCTGTCTGCTCCCCAATTCGTACCACTAAGGAATCTTAACATATCCAATTTCTTGTTGCATCTCACCTTCAAATCACGAACATGTGGGATCCATGAGAGTCTTTTATCAAATAAAAGACCTAGAAATCGAACACTATCCGTGGTTTGATTTTTTTTTTCAGGCGAAAAACCTATCAAGGTTATCATCGCCTAACTAAAGTTATTTTAAATAATAAGATTTTAAAATCTGTCCCTTAAAAACACCTTTAAACTACCTCGAATTTTTTTTTTAAATATCAAAATATACAAACACCACAAAAACCAACCACAATACATTCTATACGATAAAAAAATATACAATCAAACACCTATATTCGAACTTATAATTAACAATTACATCACGGCACCATACTTGTAGCTAATTTTGCACCTTCATCTTCCGAATATTCCGCAGTCACCAGGCACCCAGAGATTTTTTTTTCCAGGCGAAAATCCTATTGAGGTTATCATCGCCTAACTAAAGTTAAGTTTTTAAAATAAATATTACATAAAACTAATAAAAAAAAACAAAATAAATGTTTAAAAACTAATTGTAATTATCTAAAACTAAAGAACCTAACATTTAAATATTATTAAATAGATTAAGGTGGCGTAAGAAAGCGAGGACACGGTCGATAGCAGTGACATCGTCTCTTAAAACCACCTTTAAACTACCTCGAAGATCGTAACGTATATACAAATTTGTCAACTCATTACAATCAAGCAGGATATGCTTGATTGTAATATTATTTCTACAAAACGGACATAGTGGTGGATCCTCATGTCGCATCAACCATCCATGCGTTAACAAAGAGTGGCCGATGCGAAGTCGAGTAACCACCACTTCCTCCCTACGATTCGAACGAACAGATGTCCTCCATGCTCGGACGGTATTTTTGATGTCCCTCAGCTTGTTTCTATTTACATTTTGCCATTCTTCATTCCAAACAGAGAATAGTGTAGATTTAACTTTGCATACAAAATCTGATGCCATCACACGTTGTGTCGATGGCAACATACCTGTAGCTAATTTTGCACCTTCATCTGCTTTAGTGTTTCCGAATATTCCGCAGTGACCAGGCACCCATAGAAGTGACTCCTCGACACCTCGTAATTGTAGCCTGTGTATAGAGCACAAGATGTCTCCAACTAAAGGGTTCTCAGTGTACATTTCCTGAATAGCCTGGAGAGCACTTTTGGATTTTTTTTTTTTTTTTTTTTTTTTTTTTCCTGTCGAAAAACCAATTGTGGTTATCATCGCCAAACAAAATCTAACACTGTACGCAATGTTTTAAATAAAATAAAATAAATTAATAAATAAACAAATAAATAAATACAACAAAAAATTACAAAACAAAATAAAACACCAACAATAAAAAACAAAAAACAACAATATAACAATGAAAAAATTCTTAAAAACTAAATAACAAAATAACAACAAAGAACAATATAACAGTAAATAAATAATACGTAAAACAATAATAGGTAACAATTTAGCAATAAATAAATCTCAATAACAATAACAAGAACAGAAAATAAATTTAATTAAAATAAATAAAAGAAACACAGAGAATATGTATAAATAAAATTAAAAAAAAATATATATATTTATGTATTAAATTTTAAAAAATATTTTCAAGTGGTGCAAGAAAGCGATGACTCGGTCAATGGCCGAGGCATCGTCCCTTAGCACCACCTTTAAACTCCCTTTTAAATTAAAAAGGGCACGAACATTGCCTACACTAACACAATCTACCAAAATATGTTTTATTGTGAAGATACCCCCGCAGTATTGGCATATTGGTGGATCTTCACGACGCATCAAATATCCATGAGTTGCAAAAGAGTGGCCAACGCGAAGGCGTGTAACCACCACTTCCTCCCTACGTTTTGAACGAATTGAAGACCTCCATGGACGGACGGTATCTTTAATTTCCCTCAGCTTATTCTCAATCACAGTATGCCACTCGTCATTCCAAGCAGCGAGCAATAAATGTTTCGCGAAACACACATAGTCAGATGCCATAACTAGTTGAGTAATAGGCACCAAACTTGTAGCTTTCTTCGCCGCTTCATCCGCTTTTGTGTTTCCAAGTATTCCGCAATGTCCAGGTACCCAACAGAAAGTCACCCCCACACCCCTCAATTGAAGCCTGTGTACAGCACACAAAATGTCCCCAACTAAAGGGTTGCTAGAGAAAACATCCTGAAGAGCCTGAAGAGCACTTTTGGAATCCGAACACAAAAGATAATGCGAGGATCGAGATTGAATGACGGTCAAAGCTTTAAAAATAGCAAATAGTTCTGCCGTGAAAACACTGCAAGCTGAGGGCAATCCGTACGTGTAGGTACATCCAGATGCATAAAACGCACACCCAACGCCATTGTCCAGTTTAGATCCATCAGTGAAAATAATTTCACTGTGTTGGTGAGATTTATAAATGGATAAAAATTCCTGGTGGTAGACCACAACAGGAGTATCGTGTTTTATATAACTGGACAATGAGAAATCGAAGTGCGGCGTTTTTATTATCCATGGAGGTAGATAGCACATTTGTCGTTCAAACATAGTTGGAAGTTGCAACTCAAGGTCATCCAATATTCTTAAAGTTCGTATGCCAAATGGAGCGGTCGAACGTTGACGTGTATTGTACACTTCATTTAGCGTATTGTGAAACACTATTTCAAATGCCGGGTGGTTGGGTTTGCTTCGAAGAACAGAAACGTAAGATATTTGTAGCATCTGACGTCGTCTAGAAAGGGCAGGTTCCCCAGCTTCGACAAGAAGACTAGGGATTGGGCTAGTTCTAAATGCACCAGTAGCCAGTCTAAGTCCAGAGTGGTGGATGGTATCAAGAGTTTTCAGAACTGTAGGTCGTGCAGATGAGTAGACTTGACAACCATAATCTATGCGCGATCTAACGACTGCGCGATAAAACCGAAGCATACTAGTTCTGTCTGCTCCCCAATTCGTACCACTAAGGACTCTTAACATATCCAATTTCTTGCTGCATTTCACCTTCAAATCACGAACATGTGGACTCCATGAGAGTCTTTTATCAAATAAAAGACCCAAAAATCGAACACTATCCGTGGTTTGAAGCTGAGCCCCGTCAAGAAAAAGGATCGGCACCTGGTGCTGCCTACGACGACTAAATGCTACACATTGGGTCTTCGAAGCAGAGAATTTGAAACCTGTAGTTTTTGACCATTCCTCTAATCTGTACATTGCTAACTGCAAAGACCTTTCCGCTGTTGCCATACACCGAGCAGGGACATATATGCAAAAGTCATCCACAAAAAGGGAACAGTGTACCGGAGATCGTATATTGCTGGTGATACTATTTATTGCAACGGCAAATAGCGTGACGCTCAGCACGCTGCCCTGCGGTACACCATTCTCCTGTGTATAGCTGTTTGAATACGTGCCTCCAAGTCGAACGCGGAAAGATCTGTTTGAAAGAAAGTTAGCGATGAATGCTAGGATATTCCCTTGTATACCCCATGATTTTAAAGTGTTCAGAATTCCTCTTTTCCATGCCATATCGTATGCCTTCTCAAGGTCGAAGAAAACAGCAACGAGTGTTTGACGCAAGAGAAAGGCATCTTGAATAGTGGATTCTAACAAGACCAATTGGTCAACCGATGATCGCCCTTGTCTGAAACCACACTGCTCGTTGCAAATGAAATTGTTGGTTTCTAGGTACCAGACAAGACGGCGGTTGACCATCTTCTCCAGTAGTTTGCACAAGACGTTTGTTAGAGATATAGGCCTGTAACTACTGGGATTGGTTTTGTCTTTACCTGGTTTTAAGATAGGAATTACTGTCGCTTCTAACCATGCATCGGGGAAAGACTGCTCCTCGAATAGCCGATTGTATATTCGAAGGAGGAAAAGTTTCGCCGATGATGGTAGATGTTTCAGCATGGAGTATACAATGGAATCAGGACCTGGTGCAGAATCCCTCGTTGACGCGAGAGCTGACTCCAATTCCCCTAAGGAGAAAGGAGTGTTTAAAGGTGAGTCGCCAGATAACCCAACAGTAAACGGTATTGCTTCTTCCTTCAATTTATGTCTCTGGAATACTATGTTATAGGCTGTAGTAGCAGAAGAGTTAGAAAATGATTTTCCCAGCACATTAGCAATATTATCACTGTCCGTGGTCAAACTTCCATTCGGTTGATTCAGCGCAATAGCTGGCAACGGAATGGAAGTACCACAAACTGATCTTAGTTTCCTCCACACTGTGGAGGATGAAGTTGTCCGTCTAATTGTGCTAATGTACTGTTCCCAAGAGTTCTTTCTACTCAGCCTAAATATCCTCCGTGTTTTCGCACGGAGTATTTTATATTCCTGAAGGTTGTCACTTGTTGGGTTACGCTTAAATCTCCTTAAAGCTCTTCGTCGTAAACGGAGGATTTCTGTGCATTCGTCGTTCCACCACGGCACAGGCGGTCGGCGTGGATGTTTTTTTTTTTTTTTTTTTTTTTTTTTTTTTTTTTTTTTTTTTTTTTTTTCCTGGCGAAAAACCAATTGTGGTTATCATCGCCAAACAAAATCTAACAAAGAACGCGATGTTTTAAATAAAATCAAATAAATAAAAAAATAAATAAATACAACAAAAATTACAAAACAAAATAAAACACCAACAATAAAAAACAAAAAACAACAATATAACAATGAAAAAATCCTTAAAAACTAAATAACAAAATAACAACAAAGAACAATATAACAGTAAATAAATAATATGTAAAACAATAATGGGTAACAATGTACCAATAAATAAATCTCAATAACAATAACAAGAACAGTAAATAAATTTAATTAAAATAAATAAAAGAAACACACAGAATTATATGTATAAATAAAATTTTAAAAAAAAATATATATATTTATGTATTAAATTTTAAAATATATTTTCAAGTGGTGCAAGAAAGCGATGACTCGGTCAATGGCCGAGGCATCGTCCCTTAACACCACCTTTAAACTCCCTTTTAAATTAAAAAGGGCACGAACATTAACTACACTAACACAATCTACCAAAATATGTTTTATTGTGAAGATATCACCGCAATATTGGCATATTGGTGGATCTTCACGACTCATCAAATATCCATGAGTTGCAAAAGAGTGGCCAACGCGAAGGCGTGTGACCACCACTTCCTCCCTACGTTTTGAACGAATTGAAGACCTCCATGGACGGACGGTATCTTTAATTTCCCTCAGCTTATTCTGAATCACGGTATGCCACTCGTCATTCCAAGCAGCGAGCAATAAATGTTTCGCGAAACACACATAATCAGATGCCATAACCAGTTGAGTAATAGGCACCAAACTTGTAGCTTTCTTCGCCGCTTCATCCGCTTTTGTGTTTCCAAGTATTCCGCAATGTCCAGGAACCCAACAGAAAGTTACCCCCACACCCCTCAATTGAAGCCTGTGTACAGCACACAAAATGTCCCCAACTAAAGGGTTGCTAGAGAAAACATCCTGAAGAGCCCGAAGAGCACTTTTGGAATCCGAACACAAAAGATAATGCGAGGATTGAGATTGAATGACGGTCAAAGCTTTAAAAATAGCAAATAGTTCTGCCGTGAAAACACTGCAAGCTGAGGGCAATCCGTACGTGTAGGTATATCCAGATGCATAAAACGCACATCCAACGCCATTGTCCAGTTTAGATCCATCAGAGAAAATAATTTCACTGTGTTGGTGAGATTTATAAATGGATAAAAATTCCTGGTGGTAGACCACAACAGGAGTATCGTGTTTTATATAACTGGACAATGAGAAATCGAAGTGCGGCGTTTTTATTATCCATGGAGGTAGATAGCACATTTGTCGTTCAAACATAGTTGGAAGTTGCAACTCAAGGTCATCCAATATTCTTAACGTTCGTATGCCAAAGGGAGCGGTCGAACGTTGACGTGTATTGTACACTTGATTTAGCGTATTATAAAAGACTCTTTCAAATGCCGGGTGGTTGGGTTTGCTTCGAAGAACAGAAACGTAAGATATTTGTAGCATCTGACGTCGTCTTGAAAGAGCGGGTTCCCCAGCCTCGACAAGAAGACTAGGGATTGGGCTAGTTCTAAATGCACCAGTAGCCAGTCTAAGTCCAGAGTGGTGGACAGCATCGAGAGTTTTCAGAACTGTAAGTCGTGCGGATGAATAGGCTTGACAGCCATAATCAATGCGCGATCTAACGACCGCGCGATAAAATCGAAGCATACTAGTTCTGTCTGCTCCCCAATTCGTACCACTAAGGACTCTTAACATATCCAATTTCTTATTGCATCTCACCTTCAAATCACGAACATGTGGGATCCATGAGAGTCTTTTATCAAATAAAAGACCTAGAAATCGAACACTATCCGTGGTTTGAAGCTGAACCCCGTCAAGAAAAAGGATCGGCTCCTGGTGTTGCCTACGACGACTAAATGCTACACATTGGGTCTTCGAAGCAGAGAATTTGAAACCTGTAGATTTTGACCATTCCTCCAATCTGTATATTGCTAACTGCAAAGATCTTTCCGCAGTTGCCATACTACGAGCAGGCACATATATACAAAAGTCATCCACAAAAAGGGAACAGTGTACCGGAGATCGTATATTACTGGTGATACTATTTATTGCAACGGCAAACAGCGTGACGCTCAGCACGCTGCCCTGCGGTACACCATTCTCTTGTGTATAGCTGTTTGAATACGTGCCTCCAAGTCGAACGCGGAAAGATCTGTTTGAAAGAAAGTTAGCGATGAATGCTAGGATATTCCCTTGTATACTCTATGATTTCAGAGTGTTCAGAATTCCTCTTTTCCATGCCATATCATATGCCTTTTCAAGGTCAAAGAAAACCGCAACGAGCGTTTGACGCAAGAGAAAGGCATCTTGAATAGCGGATTCTAACAAAACCAATTGGTCAACTGATGAGCGTCCTAGTCTGAAACCACATTGTTCGTTGCTAAGAAGGTTGTTGGTTTCTAGGTACCAGACAAGACGGCGGTTGACCATCTTCTCCAGTAGTTTGCACAAGACGCTTGTAAGTGATATAGGCCTGTAACTACTGGGGTTGGTTTTGTCCTTACCTGGCTTCAAAAGAGGAATTACAGTTGATTCTAACCATGCATCGGGGAAAGAGCGCTCCTCGAATAAACGATTGTATACTCGAAGGAGGACAAGTTTCGCCGATGATGGTAGATGTTTTAGCATGGAGTACACAATGGAATCAGGACCTGGTGCAGAATCCTTCGTTGACGCAAGAGCTGACTCCAATTCCCCTATAGAGAAAGGAGTGTTTAAAGGAGAGTCCTCAGACGACCCAACAGTAAACGGTATTGCTTCTTCCTTCAGTTTATAAATCTGGAATAATCTATTATAGGCTGTAGTAGCAGAAAAGTTAGAAAAAGATGTTCCAAGCACATTAGCAATGTCATCACTGTTTGTGATTAATCTCCCATCAGGTTGCTTCAGCGCAATGGCTGGCAACGAAATGGAAGTACCACAAACTGATCTTAGTTTCCTCCACACTGTGGAGGACGGAGTTGTTCGTCTAATTGTGCTAATGTACTGTTCCCAAGAGTTCTTTCTACTCAGCCTAAATATCCTCCGTGCTTTCGCACGGAGTATTTTATATTCCTGAAGGTTTCCATTCGTTGGGTGTCGTTTAAATCTCCTAAGAGCTCTTCGTCGTAAACGGAGGATTTCTGTGCATTCATCGTTCCACCACGGCACAGGCGGTCGGCGTGGATGCGCAGAGGTTTTCGGAATGGTCTTTTCAGCGGCATTTAAAATTGCTTTTGTAAAATTTTCTATATTTTCATCAATGGGTGTCAGATAATCCATGTCAAGTGATACAAGGTAATTCGAGTAGGAGTCCCAGTTGGCTTTTCGCAAAATCCAACTGGAATTTCGAACATAACAGGTTTGCGAGTCACATAAACTGATCTTAATAGGCACATGGTCGCTTCCATACAAATCATTGAGTACCGACCATGTGCATCTAGTAGCTAATTGAGGGCTGCAAATCGATAGATCAACAGCTGTCCATCCACCAGTAGATGCTGCTAAATGAGTAGGAGTGCCGTCATTTAGCAGACATAAGTCTAGTTCCGTTCTTACACTTTCAACAATATCACCTCGAGAGTTCCTAGTCGGAGATCCCCAAGACGAATGGTGGGCATTAAAATCCCCTACCAATAAGAACGGAGTTGGTAACTGGCTTATCAAATTTACTAAATCACTGTGATGCAGGTTTTCCTGTGGTGGCAAGTAGACACAACACACAGTGATTTTATACGGGACAGCTGTTTGAACGGCTACTGCTTGTAAAGGAGTTATTAAGTTTAGAGAAACAGCATCGATACAGTCACGGGCTAGGATGGCTACGCCACCTCTAGCTCGATCTTCTGTAACGAAGTCCGATCTAAAAACTGAATACTCCCTTAAATGGAAATTATGCGATTCGTGGAGATGTGTCTCCTGTAGACATACAAACATTGGGTACACATCTCGCACGAGTACTTTAAGTTCTTCTATGTGACTCCTAACACCGTTGACGTTCCATTGTATCACTGACTTGTTAATTGCAGACAATTATTAACTCAGCAATGGATTGATCTGACACCCATTGGTGCTCTCTCCTTTCTTGCCTGGGACGTTTTTAGACGTCTCAGGCTTACATTTCTCAGATTCCATATCCACCCGTTCAGGGATGGAATCTGAGGAAGTTTTGGGTTTAGGAGGTTTAGTTTTCACATTCCCTCCTTTGTTAGCATTTTGTTTAATACCCGGTAACGACGGTGGCGATGTGGTCTGACGTAACACTGGTTTACGTGGTTTCGATTTTTCCAACGTCTTCTGCACAGAAGGTTTATTACCCGTTGATAATATCTTCTGCACAGAAACACAAGGCTCACTTAGTGATTTATTTCGTGCTCCAATCCCCCCAGTGGAAGGGATAGGTACACGAGGCAAAACACTATCCGTTGCTGCAGGTTGTGCCAAATTTAGAGACGATCCATTTGTGACTAAGCACAAAAGGCGAGACACTTGTTCAGTTAGAGCTTCAATCTTCTTGGACAGCTCAGCACAGTTGGTACAAGACGATTTCGAAGCGGTCAGGGTAGCGGCATAAGTCTTACTGTCTGCCTTTGGCTGAGTAGATCTATAGACTTTTTTGGCCTCTGGAAACGACAGCTTGTCTTTTGCCATGATGCCTAAGATAGCTTTCTCTTCCTTGAAAGTAGGACAGTTGTAGGATCGCGCTGGGTGGTCACCACCACAGTTGGCGCATTTCGGAGAATTAACACAATCCTTATCATCATGGCCTTCAACGCTACATATACCGCATACGTTCTGCTTCGAACACGTAGAGCTGATATGCCCAAATCGCTGGCACTTGAAGCAGCGCCTAGGGTTAGCCACGTATGGTCTCACTGAGATCCTTTGGTAACCTGCATGCAAGTATTCGGGTATTTCCGGTTTTCCAAATGTGACTATAAAAGAAGCTGTTGCTACTTTTTCTCCTTTGTCCATTTTCATTATGGGGATAACCTCCGTAACTAACTGTGAAGACAGTTCGGACTTAATTTCTTCGATTGGAAGGTGCATTAAATCCCTACATGTGATGACCCCTTTTGAGTAATTCAAGGATCTGTGGGGAGCCACAGATACCATGACCTGGTCAAAGAAGGAGGTCATTTTTGATAGAGAACGGGTTTGTCTATCGGTGGAAGTCGCAACTAACAATGTTCCGTTTCTAAGTTTCTTAATAGAGGCTACTGGGCCTCCAGCACAAGCAGTAATGGCCTTGTTAATCAGGAAAGGAGAAACTTTGGAAAGATCTTTCCCTTCTTCGGCACTAGAAAAAACTAAATACTTTGCTGATGGCAATGTCTGCGACGTTGCCACCATCAACTTTTTGCTCAAATCTTGACTATCGTCAGGAGAATCCTGGCGTGTCCTCTTCAGACTAGTCATATTTGACGTGGTTTTGGAATCCATAAATATTTTTTGCCAGCCATCGTGTCAAGCGTTACGGGCGAGACTATAGGAACGGGTACACCCTTGGATCACATTAAGATCATTTCCAACCCTCAGAACTCTGAGGCCTATAGCTTTTCTCCTTAGCTCGACTGGATGGGCATCAGTCGAGGACTCGTAATACTGTGCACGGGCTCCGACACCCGTGCACCGCGGACACTCCCTGACCAAGGACCGAAGCGGCTGGTAGACCAGAAACCGCGCTTACGTCTTCGGCAGAGCAAGCTCACATCAGCGTCCCAGACCAGAGTTTGTCACGCTCTGGACTTTTCAGCACTCCCAACGCGCAACGGTTCTGACCAGTCAAAATTCCCTAAGCGAAGATGTAAGTTTTGAAATGTGTATAGATTGTGTTGGTGTGTGTATGTGTGTGTGTATGTTTTTGTGAGTGGTGTAGTGTTAGGCTAGGGTACCGCGAAGGACGCCAAATCCCTCGTAGGTGCGGCTAGTCCGCACCCCCCTGCGGGGTCGGCGTGGATGTGCAGAGGTTTTCGGAATGGTCTCTACAGCGGCATTTAAAATGGTCTTAGTGATATTTTCAACAATTTCATCAATGGGTGTCAGGTAATCTGTGTCAAGTGATACAAAATATTTCGTAAAGGCGTCCCAGTTGGCTTTTCGCAAAATCCAACTGGAATTTCGAGCATAACAGGGTTGGGAGTCACATAAACTGATCTTAATAGGCACATGGTCGCTTCCATACAAATCGTTGAGTACCGACCATGTGCATCTAGTAGCTAATTGAGGGCTGCAAATCGATAGATCAACAGCTGTCCATCCACCAGTAGATGCTGCTAAATGAGTAGGAGAACCGTCATTTAGCAGACATAAGTCTACTTCCGTTCTTACACTTTCAACAATATCACCTCGAGAGTTCCTAGTCGGAGATCCCCAAGACGAATGGTGGGCATTAAAATCCCCTACCAATAAGAACGGAGTTGGTAACTGGCTTATCAAATTTACTAAATCACTGTGATGCAGGTTTTCTTGTGGTGGCAAGTAGACACAACACACAGTGATTTTATACGGGACAGCTGTTTGAACGGCTACTGCTTGTAAAGGAGTTATTAAGTTTAGAGAAACAGCATCGATACAGTCACGGGCTAGGATGGCTACGCCACCTCTAGCTCGATCTTCTGTAACGAAGTCCGATCTAAAAACTGAATACTCCCATAAATGGAAATTATGCGATTCGTGGAGATGTGTCTCCTGTAGACATACAAACATTGGATACACATCTCGCACGAGTACTTTAAGTTCTTCTATGTGACTCCTAACACCGTTGACGTTCCATTGTATCACTGACTTCCTAAGCAAAGACATTTATTAGCTTAGCAAAGGATTTATTTGACACCCATTGGTGCTCTCTCCTTTCTTGCCTGGGACGTTTTTAGACGTCTCAGGTTTACATTTCTCAGATTCCATATCCACCCGTTCAGGGATGGAATCTGAGGAAGTTTTGGGTTTAGGAGGTTTAGTTTTTACATTCCCTCCTTTGTTAGCATTTTTTTTAATACCCGGTAACGACGATGGCGATGTGGTCTGACGTAACACTGGTTTACGTGGTTTCGATTTTTCCAACGTCTTCTGCACAGAAGGTTTATTACCCGTTGATAATATCTTCTGCACAGAAACACAAGGCTCACTTAATGATTTATTTCGTGCTCCAATCCCCCCAGTGGAAGGGATTGGTACAAGAGGTAAATCACTATCCGTCGCTGCAGGTTGTACTAAATTCAAAGTAGGACCATTCGTGACTATGGACAAAAGGCGAGAAACTTGTTCAGTTAGAACTTCAATTTTTTTCGACAGCTCGGCACAGTTGTTACAGGACGATTTGGAAGCGGTCAGAGTAGCGGCATAAGTCTTACTGTCTGCCTTTGGCTGAGTAGATCTATACATTTTTTTGGCGTCTGGAAACGACAGCTTGTCTTTTGCCATGATGCCTAGGATAGCTTTCTCTTCCTTAAAAGTAGGGCAGTTGTAGGATCGCGCTGGGTGGTCACCACCACAGTTGGGGCATTTCGGAGAATTGACACATTCCTTATCATCATGGCCTTCAACGCTACATATACCGCATACGTTCTGCTTCGAACACGTAGAGCTGATATGCCCAAATCGCTGGCACTTGAAGCAGCGCCTAGGGTTAGCCACGTATGGTCTCACTGAGAGCCTTTGGTAACCTGCATGTAAGTATTCGGGTATTTCCGGCTTTCCAAAAGTGAGGATAAAAGAAGCTGTTGCTACTTTTTCTCCTTTGTCCATTTTCATTATAGGGATAACGTCCGTAACTAACTGAGAAGACAGTTCGGATTTTATTTCATCGATTGGAAGGTGCATTAAATCCCTACAAGTGATGACCCCCTTTGAGTAATTCAAGGATCTGTGGGGAGCCACAGATACCATGACCTGGTCAAAGAAGGAGGTCATTTTTGATAGAGAACGGGTTTGTCTGTCGGTTGAAGTCGCAATTAAAAGTGTTCCGTTTCGAAGTTTCTTAATAGAGGCAAAAAGAAGGAGGTCATTTTTGATAGAGAACGGGTTTGTCTGTCGGTTGAAGTCGCAATTAAAAGTGTTCCGTTTCGAAGTTTCTTAATAGAGGCTACTGGGCCTCCAGCACACGCAGTAATAGCCTTGTTAATCAGGAAAGGAGAAACTTTGGAAAGATCTTTCCCTTCTTCGTCACTAGAAACAACTAAATACTTTGCTGATGGCAATGTCTGCGACGTTGCCACCATCAACTTTTTACTCAAATCCTTTTCAATATGATCCTCAGGAGAATCCTGGCGTGTTCTCTTTAAACTAGTCATATTTGACGGGGTTTTTGAATCCATAAAGTTTTTAAGCCAGCCATCGTGTCAAGCGTTACGGGCGAGACTATAGGAACGGGTACACCCTTGGATCACATTAAGATCATTTCCAACCCTCAGAACTCTGAGGCCTATAGCTTTTCTCCTTAGCTCGACTGGATGGGCATCAGTCGAGGAATCGTAATACTGTGCACGGGCTCCGACACCCGTGCACCGCGGACACTCCCTGACCAAGGACCGAAGCGGCTGGTAGACCAGAAACCGCGCTTACGTCTTCGGCAGAGCAAGCTCACATCAGCGTCCCAGACCAGAGTTTGTCACGCTCTGGACTTTTCAGCACTCCCAACGCGCAACGGTTCTGACCAGTCAAAATTCCCTAAGCGAAGATGTAAGTTTTGAAATGTGTATAGATTGTGTTGGTGTGTGTATGTGTGTGTGTATGTTTTTGTGAGTGGTGTAGTGTTAGGCTAGGGTACCGCGAAGGACGCCAAATCCCTCGTAGGTGCGGCTAGAGCACTTTTGGAATCACAACACACAAGATATTTAGATTTTGCAGACGGAATTGATCTTAAAGCTTGGAAAATTGCATAAAGTTCTGCAGTAAAAACGCTACATTTTTTTTCCTGGCGAAAAACCAATTGTCGTTATCATCGCCAAACAAAATCTAACACTGAAAGCAATGTTTTAAATAAAATCAAATAAATTAACAAATAAACAAATAAATAAATACAACAAGAATTTCAAAACAAAAAACACCAACAATAAAAAACAAAAAACAACAATATAACAATGAAAAAATTCTTAACAACTAAATAACAAAATAACAACAAAGAATAATATAACAGTAAATAAATAATATGTAAAACAATAATAGGTAACAATTTAGCAATAAATAAATCTCAATAACAATAACAAGAACAGAAAATAAATTTAATTAAAATAAATAAAAGAAAGACAGAGAATTATATGTATAAATAAAATTAAAAAAATATATATATTTATGTATTAAATTTTATAAAATATTTTCAAGTGGTGCAAGAAAGCGATGACTCGGTCAATGGCCGAGGCATCGTCCCTTAGCACCACCTTTAAACTAACTTTCAAATTAAAAAGGGCACGAACATTGCCTACACTAACACAATCTACCAACATATGTTTTATTGTGAAGATACCACCGCAGTATTGGCATATTGGTGGATCTTCACGACGCATCAAATATCCATGAGTTGCAAAAGAGTGGCCAACGCGAAGGCGTGTAACCACCACTTCCTCCCTACGTTTTGAACGAATTGAAGACCTCCATGGACGGACGGTATCTTTAATTTCCCTCAGCTTATTCTCAATCACAGTATGCCACTCGTCATTCCAAGCAGCGAGCAATAAACGTTTCGCGAAACACACATAGTCAGATGCCATAACTAGTTGAGTAATAGGCACCAAACTTGTAGCTTTCTTCGCCGCTTCATCCGCTTTTGTGTTTCCAAGTATTCCGCAATGTCCAGGTACCCAACAGAAAGTCAACCCCACACCCCTCAATTGAAGCCTGTGTACAGCACACAAAATGTCCCCAACTTAAGGGTTGCTAGAGAAAACATCCTGAAGAGCCTGAAAAGCACTTTTGGAATCCGAACACAAAAGATAATGCGAGGATCGAGATTGAATGACGGTCAAAGCTTTAAAAATAGCAAATAGTTCTGCCGTGAAAACACTGCAAGCTGAGGGCAATCCGTACGTGTAGGTACATCCAGATGCATAAAACGCACACCCAACGCCATTGTCCAGTTTAGATCCATCAGTGAAAATAATTTCACTGTGTTGGTGAGATTTATAAATGGATAAAAATTCCTGGTGGTAGACCACAACAGGAGTATCGTGTTTTATATAACTGGACAATGAGAAATCGAAGTGCGGCGTTTTTATCATCCATGGAGGTAGATAGCACATTTGTCGTTCAAACATAGTTGGAAGTTGCAACTCAAGGTCATCCAATATTCTTAATGTTCGTATGCCAAATGGAGCGGTCGAACGTTGACGTGTATTGTACACTTGATTTAGCGTATTATTAAAGACTCTTTCAAATGCCGGGTGGTTGGGTTTGCTTCGAAGAACAGAAACGTAAGATATTTGTAGCATCTGACGTCGTCTTGAAAGAGCGGGTTCCCCAGCCTCGACAAGAAGACTAGGGATTGGGCTAGTTCTAAATGCACCAGTTGCAAGTCTAATTCCAGAGTGGTGGACAGCATCGAGAGTTTTCAGAACTATAAGTCGTGCGGATGAATAGGCTTGACAGCCATAATCAATGCGCGATCTAACGACCGCGCGATAAAAACGAAGCATACTAGTTCTGTCTGCTCCCCAATTCGTACCACTAGGGACTCATAACATATCCAATTTCTTATTGCATCTCACCTTCAAATCACGAACATGTGGGATCCATGAGTCTTTTATCAAATAAAAGACCTAGAAATCGAACACTATCCGTGGTTTGAAGTTGAATCCCATGAAGATAAAGGGTCGGCTCCTGGTGTTGCCTACGACGACTAAATGCTATACACTGGGTCTTCGAAGCAGAGAATTTAAAACCTGTAGTTTTTGACCATTCCTCTAATCTGTATATTGCTAACTGCAAAGATCTTTCCGCAGTTGCCATACTACGAGCAGGCACATATATACAAAAGTCATCCACAAAAAGGGAACAGTGTACCGGAGATCGTACATTACTGGTGATACTATTTATTGCAACGGCAAATAGCGTGACGCTCAGCACGCTGCCCTGCGGTACACCATTCTCCTGTGTATAGCTGTTTGAATACGTGCCTCCAAGTCAAACGCGGAAAGATCTGTTAGAATTTTTTTTTTTTTTTTTTTTTTCCTGGCGAAAAACCAATTGTGGTTATCATCGCCAAACAAAATCTAACACAGCACGCAATGTTTTAAATAAAATCAAATTAATTAATAAATAAACAAATAAATAAATACAACAAAAATTACAAAACAAAATAAAACACCAACAATAAAAAACAAAAAACAACAATATAACAATGAAAAAATTCTTAAAAACTAAATAACAAAATAACAACAAAGAACAATATAACAGTAAATAAATAATATGTAAAACAATAATAGGTAACAATTTACCAATAAATAAATCTCAATAACAATAACAAGAACAGAAAATAAATTTAATTAAAATAAATAAAAGAAACACAGAGAATTATATGTATAAATAAAATTTTAAAAAAATATTTATATTTATGTATTAAATTTTAAAAAATATTTTCAAGTGGTGCAAGAAAGCGATGACTCGGTCAATGGCCGAGGCATCGTCCCTTAGCACCACCCTTTTAAATTAAAAAGGGCACGAACATTACCTACACTAACACAATCTACCAAAATATGTTTTATTGTGAAGATACCCCCGCAGTATTGGCATATTGGTGGATCTTCACGACGCATCAAATATCCATGAGTTGCAAAAGAGTGGCCAACGCGAAGGCGTGTAACCACCACTTCCTCCCTACGTTTTGAACGAATTGAAGACCTCCATGGACGGACGGTATCTTTAATTTCCCTCAGCTTATTCTGAATCACGGTATGCCACTCGTCATTCCAAGCAGCGAGCAATAAATGTTTCGCGAAACACACATAATCAGATGCCATAACCAGTTGAGTAATAGGCACCAAACTTGTAGCTTTCTTCGCCGCTTCATCCGCTTTTGTGTACAGCACACAAAATGTCACCAACTAAAGGGTTGCTAGAGAAAACATCCTGAAGAGCCTGAAGAGCACTTTTGGAATCCGAACACAAAAGATAATGCGAGGATCGAGATTGAATGACGGTCAAAGCTTTAAAAATAGGAAACAGTTCTGCCGTGAAAACACTGCAAGCTGAGGGCAATCCGTACGTGTAGGTACATCCAGATGCATAAAACGCACACCCAACGCCATTGTCCAGTTTAGATCCATCAGTGAAAATAATTTCACTGTGTTGGTGAGATTTATAAATGGATAAAAATTCCTGGTGGTAGACCACAACAGGAGTATCGTGTTTTATATAACTGGACAATGAGAAATCGAAGTGCGGCGTTTTTATTATCCATGGAGGTAGATAGCACATTTGTCGTTCAAACATAGTTGGAAGTTGCAACTCAAGGTCATACAATAATCTTAATGTTCGTATGCCAAATGGAGCGGTCGAACGTTGACGTGTATTGTACACTTGATTTAACGTATTATTAAAGACTCTTTCAAATGCCGGGTGGTTGGGTTTGCTTCGAAGAACAGAAACGTAAGCTATTTGTAGCATCTGACGTCGTCTATAAAGGGTAGGTTCCCCAGCTTCGACAAGAAGACTAGGGATTGGGCTAGTTCTAAATGCACCAGTAGCCAGTCTAAGTCCAGAGTGGTGGATGGTATCAAGAGTTTTCAGAACTGTAGGTCGTACAGATGAGTAGACTTGACAACCATAATCTATGCGAGATCTAACGACTGCGCGATAAAAACGAAGCATACTAGTTCTGTCTGCTCCCCAATTCGTACCACTAAGGACTCTTAACATATCCAATTTCTTGCTGCATCTCACCTTCAAATCACGAACATGTGGACTCCATGAGAGTCTTTTATCTAATAAAAGACCCAAAAATCGAACACTATCCGTGGTTTGAAGCTGAACCCCGTCAAGATAAAGGATCGGCTCCTGGTGTTGCCTACGACGACTAAATGCTACACATTGGGTCTTCGAAGCAGAGAATTTGAAACCTGTAGATTTAGACCATTCCTCTAACCTGTATATTGCTAACTGCAAAGATCTTTCCGCAGTTGCCATACTACGAGCAGGCACATATATATAAAGTCATCCACAAAAAGGGAACAGTGTACCGGAGATCGTATATTACTGGTGATACTATTTATTGCAACGGCAAACAGCGTGACGCTCAGCACGCTGCCCTGCGGTACACCATTCTCCTGTGTATAGCTGTTTGAATACGTGCCTCGAACGCGGAAAGCTCTATTAGAAAGAAAGTTAGCGATGAATGCTAGGATATTCCCTTGTATACCCCATGATTTTAAAGTGTTCAGAATTCCTCTTTTCCATGCCATATCATATGCCTCTTCAAGGTCAAAGAAAACCCAACGAGCGTTTGACATCAAGAGAAAGGCATCTTGAATAGCGGATTATAACAAAACCAATTGGTCAACTGATGAGCGTCCTAGTCTGAAACCACATTGTTCGTTGCTAAGAAGGTTGTTCGTTTCTAGGTACCAGACAAGACGGCGGTTGACCATCTTCTCCAGTAGTTTGCACAAGACGCTTGAAAGTGATATAGGCCTGTAACTACTGGGGTTGGTTTTGTCCTTACCTGGCTTCAAAAGAGGAATTTTAGTCGATTCTAACCATGCATCGGGGAAAGAGCGCTCCTCGAATAAACGATTGTATACTCGAAGGAGGACAAGTTTCGCCGATGATGGTAGATGTTTTAGCATGGAGTACACAACGGAATCAGGACCTGGTGCAGAATCCTTCGTTGACGCAAGAGCTGACTCCAATTCCCCTATAGAGAAAGGAGTGTTTAAAGGAGAGTCCTCAGACGACCCAACAGTAAACGGTATTGCTTCTTCCTTCAGTTTATAAATCTGGAATAATCTATTATAGGCTGTAGTAGCAGAAAAGTTA